>CM062805.1:200009325-200397533 GCA_031772625.1 Pinus tabuliformis | reverse complement strand
GATTGGTCATCAAGACTATGCAGAGAACAACTCAGGCTTGGCAGAAGAACTCTGGGGCACAGTCTTCACTATAGGGGAAAATTGCGCAGAGGCCACTAGGAAACAAGATTGCACAGTTGAGATCACCAGTGGTAGCTGTAAGGTCGGACCCTAGGAGGCACCTCTACATAGTTTTTAGAGGGAATATAAGACAGAGCAGCAGAGGGACCAGATAGGATAGTTATACATAGTTTTGAAAGAAGTGAGTCCCAGGAGGGAAGACATTGGGAGGAAATCCTGTTATAGACATTTTTGGGCACTACAACCCAAGCATGAAATGTCCATAAACCAAGGGCTCCTAAGTCCCTAAAAGTGTTGTTCTAACCCCTAAAGGAACAAGGTCAACTGATTACAGCTTCTCCTAGAAGTTCTCCATGAAACTGCTCAGAACTGGTCAAAACAGGATCATTTCAGCTGCTCCATAGGCAAAGTGCATTGCATCTCACCTAAATACACTGTGTGGGTGTGTTGCATTTCAAAAATCCCTTCTATGGGGTGCGATGGGTGAGAATTGACAAATGGCAGTGTCATTCCACGAGGTGGAGAGGCATGGAAACTTCCAGAAACTTCTCCTCTGATACTTGCCTCTCTGAATTCGACCAAGGATGAGTAAGAGATCATCAATCTCCAAGTGGAAGCAAGAACTACCAGAGAAGAGACACTAATCAAATCATAAGCTGACTCATCTCCCTTACAGATATCTATATATGGATCCCTCATCCCATGATACAGAGGCTGGAATTTTGCATATTGTAAGGAATTGTTGTTGGTTTCTTGAGACAACATCAGATTGTTGGGTGCTCTAAGCTTTGTATGAGGTGAAGAGGGGCTTCCTTGCTGAGAGGATGATGTTGGGTCAGAACAACTGGTTGTAACTCCCTTGGCTCTTTCTTGTTTATCAATAAAAGCTATTCAAGTTTTCCTCCTTACTCTTGTGTCATTTATATTTTATGCATTTGTATGGTCAATTTACATCTGATCCTAGATTGTTTATGATTACAGATCCATGTTCTTGTATAGTGCTGTGCTACTGTGATCTTATAGGTACTCTGTGAATCTGGACGTACAAGGGAGCAAGTAGTGAAAGCCTATCAAGAGAGAGAGGAATCAAACTAGGAGATTAGCGCAAGATAGAGGTTGGTCTTCTTTGTTCTTCTCTCATCTATATTTCATAAAGGAAAAACAAAAGTAGCTTTACTTTGTTTGTTTCTAAGGTAGTTAGCACACCTTAGTGGGATAAGCAGTTCTGTGTAGACACTTTTCCATGTAACAAAATGGTGACTCCACTAGGGAAGAATTAGTTTGTTTGTTTATCTTCCTTGTTGTCTATTTTATAAACTTACAGGCGGAGCCTGAAGTCGAGCCAGGTAGCTTTCGAACTGCATTTGCTATGCAAATGCAAAGTAGATAAATGCCGCTTCAGTCAATCTCTGGGATTTGTTTATAAATTAAACAACTGATTTACAAACTCTCTGATTTCCCCTTGTGGTAGCTCTTAGATCCTCCTTAGATCTACCCCTGATTGTTGCATTACTGATTACCATTTTCTCGGCCAAAACCCATGAACTGAACTGCAAACTATGACCCGGAACCCAAGCAAAGTCTCATCTCTGGCCCAACGCAGGTACTGTTCTGTGAATCTGAAATTCAGCGCACTTCCCGAGTGTAGTAGGTGTGCTGCATTTCAAATTCCCTGTGTTACAGGTGCGCTGATCAGACTAGGAATTTTTCAGTTTTGGTTTCTGTGATTCATTCTTTCCAGTTCTATTCATGAATTTTGCTGCCTGTGATCAGTATATCTCTGTTTGAAACCCCTTTTCCTTGTTGTTATTCCACCTCCTTTGTACAAAAGAACTGTAAATGTTTTTGTGTATTTGTTGAGTCATTTTCAGTTCTCCTTTGGAAAAAGTAACGTAATCGTACTGTCGTCCTTTGATTTGAAAGTGTTGCAAGTGTCGTTTTCAGTCATAGGAAAGAGTTTGGTTGCTGTAGATAGTCGATTATCCTGTTACTATTGTATTTGTTCTAAATTTGTAATTTTTCTAGTGTCGAAAGCAAGTATTCATTTCCAAATCGTAAAGTGTTGTGATTGTCTCCATTTTTGATTTCGAAAAGAAACTTGTTGGTAATTGTCGCTTGAAAAGTAATTCAGATTTGTGCATTAGCTTTCTTTTTACCATTCACATACTAAGAAAGCCAAAAACAAATACATGCATGTGCATTTGCATTTAGACTGTTTGATTGGTTTGATTTAGGACAATGCATTTAGAGTGTGCTCTTTGCTCTTTGTGAAAGAATATTGTCTCTCTTTCCTTAGTAGTTAGGATTTTCATTGCACAAAGAAGATAAAAGACTGTTTATCATCTTAGATTTCATTTTAGAAATTATACATCTACATCTCATGGTGAACCTGAAAGGAAAATTTCATAAACAAGATCAACTATAAAATAAATTCAATGAATCTAAAAACGCTTTGGAACCTAACGCACAACATTTAGAAGTCTAGGCTAGAGACGTATTTCGGCGTCGTAAAGCCTGGTAACTATTGTTCTCACTGATGGTTGGGTGATTCCTCCACTTTGAGATGATAAGTGCCAGTACGGACTTGTGCTCCTACGTACCGTCGAGTATATTTTGGGAGACCACAATAGGCTTAATCCTTTATCCATAGGAAGCCGTGTCTGCCGCCCTATCGATCGCAATGCACTGAACACAGCATTCGGGAAGATTGACTGCCATACCGTAAAAAGTATTCTGCAGTTTTGCGATTGGTTTGGTAATCCCTCTACCTATATTTCCAGAGCAGTCCCTTTCGTTCCTTTTCAGACTCCTTAATGGAAAAGGTCCATCTGAGCACTTGTCACTTCAGGCTCATTAAAAATCGAAGGCCACTAGAGTCATCTTTTATTTTTCTCGACTCTTAAAAAATTGAAAAAACAAGTTGTGTCAAAGCGTCTAAAATTTATTTTAATCGTAATAACGTCACTGTTCCCTCGTTGATCTTAGAAGTTAGTCTCCCTTCATTGCAAGTTCTTGTAGAATCGCTAGGAAATCTTTTGGATAAGACTAGATATGTCTGAACAACCGTCGACATCCAGGAATGTGTCATCCGATGCAGCAGTGGCAGAGCCTCCTGCTGCTACTCCAACGATGTTTGCTGGTATACCATCTGTCCCGACAAGTTATCAACAACAAGCCAAAGTGCAATCAGGGACTGTTTCGACGGCACGGTCAGTTCCTATTTCTTCATCCGGATTATCATCTGGTATTTCTTATGTTGAAACTCAACAAATTGATCCAATGTGTCTTCAAAGGCCAATCTACCCTTTAAGTACTGGATTGCCACCATATGGAGGACAATATGCCTTTTCATTGTTCCCTCGCGGAGAACAACCATATGGGAGTTTACAACAAAGTTCAGGTCAAACTGGAATTACATCTAGCGGTTGGGTACCAATACTGCCTCAGCAACCAAGGGTTGTATATTCAATGCAACCAGTCTACCCTGTGTCGAATATTCCCACTATACCTGCTATGGTGACTGCGTCGCAAGTACAAGCGCTACCTGTTGTATGTCAACCCCAAGTTTCTCAGGTTGCAATACAACAACCTCTTGTCTCAACGACTCAATCACAACCTCAGGTTAGTGCCTCCTTATCTAGAGCGACTCAAGCTCAAACAAGTACTATGACTTCTCATCTTGGTCAATCATCCAGTATTGGGCAATAGCAAATGGTCCAACAACTATGGCTGATTCAATCTCAACAACTGCCATTCCAGCAATCATATCAAGGACCTGAGCAACAAGTCTTTATAAGTAATGGGCAATCACATTTCCAAAGCGGTTATCAACAACCGTATTATAATGGTTATGCCCATTAACCTTGTCAAAGTTGCCAGCATCAAATACATTATGCTGGTATGCAAAGACCCACTGCTCAGGCGATTCCATCTTATCCTGGGTATGCTTTGCCTAACCTGAATCAACAGTTGCCCTTTGTAGCAACTCTAGAATTACCAGATCTAAATCGACTGATGAATGATCCAATTGCTTATGCCCCTTGGTGGCCAGTGATTCCGCATAAACTTCCGTCAGATATTCCTAAATTTAATGCAAATCCGGGTGAAGACCCGTCGAAACATGTGATGACATTTCATCTGTGGTGTTCATCAAACACCCTAAACGATGATTCGATTAGGCTTCGCCTTTTCTAGAGGACGTTAACTGGTTCGGCAGCAAAATGGTATATCGAGTTACCAAGAGCTTCATTTGACAACTTTAGTACCCTAGCCACAACCGTTTTAACCCATTTTCAGTTACCAATAACGTACGAAATGGGAACAGAACTTATTACCAATTTCAAACAAACAACAACCACTCACATATCTGATCATATACATGAGTGGCGACGTCGTCGTAGAATGGTAAAAACGTATGTTCCTGATCAGCTTTTATCTGAATGGTTTATTAATTCATTATTCCCTTCTATTACAAAAGATATGGCAAAAGGGGGAGTCATCACCGAAGAGCAAGTTATTGCTCGTGCGCAATATTTGGACTTGATTTACACTCAATCTGGCACACTCTACGATAAAATACCTGACGCTCCTAGGCCAGAATTCTCAATCCCTCCTCCTCCTAAATCAAACAATGACTCTCATGCCGGCGATGGCGTGATTGGCGCAACAGACATGAAATCGACAAAGGCTACATCTAAAAAGGCCCGTAAGATTTCTAGTCAAAATCCAAAAGAGGAACTTCTTGCCTTGGAGGTAAATGCCGTGTCGATCGACAAGCATACAACTGAAGCAACCAGGAGGCAAGAAGAAAAAGAAAGGGAAGAAGAAGAAACAGGAGGAGTCGTCTCCTGAAAAATCTTCTGTAAACCCTTATGGAAATAGGAAACCAAATCATCCATGCTTTATATGCGATGAGGATCATCGGACGAGAGATTGTCCACATAAAGGTGAAGTTAAGAAACTCTTTAAGAGTTCAAAAACCTCAGCAGTATTGACTGATCCGTTTCCAAACCCGGGAACCAAACTGGTTGCTAATAAAAATGCTTCCTGATCCCAAGTGCTTATTTTGTCTATCTCAAAGCAGCAAAATGATCCTTTTACAAGGAATAAAGATTACGGGAATCCACAGCTGTCGAATAACAAGGCTAATGAACAACCTAGTAGTTCAACAACAACTTTGACCGAAGTTGTGCCGCCCATCATTCCTGAACCAATGATAACGTCGCCAAAGGGAGTAGTACACAAATCGACATTTAATCCTCGTGCGAAAGTAGCACAGAATTATAATATAGTAGAGGACCTGGCCCAATCGCCGTCCGCTATGTCGACACTTGAGGTACCACAAAATTTCCTCTCCCAAAAGCAGGATCTATTATCAGTAATAGGTGGGATTGACCCAACGGATTCCAATCTTGTATCCTTTAATCACAAAGGATATGACCCTCAGTTACCAGCTCAACTAGCTTTCCTTATTCAAGTGAAAGCCCTCAACAAAACTGTTCATCGAACAATTATTGATGAGGGGGCATCTACATGTATTATGCCGATGAGTTGCTGGAAAAATTTAGGCTCACCACCCTTGTCGAAATCATCAACAATGTTAAAAGCATTTGATGGACGATCATACACTCCATACGGGATTTTAAGTAACTTGCAAGTTGAACTAGGGGGCAAAACAGTAGAAATTGATGTTGAAGTAATTAACGGAAACCTCGATTACAACATCCTACTGGGAAGGCCCTGGATATATGACATGGCCGCAGTTGTGTCGACCTACTTCAGGAAGATTTCATTTCCCTTTCAAGGAGGAATTACAATCGTCGACCAACAAACATTTCTCCCCAACAGTTCACAAGTTACAGGAAGCATTCCAATGATCCATGGAAGCAATCATTCGCTTCAAAATATCAGAGTAGGTCTCCTAAAAGACCCTGCCTTAATGGGTACTTTTGCCCTACCGCCTCCGAGGAATCTGGCGGAAGTGGCCACAGTGGAAACCCACAATATAAAATCTTCTATATCTAATGGATTCAGAAGATTCCTAAACATTTTGTCAACATGGATCATTGCCATTTTAGAAATATTGTAGCAATCAATTTTCTTGGCCTGGGGGGCAAACCCAAATCAATGCTCATCGAGTGTTTGGATAGATAGGTCTAAGGAATATGGTACCTCTTCAGATCCTTGGTCGCATGTACATTCTACAGACAAAGGAATCATTCAGTCAATGATGTTAGGAGAGGCACCATGGGAAGATTACCACCATCATTGCCATCTTCTGGAGTACCACAAAGATTATTCCAGTGACCCTAATCATCCTTCAGTTTTTGATTTTATATCAACTATAAATATGGTGGATTATGAGGATAGTTCTTTTACTGTGTCAACCTCATTAAAAAATGGAACAACTCCCTTTCCAAATCGAGTCTTTGATTATAGTCTCATAAAATCCAAGTCGAGATTTTCAAAGATCTCGGAGGTAAACCTTCATTCCAACCACCATGTTGAATGCAATGAAGCTTGGGGGGCATGCACCTCGATTTGCGTGATTATGCTGAGGGCATGCAAACTTATCACAAGCAGTGTTACCGCAGGGTTCAAGCTTGTTAAAAAATAAACCCGCCACGAGCAGTTTTTGGTGAAGTTCAAGCTCGTTAAAAATTAAACCTAAGCAATGAGCAAATGTTTCCCCTAGAGTTTAAGCTCATTAAAAAATGAACCAATTTCTGGTAAATAACCATCATGAATGTAGTAGTTCAACCTTTGAAGCCTTGGTCATGTTCTCATCATCACCTCCACTTTGTATTGGCCGATCATTCACCTCCACTTGATTGTTTACCCCTTTTGAGGAACAGCTGCGAAGAGTGATCCTGCTAGCCATCCTTGTAACACTGTCGTGATTGGAAAATTACAAACCTTACCTAGAATCAGCTGCTACCCAATTTTATCACTCGTTCCTCAAAAGACGAGTCTCCTTTAAGCTCTTTTCAACTGACTCGTAAAATATGAAAAGATTGCCGAGCCATTGGCCTCTCCAGCTCATTAAAGGGACCGGAAATGCTATCCCTCCTTTAGATTTTAATCTTTTTGGACCTAAGGGATTATTACACAAAAAGATCGAGCGCTTGTTTTGTTTGGCTCGTTAAAAGTATCGAAAATTCATCCCTTCTGTATTGTTTTATACTTTTTCGGACTTAAGGGATTAGATGACGAAAAAGGAATTTTGGAGTTTCCTTTACGTCCCTTTTCAGACTCTCTAAAATTGAAAAGGACCGAGTTATCTTTGTCGTTAAACTCGTTAAAACTTAATAGCGACAAACTTGTCTATAGCAGACAAGAACGAGTTTCACTATCACTAGGCTCGTTAAAACATAGCGATGGGTTTTCCCGAAGGGAAAATTATAGAACAAGCATATGTTATCCTCCTCAAGCTTGACAAAAATAAAGAGGTACTGGTCAGCAATGACTGGGGAAAAATTGGGAAGAAAACTTAAGGAAACTTTGTTGGTAGCAAGTCGCTCTTGAACATGACACTTTCACTCCGCATCCAAGTCGGGTTGGGTTGTTTCATTCATCGGTCACATCACCATGGTCCCATCACACCATCCACATTTGGGGTTAATGCTACCAATCCATCACGTCAGTGTCACCGATATGTTCAAGAGAAGTCATTCAGAGAATTCGCCTGTGTCTCACCCGCTACAATACATTTACACTCCATTCTTTCATGACCGCCACCCTGAACCGTATGTCATTAGATCGTTTTCACCTCCATTAAAATCATTTGCTCCATTCCATGTCATTGATGTGGGATTCATTAAGGCCCTCCTGTGACAGATCGCTTCTTGTCGACATCAGCTCATTATCCAAGAAGTCGATCTAGGAACACCACGTTCAGTACTTTGAAGCTTGCATGCCTCAATGGCAAGTTTCTCACTTCCGGCGACAGGTTTACATCAATGACCTTCGATCGAGAGATTTTGTGTGGTGTTCGATGCTAAGTCCTTTATTCACACCATGTGAATTGTACTGCAGTACCTTGAGGGTCATTATCATTATTGGTGATTCCTCTCGCGCCTGTTAACAGCTTACATCATTGGCTGGTAATCAGGCGATGTCTTTCCATGTTCGACTCCAGAACATCTCTCACATGGATAGACTTGTACTTCGAGTGAAGATCGAACGAGATTGAAGACCCCGGATCTAGTTTCATCCATCTGGGCTGTGATATATATTCAGGGAAATAAAGACATCAAATGTACATCATTGCTGCACAGATAATCATCCAATCAAAGGGATGATGGCTCTACCAGAATCATCAGTCTACACTTAGACGATTGTCTGTCCTATGTACATGAAAATGAATTTACAAAGCTGAGCATGGGAATGCCCGCCTCAGCTAGATCATGAAAATATTATGAAGATAATGTATTGTATTGTATCTTATTACAGGTCTCCTCCCAGCTTGAAAGAACTCCGGATCCTCACAATAAAGCATTTCACCCGACATCAAAAGATTAACGACCTCATGCTTTAGGGGGCAACTGTTATAGACATTTTTTGGCACTACAACCCCAAGCATGAAATATCCATAAACCAAGGGCTCCTAAGTCCCTAAAAGTGTTGTTCTAACCCCTAAAGGAACAAGGTCAACTGATTACAACTTCTCCCAGAAGTTCTCCATGAAAAACTACTCTGAACTGGTCAAAACAGGATCATTTCATGCTCCATAGGCAAAGTGCGTTGCATCTCCCTAAATACACTGTGTGGGTGCGTTCATTTAAAAGCCTTTTGGGGTGCGATGGGCGAGAAGTGACAAATGGCAGTGTCATTCTGCGAGGTGGAGAGGCATGGAAACTTCCAAAAACTTCTCCTGTGACACTTGCCTCTCTGAATTCGACCAAGGATGAGTAAGAGATCATCAATCTCCAAGTGGAAGCAAGAACTATCAGAGGGAAGACACTAATCAAATCACAAGCTGACTCATCTCCCTTACAGATATCTATATATGGATCCCTCATCCCAGAGATACAGAGGCTGGAATTTTGCATATTGTAAGGAATTGCTGTTGGTTTCTTGAGACAACATCAGATTGTTGGGTGATCTAAGCTTTGTATGAGGTGAAGAGGGGCTTCCTTGCTGAGAGGATGATGCTGGGTCAGAACAACTGGTTGTAACTCCCTTGGCTCTTTCTTGTTTATCAATAAAAGCTATTCAAGTTTTCCTCCATACTCTTGTGTCATTTATATTTTATGCATTTGTATGGTCAATTTACATATGATCCTAGATTGTTTATTATTATAGATCCATGTTCTTGTATAGTGTTGTGCTACTGTGATCTTATAGGTACTCTGTGAAGCTGGACGTACAAGGGAGCAAGTAGCGAAAGCCTATCAAGAGAGAGAGGAATCAAACTAGGAGATTAGCGCAAGACAGAGGTTGGTCTTCTTTGTTCTTCTCTCATCTATATTTCATAAAGGAAAAACAAAAGTAGCTTTACTTTGTTTGTTTCTAAGGTAGCTATCACACCTTAGTGGGATAAGCAGTTCTGTGTAGACACTTTTCCCTGTAACAAATCCCTATGCATTTCTAGGAGGAAAAGTAGGTTTAGGCCTCTATGCATTATAGGGTTCCAACAGAAAAGGAAGAGGCTTTATGACTGATTTTGCGAAGTGCATAGTTCAGGTCGGGCTTCGAGGCAGTTTCTACACAATTATGGGAAGGAAGGCAAGCTTCTCACCTCCATGATTATGCAGTGCAAATGTCCTAGGGGATAGCCTCAAGCACTATGTAGTTCTAGGAAGTAGAGCAACATTGTCGATGGATGAGACTACACAATGCAGGTTATTCGGGGTTTGGTGAAGTGGAGTTGTTCAGTCGAAAGGATTTTCAATAAAATGGATAAGTGTGGGTGGCAAGTGAACTTGCGAGGACTCGAAATTGTGATCAAACTTAGCATACTTCGACAACACGACAACATATACCACCAGGACAACAAGACAAAGAATTTCCCTATGTGAGATAGTCTAGAGTTAAAAGAGACAAGTGCAACATTTAGGATAAACCTTTGGATGACCGTGATGACACTTGTCCGACAATGCTTACAACTTTTTGTATGAGTGCGATATATGTTTACATGGCTAGGAAAA
Organism: Pinus tabuliformis; assembly: GCA_031772625.1. Taxonomy (NCBI): domain Eukaryota; kingdom Viridiplantae; phylum Streptophyta; class Pinopsida; order Pinales; family Pinaceae; genus Pinus; species Pinus tabuliformis. The sequence goes on along the minus strand of CM062805.1, from coordinate 200,387,325 downwards.
CTTGTATACACAAAGACCAACCTTCAAAGTTTCCAGAACGGTTTGCAATCATGACATAACAACCAAACATGTCAAAAGACGACAATTGATCCAACAAGCGAAAGGGAGCAAGACACATAGAGGAAACACATGGAATGAATTTCAGTGCTTGGAACCATGCATGTCATTGAAGACATAATGATATGACAATGATAAGCAGTCCTTCAAGCTACACTAAGAGGTGTATTTCAAAATATGTGCTTTGTTTTCCATACCTACCCTCCAAAGGGTTATGCATTAGATGGAGTCTTCATGCGGTCATGATATTTTGCAATACCTTGGGTTCCTTGGTATGCTTATCTTTCTCCTCATCTCCTTGAGAGTCATCTAGCATGTCATCCTTCTTCATGGCCCCTGAGAGACACAATTGCACAGTTTTAGCGGGAAGTGACTATTGCGGGATGAGGCCCTGGGAGGACACATCTACGCAGTTTCAAGATGCAAGGAAAACTAGGCAGTTGAGGGACAAAACTGCACAGTTTTAGGATGCAAGGTACTGCTACGAGATGAGGCCCTGAGAGGATACATCTGCATAGTTTCAAGATGCAAGGCGAATTGGGTAGCTGAAATGCCTCAGGGAAAAAAATGCATTTTTTTTGACAGTGGGTTCCGTTTGAGGGAAGGACATTGGAGGAAACCACAAATGCTTTTGAATGCTAAGGGAGGCTGGGATTTCTGTGCATTGCAAAATTCCAACAAACAAGGGAAAATCTTGAGGGCTACATATGTGAAGTGCATGGTTTAGGAAAGTTGGATGAGGCTAGGTTGCTAGGGAAACTCTGGAATTTGTCTAAGTGTGGGATCAGTGGAACTGATGTGAACAGTGATAGAAATTGACTATGATCACACACTTTAACACTTAGTGATACAACATAGACCATCCAGAACATATAACACATACTTCGCTTAATGCAACAACCTTTGTGGAAACTTACGACAAGTCTGGCTCCAATGATAAACTTTGGGAGGATAAAGGCAACACTTGTGTAAGAGTGTGTGAAATGAGTGTGAAACATGTCTATGTGGCGAGGAAAACCCATTCTCACAAGCGATAATCCCCATTCCAAAACATGACACATATTGTATAAGATAAAAGCATGAATGAATCTTAAGATTGAAGAGGGAAGGTTCAAATCATCAGCTTACCAAATAAGTGACTAAGGAACGATCGATCACAGGATCCACAGTAGGATCTAAAATTTGAGTACATGCCAAAATTTTGGAGGGTGTTGTAGTCGCTACAAAAAGTTCTCATTAATCTAGGAGGAAAGATAGTTTTACCCGACACTAGGATAAAATAAAAAAGGGTTGGAAAAACCAAAAAATTGTAAAACTTGAGAAAATATTAGTAAAAATCGGAAAAATTAAGATACCACAAAACTATTGGTAAAAATTGGCAAACATCAGCTTGGCCAAAAAATTGTGATTTCGGGAATTTTCCATGATAAAATAGAGATGTTTAAGGCTTTCTCTTTCTCTTAATTTTCAAAATTTGACTATGGTGGGGGACTCAAAGAATGTCATTAGCCTTATGGTCTTAGACACAAGCCCCATGGATTTTAGGTTTGCATTGGTATTTATCAGGATTCGGCAAGCCATATCCCACATTTTTGGTGTGGTATTTTTTCATGTGTTTTAGAAAATAGTCAAATTGTGGATCATTACACAAAAATGTTATGTGTGGAAATTTGGGGAGCATTGTTATCAATGTAAAAGTATATATATCCAACAAATCCCATTAAGTCACTTGTCTCCTCACAAAATGTCAAATCAAAAGGGGCACTTAGCTCCTCTCATGAAGTACGAGTCAGACTTGAATGTGCAGGTGTAGGACAACAACAAAGAAGCAACAGATGAAGCCAGAAGCAACCCCATCCTGAGTTAGTTCTTTATGTTCTTTAGGAAAGTAAGGATTTTAGGGAACTTTTGTATAATTTACACCATTGAGTTCTTCCTTGAAATTTTGTATGTAAATTTTCTTGAATTGGACACTTTTTGGCAGGGTTCAAGCCCTATTTAATCTACAACTATAGGAAAGCAACCACCTTATGCAACTCTGCTACAAGCAGTTTCTGCAGCATTTTTGTTTAATATAAAGTTTAAACTTTAAACATATCTACTAGTTATCGTTAGAAAAAAACAATGCCAACTTAGATGTTGTCTTATGAGTTGTTCCCTTTGTAGGAAACAATGCTAGGGCATCTAGTGGAAGTATGAATAATCCTCTAGCCAAAGGGGATATGTGACCACAATAACAACTCTTTGCTATACCAAATTTGGAATTGAAGCACATACACACTAATTCTTCAATGAGCTCGTTGAAAAATAAAATGGTTGATGGTTGAATAATGAGAGGACATGGGAGAGAAACTATGGAGGATTAAACTCAATGGATTGGTGGGAAAACCATTGGGCTATGGAGTCAAGTTACTCATGATCATGGGTCTATGAAGGAGTTGAAATAATCAACAGGGAAATGGCCTTTTTTGAAGGAATCTACCTATTAAATTAGAGACAGTAAGTAGAGAGCATAAACACACAAAATCCCTACACATCAAGCACCTTTCTCCCAAACTAAAAGACATGCAATATCAAGTATGAAGGTATAAAAGATGTTGAAGAAGATACACTGACATAGAAAATTATGAGAGGGTGGAAGTCCCATTCACTTATAGGTTGTAGAAATGAAATTTTGTTGGGAATTGCAAGAATAGAATCCAACAGTTTAATCATATTACACAGAGGAAAAACCACACATGAAACTGGGTAAGGAAATTGATAATAACATGAATTTATCAAAATCTTGTACACAATAAAATCCATTACTCTCCAACTGTATTTTTAAATAACCCAAATATGAAATGGAAAGGGGGAAAAGCCATAAAATTCCAAGCATGTGCATAAGGCATATTGTAATTACAGGTGACTAGAATCTGAAGAAGAAAAATAGTTTAGAAGATGAATAACAGGAGTACCAAAAGAACTAAGAAAAATAGAAAAATAGATTTAGTGGTGAATCTTCATCTCAAGTCTTATGTGAATGTTGCTCCGTATCTCTCCTCCTAAAGTCTTTTCCTCCAGGAATTAGAATTAGCATGCCAGTCAAGTATTCAATTCCCCTGTAATCCAACCTTTGTTTCCTCTATGACTATTGCATAAGTAGTTCTCTGTTAGTGGCAATGCCCATTTGAATCTAGTATCTATCCCTTCCATTCATTGGCCTCACTTCAATTCCAGCCAAAATTTCTTGTATTGATTGCTCAAAATTTTCTTCAACTACTCTTCCTTTCTCTTAAACAAATTCAACCTCTAGATGGTCCCTCCAACCATTTTTAGAAATATGCATCTACCTAGTTGTTGGTTCACTCAACCATGATTTCTAAAAGTGGGAGACTCTGTTAGATTTTCTAGATGATGGTAAATAGACTCTACACTAAAAGAATTCCTAAAAAAGACTAGATAGCTTAAAATTGAAAGCCACTCAAAATTGCATCTCTAATGATGCTATAATCTATAAACACATATTGTAGAAAATATATAACAGAAACTTAGTAGATGGACTATCAAAACCTATTATTTCTTTCTCATTAATTATGAACTCAAATCTGCTACAGAAAGAAGTGACAAACTAATTCATTGCTCATTGTTGAATTGAATGAATTATAAAATCAATATGCATGCCTCCTTATATAACGGAAAGGTGGTCTTGCTAGGGTTTACAAGGCTATATCTAAATCCTAGATCTACCACAGTCTTGAGATTTGTACTCTTGTCTCTACATGAGTGATAGTCTTTAATTAGTGTGCTCTAGCAAGAGAAATATCTCCTTGGGATTTGTTCCCTATCACTAGACTGCATATGCCTTACCTAACTAAACTTAGACTTAAGTCAAAATTAGAAAACTGCTAGGATAAAATTGAACTAAGATATGAAAATTGTCTAACACATGCAGGTTGTTGAGGATAGATTGTTGGAAATAAAACAACAATTTATTCTACATATTCTAATGCACCATACTGCTGAATCTAGAAGAGAAGAAGCACACTCTCACTATAGAGTTTGAATTTTTGTAACTGAAGTGTCTTGATCTATTCACAAGTGCACCCAGGAATGCTACACATGTGCATACACTATAGAATACTATTCAAGATACACTCTAACAATATCTCTTTCCAAGGAAAGTGTTCTTCACCAATCGAAGTCTCTCCCTGAATGGTTTGAACTTTCCCTTTGCCAAGGGTCTAGTTAAGAAATTTGCAACCTGTTGATCTGTCTAAATATACTCTAGAGAAACTGCTCCCTTCTAAACCCAGTCATTGAGAAAATGGTACCTGATGTCAATATGCTTGGAGAAATCATGGAATACTAGATTCTTAGAGTTTAATACTACTCTAGTTGACATAGTAGACCGCAATAGGCTCCAACATCTTACCTGTCAATTCTGCAATCAACTTGCAAAGTTAGATGGCTTCATGACTAGCAGTGCTAGCTGTGATGAATGTGTGTTGTATGCAATGCCACTAAATCCTACTTCCTACTAAACCAGGAAATCACTCTTGAACCCAAAATGAAGCAACACCTTGAAGTACTCTTCTTGTCACATGCATCTCTTTCCCTATCATAATCAATGAATCCATGCAACATTAACTCACTATCTCTTACATATCTTAGACTACAATGTATTGTGCCTTTCAAATATTGGAGCACATGTTTTGTAGCTATTTGGTAAATTTATCTCGGCCCAACCATTAACTATCTCAAGGTATTCACTACAAAACATATATAAAGTTTGGTCTTGACTAGATACATCAAGGATCCAATGAACTGTCTATACACTAAAGGATCTACAAAATTTGAATCCAAGTCAGCATGCAACTTCAAATTTAGTATGATAACAGTGATCATGGGTTTACAATCTATCATCAAGAAAATTTTAAGGGTCTACATTGTGTATTTTCCCTAACCAAGGAAAAACCTCACCAATACTCTACCACACATCTAAACTTGAGAAATCTTATCAACTCCATATCCATTTCAAATTCTTGTGTCACCTTAGCTTTGAACCTTGCAATTATCTTCTCTAAATAACTTATAAGTATTGGGTCATCTACATAAAAAACCAAAATAGGTAGATCATATCTAACAAATAAACCATTTTGCATGAGGATGTGTCTTTGTAATGTCCCTATGGAATAATTTCCTAAGGGGCAAAGTAGCCTATCAATCACCGTAGATTATAGCCTTTGATAAAGGGGAAAACCCAAATTTCCTTGTTATCTCTGGACCTCATAAGCCTTTCGAAAGAGTGCACAGAGGGTGGTGACCATCGAGAATTCAAACAAATAATCTCATTGGTAGTGATTGTGAAGACTAACCTCTCTCAGTGTCGATCCATTGTAGAGTAAACCAGAAATCTGAATTTAACTAAGGCGCAGGGTAAACAAGAGGCTCCATAAATGTTTTTAGGAGCAGATTAAATTTTTCCCTCCTTTCACCCACATCGTCATCCATCAACACCCCCAGATCTCTTATTACTGGCTCTAGCGGTTAAAGTGCACGAAGGTTAATTGGGTGAAAAACACCGACGTTGAAATATCAATGAGTGAATGGGAAAACCTAATTGGTTCTGCGGGGTAACATAGAACTCGTTATGCCTGAGGTAATCCAGACCATAGCACGGTGGGGCCTTCAACCACCCAGGCTCCTCCCATTGGCTCTTCATGATCCAAGGTCTAGTGGCCTGATGGTAAGGATGAAACATACTTGCCTGCTCCCATCTCCGATCACTGCTTCCTGATCTGTCAACCAATCTCCCACTGCAACATATCCTCTACTTTGACTCCTCAACCTGCCACTTGGCTGGTTGTGCATGCTTTTACTATATAATAGTTGGTCACCCTAGATCTCTTCCTCCCTAATAGATATTATACAGTCCTAGTGAATATTCCCGCCTGGTCACCTGTACAAGGTCTACTGCTTCATGTCCTTGAAACATAAAAGGACCACTCCCCAATGTCGCTTTTAGTCATTCATGTGGGCTCCAAGTAATCCGACATCCCGACCACCTGTAATTTTCTTTTATTCATGCTATAAAATGAAGCAGACAATGTCGGCAACCCCCAAAACCTATGAGGCCAAATCCACTGGTGTTGAACCCTTGGTGGATGCAGAGAGCCAAATTACAGACGACACTTGTCCTTATTCACTTTCTGACCTCCTTTGTGAGTTGTTCACTAACCATGTGAGGAAAGAAGACCCTTTTAGGGTTGTCCACTTTGGTCTCTATTTTCAAATTGTGCCTCCTATTCATCATTTCCCTAAATTCATATCCTAGTTGGCCACAACATACGAAGAGGATAATAATATCTTTATTTATGCCTCAAGGACTAAAATCCTGGAAATTACTCCCACCTTGATCCAAACGGCCTAAATTTTCATGTTTCTTCCACAGCTCAACCTTTCACCAACGCTAACCTGGTCCATCACTTCGTTACACTCCCCCCTAATCAGGGAAAATTTTAAGGATGGAAATTTATCTTAAAATTTAGAAACCTTGGTGAATCCCACTAGTCCATAATATGAAATCTATAAAATGTTTGGAGATATTTCTGTAAAAATATTCGAATTTATAATATTTTATAGTATATATATACTTTTTTGGCTATTTTTAGGGTAAAATAATTTCATTCTATATAATTTGGGCAAATCTTTTTTACAAAAAAATGGAAATTAGCAAATCTTTTTTTTGGAAAAAGTATAGAAAATTAGCCCATGGGCGAATATTAGCCCTTAAAATTTTCCCTACCCATGATGAGCAGTAGTCCTTCTTGGATGAAATCCTGGTCCTAGGAATTAAATCCATCCCTCTAGAAGAATGGTTCCCAATAACCCTCTTCCAGAAGCTGATTCAACCCATCTTGGCTGCATTCATGTGCTTAATGGGTGAAGATGACTCATAAACAATAAACAAAGGCACCCTGGGGTACTGCATAAGATCAGACAGCCAAATTGGTTACTTAACATACCACTCTACCAATCTTCTTCCATATGCCTTCAGCTCTGTTTATTCCCTCCTTATTTTTTCCACTACTCCCTTCTATTTTACTTGTTCCTGTACACCCATGTTGAGGAATTCCAATGTCTGGATCTTCAAGTGTTTTCTCCCAATAAGCAACAAAATTTTGTCTTTGATTGGAATCTCTCAGTGAGAAAAAGGCCTGGCTTGGGTGGGTATTCACAATTCATCTCAACCTTCATGGCTATTGCTTACCGTATTATCCATGGAACCTGCCACCTAGAATCTTCCCACAACAAAAATAGTTTCTCCAACTCAGCAAGGATGCCATGATAGGTGACTGGTACCTCTATGAGGACTACATAGAAATTTAGGTTTACGGTTGTGAACTTCGTCCATACCATTTTCCAGTATTCATGCCTATGAGGATTTTTTCCCTTGAATTCATCCAACAGATCCTTAGTGTAGACCTGCTCCATTTTGTACCAGCAAAGAAGGGCTACATATTCAAAATGGGACAGCTAGTAGGTCCTTTTGTGGTAAACACAAGGAAGGCTTTTAAAATAGTTGAGGCCCTACTTGAATCCATGGAGCTAGAAAAGGGAGACACTTGGCATTATGATCCCCACGACATCATTGCTTGAAGGAGAGAAAATATTAAAGCATCAACATATGTGCATGAATCAAAGCCCGAAATTGAATGGAAAGCTAACTTTGATTCATGGCCTCTTAATATAGAGATGGAGACTGAATCCCCAGTCAACATGGGAAAAGCATCAAAGAGGACTAGTAGTGGATGCTGACACCGAGGAGGGCCATGTAAAAGAAAAATATAAGAGTCAAGGTCCTGAATAAGAAGCACCAGTTGTAGATGAAGAGGAAGAGGAAGAGGAAGAGGAAGTGTGGATACAACTAGAAGCACCAGTTCTAGATGATCTAGGCTTTCAGATCAACCTAGAAAATCCACCAGCAAGCACAAATTTTCCCACAACTGATGTAGCTATTCTCGATCCTAAATACATTGTTGCTACTACATGATATAGTTGGCCTATAGGAAGAGCTATTAACGAAAGAAACTAAAAGTTCAAAGAGAGAATGCATATATCAATGGTTTCCCAATCAACTCCTTAGCACACTAGAATACTGGTTGTTATGAAGGATGAAATGAGAATTTCACTACAACACCCATCAGTGCAGGTCTTGCCTACAGGACCTCAGTTCAAGACCTTGGATGTCTCCCTGAACCTAACAGTTGTCCCTTTATCAAGAAAGGTAAACCTAGAAAAGTAGGTTGGGGAAATGTTATATAATGATTTGGGTAAAAATCTCATGACTATCAATAGAGATGATACATATATAGGAAAGGTCTTCAATAAAATGTAAATAAAGAAGGCCAACTCTAGAGCTCTTTATCTCTAGAAAGAATCATACAAAGATTTGATAATTAAACTAGGTATCAACCTAGATGACAGATCAGCAGTAGAAGCCATTCTACATTCAACTCAAAAGGAGAATTAGGAGCTAAGGCATCAACTAAATATGCATGCTGGTGAACAAAATCAGAAAAAAGGAGCTAGCACAAGTAGAGATGGAGAAAAAAAAGCTGATGAATGAGTAGGTAGACATTAAAGATAAAGTATCAGCTTTGGAGAAAACTGTTATTGATTTGTAAAAGAAGATTGATTCCCATGTATGTACAATAGTAGTGTTTCAAGATCCACAAAACCCCACTAATTGTCTCACTCAGGCTCTGAGCGAGCTTCAACTTTCTGAAGGTGAACTAAAAAATATGCAAAGGGTCTTGGACACTGCCAAAGTCCAACTAGCCCAGAAAGAGAAACAACTACAATACTCGATTATTAATTTTGAACAGGTCACTAAAAACCTACAGGCTATCACTTAGTAGATAGTTGAACTAAAGGCCAAACTGAATGGGAACATGTCTCTCCTTGAAGCCAGGTAGTTGGCATGGGACAAGATCATTGAGGAAAAGAATCACAATTGGGAACATGTGACTTTGATACATGATCACAAGTTCCTTAGTGTAGAGTGTGGACCACAACTAACAAAGGGTAAAGAGGTGAGAATAAGGAACTCCCAATTTTCTCTAAAGTTCATTCATTTCTTAAATGCAAGGCCAATCGAAGAGTTGAGGCCAATAGACATAACATATAGACTCGGTGCAGTGGAGGAAGTCTCTACCGCAATATCGAAATAGGAATCTCGAGATAGAGAAGAGTAGAGCTTAATCAGAGTACAAAATGATGTGGCTTCCTTCAATGAATATTTTGCTTGGATCATAAAGGTTGGGTTACCTAACCTTTGGGGTCCATGTGGGGAACTCCTATCTCAAGAGAAACATAATAAAAAATGATAAAGGAAAAGAGCAGGGCATGATCAACTCATGAGAAAATAGCCATGCTTAAGGGTACAACTGTGGTAAATTTCCTAAAGAAGAAATTTAAGTTACTTGGGATGGTTAGGAGTCTTTTTCATCACCGATTGGACTACTCAGGGGTGACTAATCTAAATCTTATCTAAAAGTAGTTTAGTTCTACTCCTCAGCCCCCTCTGACCTTATGGAAACGGGTCAATCAGTTTGTGAATCCACCACTCATACAATCGGTCCATCCTCATGCTCCACATGATCCTCATCAGGATTCATCATCTGGTTGTTCATGAAGATCATCCAAATTATGCTAGCCTTGGCATTTCATTTACTCTAGTGTTATTTTTACTCATGTTTTTCACTTTAACTTGTTATATCGGTACATTATGGCTAAAGCAATTGTGTGTTAGCACACACTGTAATTTTGAGTATTTTTTGGCATAATGAAACAAATCAAGAAGGAATATCTCTCTAACGGGCTCACTCTATCCAAAGAGGCCTATATATAGAATTTTTGATAAAGAAAGAAGGGTTCATGATTTTGGAAAGAAACTTTGTGTTGTTTTGAGAATGTTCTGGTTCTTTCGATGTATATGTTATGAAAAATATTAATGCATATCAATGGTGATTCCTTCATTCCAAGATTACAATATGTCTCCTCTCTTTTGTAATTTCATAAATGTTCATGTTCTTCTCAGATTTCACATTAAGTATTCGCTAAACATGTTTCCTCTCTTATACAGGTTCATTTGAATTAAGATGTTAATGAAAAATGCATGTATGAATTGTGGAAGCTAGACCTTTAAATGCGCTCCGTGAGTCTTTGCGTCCACTATTATTCCATAGCTATCATTTCGTTCTAAATCCAAATAAGTGTAGAATACTTCATATCTCGAACTATATATGATGGGTTTCTTAATTTATTTCTTCTAATGTCACATTCACATTAAAGAAAATGAGTTGTGGTCCTTGGATGGTTTTTTCCTCCATTGTTTGATACTTTATATCATTGTATACCTCTTTTTAGCACTCTGTAATTTTTTGAGGTTGCAGATGAAAATAAAAAAGGTAACCAAAAACCAACTTTGGAAGTTGAGATCTAGCCCTGCCAACTTCAAAGATGGCTCTCTCTATAAGATTTAACTTTGTTGGATTAAATATTATGATAGTTATGAAGTTTAAGGTTTGATTTGTATTTGAATAGTTGGTTGATAACTAGATTACCATTGGGCTATGGAGTCTGTTACATAAAATATGGATCGACTACAGTATCTACAGATAGATATCACAGGGTAGGGTAGCCAAACTGAATGGATTCTTTTAGTTTATGAGATGGGAAAGGAAGAACATGTTAAGATTAAATTTAAATATAGAGAATTGTTACCTAAATTCTATATTTAATTATCAGAAGAAAACATTGAAATTATTCATAGTCGGCTACAGAGTGTAGATTTACACAAATTCTTCCGTTTATTTATCTATTGAATAATTCAGGTTTGGAAACAAATATGTGCTATAAACAGAGAAATATAAACATATAAGACGATAGATGCACTTAACCAACAACTTGACACAAGAATCGTGTGAAAGATCTTTCTATATTACTTGGAAAATCCGTTGATGCTTCAACAATATACGATAGTGTTCTTTTGTTAAAAAACCAACCCTTGATACTTCTAAAGATGAAGTATTTATAATTAATTTACAAAAATACCCTGTCATAATGACTAGAATGTACCTAAAAATAATCAAACTAAATCAAGCTAACTTATTACAAAGATATCAGGGAAATTCAAACTGTCTGAAGTGATGGCACTGAATTGGTGGAACACCCAGTTGTCTAGCCCTCGAATTCTGCATGTGTTGTTGACGCTGAGTTGTGCAGCCAAATCTACTTTTTACTCCAGTAACTCACAAAGTTTATCCCAGTGTTGTTCACTCAGGATAGTAATCTTCAAAATATTTCTGTACACTTCGTCGACTTCAGTATATTAGGAAAATATCGGTTTGGTAATGAATAGGCTTTTAATTGCATACTGAATGTCGAGGTCATAGGCCAATTCTTCCAAGAATGACTTTCCTATCATACTAAATCTTCCAGCTGCAATCTTTGAACTATCTCTTACCTTGGTCATTATTTTCTCACTGTAATCCGACCAGGTGCTAAGCTTATAATTAATAACTAACAAATTTGGAAGTGCTTTCTTGTAGAGGGGTTCCAGTTTGGTGAAGAATTTATGTATACCAGTGTACATAATCTAACATTTCTCTTCAAGCTTTCTCAATAGATTTCTCTTAGTCACCTTCCTGACTTCCAATATTGTTTATGTTTTTTCTTCAATCTCCAACTCTTCTAACTCCTGTATGTTTTGGGAGTTAAGGAATTTGATGAGCTTAGTGGCCTCACTGGGCTTATCTCCCAACTGCTTTCTAACTTGTTCGATGGCTTCATTGGACCATTCAATCAGCTCCTATAGCTCAAAAATAATTTGTATTGAAGGAAAAATGTCTATCATGTCTTCGTTGGTCCTTTTTCATATATTATATTTTACCTGTTCCAATGTATTGCCCATGGAACAATCTTTTTCCATCTTTTACCATCTCTGGGACAATTTTTGGGACTTCTGCATTTCTGTCAAGAGGGAATTTTCAAAACTTGTTCTTTATTCTTGTAGGACTTTCACCTCATGCCTTAGTTTCTTTATCCATTCTCCCTGTATAGACATGTTTTCCATGGATTCAGCCAACTTAGCTTAATCATTTGCAACTGATGTGGGAAGCACTATAGAATATGATGTTCCTGCTATCTTGGTTGCTCTAGTGATACATGTTTGAAGTAAAGATGAAATGGGAACTGCATCAAGAGGAACCATTGGTAATTTTGAAATTTGTTCCTTTTCTTTTATCACTTTGTCCATCTCTTCTTCCATCTCTTTGATCTTTGCATTCTGTTCCACTAGAATCTTCAACATCTCTTCTTTTTGTAGCTCTATCTCTCCTAGCTCCTTGGCTTGGAGATCTTCTACTGTAGGCAAGTTCAATTTCTTATGTAGTGTTTCTATCTCAACATTTTTCTTCTTGATTATCTCCTCCATGGACTTTTAATTATCTATATCAAAGCCCGCTTTGATCACCATTTCATCGAAGTATTTGATTCTGTTGTCTTTAGAAAGAGAGGACACTTTCTCCAGTTTAAGCTGAGACTACACATTGTTCAAAGTAAGATTCAGTTTGGAAGCAGTGATAGCAGTTTGTGTGAAGGTAGAGTATACCATTTCTCCAGTCTGCCTTTGCATATATATTTCATCTAAAGGATGAACATTATTTGTCTCAAATTCAAAAGTAGTTTGCTTGAAATCTACTGCTGAGTTTGGTTGTGGGACTTGGTATTGCAAAAATTCAATATGCATTCTTCCCTTCTTTGTGTCATATGTTGAAATAAGCCTGTGCTGGATGGAGGAAGACTGCTTCCTGAATTGAGCAGAAATATTGTCATGAATGGATTCATTCTTATGTTTAATCTCTTTATATCTCTGGAAAATATCCAGCTGCCTCTATTCTGTAGATGATTCTGGGGTATGAGGTATCGTAGATGGAATATCCTTAGTAGCCGAGGATGATGGAGACTCTGTGGTACCACTATCAAACTTAAAAGTTTGAAAGCCTGAGAGTACAATAGTACCCTGTGTGTCCTCTAGTGGTGGGAAGTCTATTTTAGAGCCTGTTTTAATATTCTTCGTGTATATTTTGGACTCTTAGGTTGAGACTTCTATAACTGATGGATAATCATTGTCTCTTGGTCTCTTATCTGTCTTTTCTCTGGGTACAGGAGTCTCTGAAGCTACTTTGGAAAGTACTTGCTCTTCGGCCTCCTGCAAGGTGTTCTCTACCCAAGTGCGTTGGCTCATATACTTATCTATTTCTGGCCTTGGAGTTGCTTTTTGTTCCACTCTTAACTTGGAAACCACCCCAAAGGGGTCATAGGACCAAGTAAAACTAAGAGGGAAATTCATTTGTTTCAATAGGAGATCTACTTCCTCTCCTGTTGCTCTACTATTGCAGATGAAAGGTCCTATATGTGTTTTAATCCGGAACTGAGATTTCTTCTTGGATGCCACGAAATGGATGTTGTCAAAGTGAATTATTTTCCTGATGTATTTGAACGCAAATATTCTCATTGGAAGGTACTTGGGCAGCTTGTTTTGTGGCATCTTTGAACCATAAACTATAATTTCTATGAATGACTGGTAAAGGTACCAGTCTCCTATTGTCACCTATTCATTGAGATGTAAAACTTTCTGATTGTCCTCACTAATCCTTGGAATTTCTTGGCCACTCATCAAACAAGTAGCTAGATACACAGATCAATAGCTGAAAGAAATAGAAAACAAACAAGTGACACCGTTATTTTTGGACAACTTGGCCCCAGAAAAACCCAACTTGGGAAAGCTGGTGAGAAATTCTGAGGGTTATTTTATTATGTAGTCTTTCCCTGAGTACAACTAGGTGCCAAACTCACTCACCCGACAGAGAAATTAATATGACAATAATATCTCTCTATTCAGAAGTAGATATTCAGAAAATCTGCCCCACGAAACCCTCTCCAACAACCTCTGAAGATCAATGTCAACCCACCTAGCCTCAGCATTAGCTTAGAACCCTCTGCTTCAGCCCTTTGAGGCACTACATAGCCTCTACGACCTTCTGCGTTACTCATGTTTCCCTCTGTGTGGATGATGCAGACCTTTCTAGCCACGACGCAGTCCCTTTTGGCTCTGCGTGGTTCCCTCTGGATCAACATCTACCTCTCTCTACTTCTGTGCTAGTCTCTTGACACTATCTCTGCCTCTTTGTCTAGTACTCACTACCCCTCAATGCAAATTGATCACTGATTCATATTTTCTTAGCAAACCCTGCTCTAGAAAATCAAATGATTAATCACTCTAGTGTGTTCTCCAACTGGCCCTCAAGCCTCCTCTTATACTTTTCCTATTGGTCCTTCAACAGTCAAGATTAAATCTCTAATCAATTACTAAGATTATATTTTTCTTGATCCATGTCCTTTAGAACCTTCTAACCTAGTTTTATATTAATGCCCATTAATATTTTATTTTTCCTAAGTTTAGACTTAGGAAATCCATTAAAAATATTAATTATTCTAATATCTCCTAAACCGGGTAGAATATGCCTAGATCATTTTTGGGTCTTGTATATTTCATGTTCTTTAGCCTATCCACCAATTTTCATGGCTAGATCACATACGATGCTACCCCAAATCAATACTCCCTCTTAGCGAGGATTGTGCTCTAGTAATACTCCACACTTAGCATCACTCTGATTATACGACATCAATACCTGTTCTGATGCTAGGACTCCCCGCCCAACATCCTCTGCACTGTTGCATCCTATACTACTGCCCATGGCTCTGCCACTACCACTGCTACATCTATACGACAGCTCCCTCTGCATCCATGCTGTTGCTGGTCCTTTCTCCCAACACTACATCTGCACTACCACCCCCTCTCACCATGTTGCATCGTGCTACTGCTAACTGCTACTCCACTGTAACTCAGTTACTGAGAAGTATGTAACTGATCGGCCCAACTACTGACATCCATGTCAGGCTAGAAACATGTTCGATGCTAAAACTCTCTTTGTAGCTATCATGTTCTCCCTTTACTGCCTCTGTGCTGCTCCAATAACTTCCTACATATTGCACAGTTGCAAACCTTTTTGTGCCATCCTGCATTGTTCCAACCCTCTCTTTTCCTCTCGCACTGTTGTAGCTTGCTAGCTCTGCACTACCTGGGATTACTGCACTGTAGCACTCTCTGCCGCTTCATCCGCATCCATTTCTACCAACATCTGCCAGTCTTGCTATTCTCACTTTGGGGATCCTGTAGCCAGTTATAATCCAAGAGTTTGGGTACCTCAATGATCCTACCCCTCATCGCCTGTAGTCATCCTGAATATAGTTCGATGACTCCCCACCTCTTCTCTAGAGGTACATGATCACTCATGGCACAATTGTCATCCTCCTCTTCCTCCTTTTCTCCCTTCGATGGTGCTGCCTTGGAGTCAGACGCCTCTCCCTTATTCTTCTTCCTCAGAAACTGGTTCACATAATGACCCATTTCCCCACAATTGTGATGAGCACCAGTATTGCATCAAGAATGCTGGAACTCCTGGGGCTACCAAATTTACTTTATCAACTTTGGGTTTGTACAAACTTGGAGGTGACGGTGATGTATACACAAGCAGATAAAATGAGTCCACTCTTTTTCACTACTGAGCTGGTGCTAGACCACTATGGTTTCTCAAACCAAACTTCTACTGATTCAAAAGAAGTTTGATTACCAATGAAGAAAGGGGAATTTTACCCTAATTGGGACAATGGAAATATTGTCTACTGCAATAATGAAAGACTGAAATAAATGCTTTAAACACACCACTCATCTAACTATTTGTTCAGAGATCTTGCTTCAGAAGAATTCTAAGATAACATGTGTAATCCTAACTATCCTAGGCATGCAATCTGAGATAATCAACCACTTTACTGTTGTGCATATGAATGAACACAATAACATTTTTTTCCTTTTTGTCCTTTTTTGTGAAAATGTGAATGCTAAATCTTCTTGGTGCTATGGCAGGTGGGTTAGAGATGGTTGTGAAAAGTCATATGGCTTGGGAGGCAAGTGGGGGTCTTCCCCTATCTTCCTGGATTTTTTTTCCACAATCGGCCTTCAAACAAGCCACTATGGATCGTTCTACAGTATGTCCTAATGCACCTACATGATGTCCTAATGCTCCTATAGAATCCCCTGTATTCCTACAAGATCCGATTGAGAACAATAGGAGTGATTTGGAAGGTGGTATAGGGCTTAGGGAAGGTGAATTATGGAAGAAATAAGGCAAGGGAGTGGATATGACTTCCTCACAGCTCAAACCGAAGTTTGTAAGATGGTTGGATTTGCTCAACAAACCTAGAAAGTTGTTCTTATGGAATGATGAATTAGTTGATGAACTTAGTGGGTTTTGGTGATCATGGATGGATGAGTTTAGGTTGGGGCTATTGACATGAGATCTTCTTGCACTAATGAAACTCCTGCAATACATACATCACTAGAATTTACCCATGAATCATGTCAAACAAGGAAGATTTCCAATCAACATAAGAAAACAAAATTCCATTATTTAGTTGTCTAGTTCATTCATGGAAATACTTGCAGAATATTGTGAAACACCATGAGATCTAATACAAAGTTGGAGATATCATAAATAACAATTGAAACCTATTCTTGAAGACTAAAAAGACGATGGCCTAAGTAGCAGAAAACTCTAAATTACTTAAGAAATTAGAATTCTGTCTTTTTGGGGCTAAATAGGAGTTTTTTTCTCAAAACATGGTCCCTGAAGGGAGGAGTGGGGCCAAATCCACCATCTATCAACATTTTTGGTATTCCCTTACCTCTCTAAATATACCGCTAAAGCTATGCACAAATGGAAGCAAACTAATCAAATTCACCACTACTTGTAATGAAACAATGCTAAAATAAATTCACCAATTAAACTATGAAATAACCTAAGAATATAAGTACAATAAGAGGAACCTCTGCTGCTAGGGTTGGTCCCTAACCCAAGAGCTTCAGCCCTCTGAGTCAACTCAGTGTTGGATCAAGGAAATGCTCATTCTCATTATCATATCAAAAAAATTACATAACAATGTTTTGCCACAAAACTCTAACTCGAAAATGCTTAGTGCTCTTACATAAAAAATCTGAATCCTAATGAGGCTCTAGGCCTCCTTATCTATACAATTGAAGCCTCCAACAACTTCCTTAAATCTAGGGAGGCTTGGCTCCCAAAATCAAAGATAAATAGTTCTTAACTGTCACTGACTTAGCTACCCATGATCTCCATGACTTGGCTTCTTGTAACTTTGAGCTAGTCTGATTTGATTGAGGGATATTCGAATGAGTGAGGAATTAATGAGGAGGATATATCTCCTATAATCTCTTCTACTTGTCTCATTCAAGTTCCTGCACCTTAGTTAGCTAAAATTTCCACGATTTTCTCCCAAAAGCCTGCAATTAATGCACATTAGACCACTAGACATAACATCTTACTTTTACTCATCTCATTAAGAAAAATATAATTAAAACATGTAAGGAATTATGAGAAGAGTTGATTTTAGTAAGCTTGGAGGTGTATTAAGGTCCATATAGTTACCCAATGATGAGGCTCATAATCACCCCCTTACTGAAAGTGTTGCTTATCCTCTGAGCAACTTAATATATATCCATGTCCTTCATTGCTCTAGTGGCATCCCTGACATCCCATGCTTCTGTTGTAGTTTCCTATTCTTGTGAATAGAATCCTACCTTCCACTCTATCTCTTCCCATTGCTTTGTTTCTTCTTATACTTTCCTTCCTTCCAACATTCCTAAAAGTAGTGATGGACTGAGTCTCAAGCCAATCCAATTGACTTTGAGTCTTTTTAGAGCTTGATTGTACATGGATGTTCTACTTAGTGCCTCTCTCATTCTTCAAGGAGAATGATATTATCTGATTTTCAGGTTGCAAGGCAAGGTGTTCAACCTCCTTTGGAAAACTTGCATGTTGTCATCTCCTAGCAATCTTAACATGTCTTCAAAGTGCGTGACTGCTTGTTCTTGTGCAACAAGGTACGTAGGTGCAATCTTAGGGTCATTTGCAATCAGGTTGTGGGTGCTGGTGATAGCCATTAGATTATATTGTCCAGCTCTGATCATAAGGGGTTATGTCTCTTCCCTTTCCATTACCTTTTTCATCTCTGTAGCTCTTGCCTCCTCATGATTCATCCATGATGCAAAGTCCATCAATTGCAAGTCTCCTAGTTTTGAATTTGGGTCCCACACATTCAAATCTGTCAAGGCCAAGTTGTCTAGGTAGAACTCAGACATTTTTTCTCTAATTTCCAAGGTGCTTTGATCACATAGATCAATGAATTGTCTATAGTCTTGGAAGGGCATAGTGTCTCTCTATGCTAAAGTCTTGATTTGGAATTGTAGCGATTGTTCCTTAACATACAAGGCATAAGACTTTGCTAGCATCCTGCATTGGGTTGCCTCCAAGGATAAACCAGCCATAGTTGCCAACTAGATTTCCCTTTCTTGTAGTTGTCCCCTCAGCCATGCATTCCTTGCGTCTAACTAAGCTTTCATCATTGCCTCTCTATCCCTTGTGCTACTCAGTTCTCTGCCCATCTCCTTCAATTTATCCTCCATGTGGCCTACATCCTCCACTCCTTTTGATTTTTCAATTTGCATCCACCTATGTGTCCTTGCTCTCTCTTTTTCAAGTTCAAAGAAT
Organism: Pinus tabuliformis; assembly: GCA_031772625.1. NCBI lineage: Eukaryota > Viridiplantae > Streptophyta > Pinopsida > Pinales > Pinaceae > Pinus > Pinus tabuliformis. The sequence continues at coordinate 200,368,531 of CM062805.1, read as the reverse complement.
AAGGGGATGGAAAACTTTTGTGGGATTACCCTACCCCCTTCAATGAAATTGTAGTAAGAGTTGAGGTTGGGTTGTGGACTAGGTTCTCTCAGTTCTGGGTCTTCTTTCTTTGTTTCCTGCCAAGTGATACCTTCTTGGTCCATTTTCTAAGTTTCCTATAGGTTTAACAGAGTTTCCTATAGGAGACCTTTTCCCTTTGATGAGGCTGACTTTATGATATGCTTCCTAACATAAGTGATGGGAGATTTGGGAGAGGCTTGTCCTGATGGTCCTTCTCCTTTATTTTTCTCTAGAGGAGATGCCTTTTCTTGTTGCTTTGGTGAGTCTTCAATGACAATAGGAGTTTTGGTGGGAGTTTTAGGTCTTCCTTTCCTAATCCTTGTGCTCTTTCTTGTCCTGAAGTATAGTGGGGTTTGTCTCTGCCTCTTATCTTTTGACTTGATAGGTGTACTTAGGGAAGTAAGAGTAGTTGTTGCCTCTTTCTCAGTGGGTTCTGGAGATACCCTTGGTGATTCTTCCCCTTCTTTGCCTTGAACTGTAGACCTCTACTCTTTCTTCTATTCTGTTTCCTCTTTTCCATTCTCCTTGTCATCCTTGTCTTTCTCTTTCTCTTCTTCCTCTAATTCCTCACTCTGCTCATATATCTCTTCTTTCATTTCTTCTTCTGTCTCTTCTTCATTTTCCTCCTCCTTTTCTTCGTCTTTTTCCTCCTCTATTTCCTCTTCATTTTCTTCTTTTGTTTCTTCTTCCCTCTCACTAGCAGTGGGGCTTTTGTCATATTCAAGAGCTTGAATTTCTCCTCTTGCCTGCATGTCTCTGAAAGTTGTCCATGTAATAGGGAGTCTTAGGTTTTGTAGAGCATCTTCTAGGATGAGTTTGATCAACCCATGATGGGCTAGTTGTTGATTTTTTCCCTCCTGCACTTTGATGCTCATGTCTATCATTGATTGAAGAAGAAAGTAGGGTATACTTAATCTGTTTTGAGGAGGTGTGTCTACTTCAAATATTAGTTCTTGGAGGAGTCTGAAGTGGTATACATACACCACATTGTATCTTCCTTCACATGATATGTACTTAATGAGGTGGTAGCTAACTTCATTCCAAGGGTATGGAATTCTTTCTCTTCTGACCCCATTTTTGTCTTCCATTGGCTCCTCCCCTTCCAAAAATAATTTCTTCTTTGCAAGGGTGTTGTTACGCTTATCTTCGTTTCTCCAAGGTAACCCTAAAGGGAGTGTGGTGATTCTACTTATAACTTCAGGGGTGATTACTACTGATAGGCCTTTCACCACAGTAGTGGAATGGGTCCTAGTGAGGGGTATGAGTGAGAGAGCAAATTATTTGACCACCTCATCATCATATCCTCTCATCCTCTCAAATAACCCCATCCATTGGTGCCTTGTGAAAATTTATACTATAGGAGGATGCTGATGAATCCTTACTACTTTTGTGGGTTCTCTCTTGTTAAAACCTCATGTCATATTTCCCTAGTAATTGTGGAGGCTTGTATGGATATAATTCAAAAATTCTAGTGGGTGAGAGAGATTTAAATGTTAACTCTGCAATATAATTCTCCTAGACTGCAACTTCCTTAATCAAATGGAGGATTTTTCTTCTTTTTAACTAGAAAATATGGAAGGTATAGCTCCTACCTCACTGGTTACATTCTGTTGAGGACAACCTTGATTTCTCCTCCCTTAATGCTCACTGATAATCTTGTAGATTGACTGCATTGTATCCTGTAGGTTTTCCTGTAGGATCCTGTAGGTGTCCTGTGCTACAAAATACTAATTGTCTCCTGTAGGTGCTACTTCAATAAGGTCGAGAGAAACCTCTTTTCAATGAATTCTCGAGATTTCTAATGCTCCTTTTGTATGGTAATCAGTGTTTTATTTCCTTATATGGATGATCGTGTGGGATGGTGTGTTGGCTTTCTAAGTATGACCACCTCCTTTTGGACCGTTGGACCCACTATCAGTCCATCATTCCACTTTACCTCATAATCATCTCCCACTTTGTTCCTCCATAACTTAACCATTTTTGGCCTTATCTCCTTTTTCTTCTGATTTGACTGCTGCCACGTGTGGAGTGGTCTAACTATTTTCTCCTTGTCGACTGGCCGAAGGTGGCCAAATTAACTGGCCACCTTTTCTTATAAAACCAACTATTACATAATCCTACAGTTTTGATCATATTGTACTAATGAGAAAGCATGAGTAACATGACATACATGTGGGTAAGATGCTTTGATGATGATGCATGTTGGAGAATGATGTCCTTGTGCTATGTATTTGTTGCATATCTTTATTTGTATTGGCCTCTTCTGATGCTTGTTTCTTTTGATGTGCAGGTGCTGGAGAGTGATGCTAGTGATCTTGCTGCTGCTAATGAGCTTCGGAGGAGCTTCCTTAACCTTTGAATCTTTGTGCTAAAGATGGCTGCAATCCTGTGAAGTTTCCTTTGTGGGATAGGCTACTACAGGATTTCCTACAGGAAACCTACAAAATGTCTTGTAGCTGCCTCTCCCCTAAACTTTCACACTTTTTCTCACTTTTGGAGCATGAGGGTTGTTGACATGAGTAGAGAAGGGTTGTAGTGAATGGTAGGTAAGAGTTCTGGCCTTCAGGTATTGTCCCTCTGTCCTACTTCTCTCCCTCTCCTATTTTTTTTTTATCTTTTGAAAACTATATTGTTTTCTCTTTAATTGACTTATTGGATGGATGCAGGGGTAATGATCCAGGTGGATGTTGGTGGCCACCCACCTATCCCACTTGGACCCCCACAACTATCTCTTTCAGCTTTTCAGTTTCCTTAACTGTAGCACAATTTACTATTTTTAGCAGTTTTTCGGGTCCTGAACTTCTGAAGCCATTTTGAGGCCCTAAACGACGTTTTTTGGGAAATCTGGGAGCAACATGGGTTCCCAAAGTTATAGTTCTCGGATAGATATTTCTAACGAGCTATTGTATGCATCGAATGGAGATCAGATGCCAAAGTTATGACCGCGGGAAGTTGATTTACCAACTTACCCAAAACGGGGCCCACAATTTGGCATTTCATTTTCAGAAAGAACGCCTTACAAGAGCCCATCAGAAGCTCAGACAACTCCAATATGGTCCTTATAGCATTAGCAAGGTTTTGGGAAATAATGCTTTGAAGCACAACATTTCTCCATTCATTTTCCTGCACCAAGTGTTCAATGTGTACCACCCTCAACCATGCTTCCCACCATTACTAGACACATCAGAGATTGCAGAACAGCTCACTAGGGACCAAGTTCAACAGATGGAGGAACTCAAAGAAATGGGAACCATTGCTTCCTAAGGGGGGAGGAATGATCGAGGTGGATGTTGGTGGCCACCCACCTATCCCACTTGGACCCCCACAACTGTCTCTTTTAGCTTTTTAGTTTCCTTAATTGTAGTATAGTTTACTATTTTTAGCAGTTTTTCGGGTCCTGAACTTTCGGAGCCATTTTGAGGCCCTAAACGACGTTTTTGGGGAGATCTAGGAGCAACTTCCAAAAGTTATAGTTCTCAGAAAAATCTTCCTAACGAGCTATTGTACGCATCAAACGAAGATTGGGTGCCAAAGTTACGACCCAGGGAAGTTGATGTACCAACTTAACCAAAATGGGGCCCATAATTTGGCGTTTCATCTTCTAGGGTTAGGTTTTGGGATGTTAAGGGTTTTCCATTGTTTCTCAACAATAAATAGGCCTTCGAGCCTCATTATAACATAGTTCATAGGCATGTGGCTGCCACATCTCTTCTCAGAGATAAGCTACCATCGCCGTAGATGGTTTATTTCCATTTTTGTTTGTAAGAAAATTTCAGTATTTTACAGTAATGAAATGAAGTATTTTTCCATTGCATCTCTATGTTTATGGTTATCTCTGTAATTTGTTGCATTCCTGTTTAAATCCGGATCAGTGTTATTAGAGCGGTCTACTTTTTCTCTGTTTTTCTTTTCATGTCCCCAACGAGGTCAGGATATAAGGAGTTAGGGCTTGAACTGGTCGAACCTTTGCAAGACTAGCCTCGAAAATCCCAACGGGCTCCCATGGCGGATGAAAAGAAAGACGAGGGGGCAGGAGATCCTATCAAAATCTTGCTCGAAGAAGCCCTCGAGTGACAAAGGAATGCAATGATGGAAAATTTTGCCCAGATCCTTCAGTGGCTACCCAGAGGCGACACATCGGCTTCCAACATCTACTCTGGAAACGCCACACCCTTTAAGATACAAGTTAATTTTCAAATCCCCATCTTTGAGGGTTAGATAGACGCAGATGCCATAGATAAATGGTTAAATCTGCTAGAAGGGTATTTTTCTGTTCATGAAGTTTTGAGTCGGGAAAAGATTGTTTTCGTTCTTCTCAAAGTAGCCCCCCACGTCAAGGACTGATGGGAAACCTACTGTGAGTAGAAAGATGAAAGCACGGGCTCGCTATTTTTAGCCACACCCACTTGGAATTCATTTCGGAATGCCATCAAGGAGCAATACTACCCTGTCAAAAGCTATGAGGACAAATGCATAAAGTGGACCACGCTGTAGCAGGGAAGGGACCAAGATGTGCCAGAGTTCACAAACATTTTTCATACCCTCAGCACACAGTTGGGTATCAAGGATTTTGAGTTGCATTTGGTACTCAAATACCATGGTTGCCTACACAGGTGCATCCAGGAAGAGATGGAGTTCCTGAACATCTCCTCACTCAGCACAGTGTACTGATACGCTGTCAAAATCGAGCAGAAGTTGAAACAAAACAAGCGAGACTTTGGATCTGCAAATCCGAAGACCAAAGGACGAAGCCAAGGTGGGGTGATCCAAGACAACCTGTTGAAGCCGCAAGAAAATAACAACACCATGAAGTCGAAGAAGGACACAGGAAAGTGGTGTGAGTTCCATAAGAGCCCCACTCATAACACAAGTGAGTGTCGGACCAAGCAATCGTTGCTGGCCGAGTTGAAGGCTTCAGAATCAGATGCATGTTCTGACCTTGAGTCAGAACCCAACAAGGGGAATGGCAAAGGGAAGCAGATCATTGATGCAGAGCCCAGCGTCACTGTTGCCACTGCCAAGATCCAGAAGAATGAGCCCGAAGATCCAGAGGAGGGGGAACATCTTTTCCACTCACAGATGTGGGTGAAGGGTTCGGCGCTACAATTCATTGTCGACAGTGGCAGCCAAAATAACCTCATTTCACCAGAGGTCGTGAAGCAGTTGGGCCTATAAACTACACCACACCCACTACCGTATAGTATCAGGTGGCTTCATGAAGGACAAGATCTCCGAGTCTGCTAGCAATGCCACCTTCCCTACAGCATGAAGCTCTTCATAGATGAGGTATTGTGTGATGTTACACCTCTAGATGTTTGCGATGTATTATTAGGCCAGCCATACCTGGGGAGGTGACATGTTGTGTATGAGTCAAGGCCTTGTGCTGTTATTATTTCTTTGGGTAATTCATTATACAGGATACCAAAGGTAGCCCCACCTACCACCACCTCTTTGATCGCTACTAAGAAAGGTAGCAAGCTCATCTCATAGACTAGGAAATTTATTTTTTGTCTGGTTCGCACCCAAAGTAAGGGGAAGATCCTTGCCACATCCATGACCCCTGTGAAGGGTTCCTCCATGCAGAAGCAACAACAATAGAGGGATATGATCATGAAAGAACACAAGAACAACTTCTCCTCACCCACAGGGGTAATGCACAAGTTTCAGGTGGGCGACACAGTTTGGTTACATCTACAGAAAGAATGCCTTACAAGAGCCCATTAGAAGCTCAGACCACTCCGACATGGTCCTTACATCATTACCAAGGTTGTGGGAAATATTGCTTTGAAGCACAAAATTCCTCCATTCCTTTTCTTGCACCAAGTGTTCAATGTGTACCACCCTCGACCATGCTTTCCACCATTACTGGACACATTAGAGATTGCAGAACAGCTCACTAGGGACCAAGTTCAACAAATGGAGGAACTCAACACAATGGAAACCATTGCTTCCTAAGGGGTGAGGAATGATCTAGGCGGATGTTGGTGGCCACCCACCTATCCCACTTGGACCCCCACAACTATCTCTTTCATCTTTTCAGTTTCCTGAATTGTAGCACAATTTACTATTTTTAGCAGTTTTTCAGGTCCTGAACTTCTGGAGTCATTTTGAGGCACTAAACTACGTTTTTTGGGAAATCTGGGAGCAACATGGGTCCATGAACCCATGTTTCTCTTCCCAAAGTTATAGTTCTTGGACAAATCTTTCTAACAAGCTATTGTATGCATCAAACAAAGATCGGGTGCCAAAGTTACGACCTCGGGAAGTTGATGTACCAACTTACCCAAAATGGGGCCCACAATTTGGCGTTTCATCTTCTAGGGTTAGGTTTTGGGATGTTCAAGGTTTTCCGTAATTTCTCAACAATAAATAGGCCTTCAATCCTCATTGTAACACAGTTCAGAGGCATGTAGCCGCAACATCTCTTCTCAGAGATAACCTACCATCGCCCTAGCTGGTTTATTTCCATTTATGTTTATAAGCAAATTTTAGTATTTTACAGTAGTGAAATGAAGTATTTTTCCACTGCATCTCTGTGTTTATGGTTATCTCTATAATTGGTTGCGTTCCTGTTTAAATCCGAATCAAGTAACATGGTGGTGAAAGGCATGCTGATGATGTGGTGGAGTGAATGTTTTATTTTTTTAGACACGGGCTTGTCATCCCCTTGCACTAGGGTCACTTTTCTTGGGATTTCAAGGCCATTGTAATTCCTACAGGAAAATCTTGTAGGTTTACAAGGAATCTTGTAGGATTACATGGAGGAGTTCATAAATGGAAGAATGGATGAAATAGTGAAGAATATGATATGGAGGGATTGAAATATGGATTTTGTAGGTCCTTCTGTTCCTCTCAAGTTGTTCATATTCTGCTTTTTTTGACCCAAAAACAACATTTCCAAGAAATTTTGTTACTTTTCTCTCTTTTTTCATATTTTTTTCTTTCTCTTTTTTTCAGAAGACAACTAGTCTACCTCCAAGGAGGTTTTCATACTAGTTTCTTGCCCTAGGTGCCTCAAAAGAGGTTTTCACCAAGAGGTCTTCTTATTTTTTTTCAACACCATTGGATTTCCTTAAGAGGTCTTCAACCTAACAGTGGGACTCGGGTGCATCATGGAGGTTTTCATGCGAGTCTCTTTATTTTCTCTTTTTTCTTTTTTCTTTTTCTCCTTTTTTTTCTTTTTTATTCAAGGACTTGATGGGGTGGAAGATGAGACTTGCTCCACCACCATCACTATCTTGATAATGTCATTGATGAATTCTTGCTTTGACACTGGCTTCTTGTAGACCTTTAATATGTACCCATTGAAAAGTAAAGGGATAGCCTCTGCATCAATGGTTCTTATTTGTACTGAACCATTATCATGACATTTTTCTATGACATAAGGCCCTAACCATATAGTCCTTAACTTTCCTTTAAAATCCTTGTACCCGGAATCATACAACAAAGCCTAATCACCTTCTTGAAATTGTTTGTCCTTTATGTTATTGTCATGCCAAATATTCCTTTGAATTTGAGTCACCTCTGTGTGTAGGAGGGCCTGCATCCTAAATTCATCTAACCCAATCAGCTGGAGCAATCTTTCTTGATGTGCCCTGGTGAGATCTAGATCGAGTTGTGCTGCCATTCTTAAGGTGTTGTGTTCAAATTCAATGGACAGCTAGGATTTCTTCCCATTGACCAAATCATAAGGAGTGAATCCAACGGTGGTCTTCTTGGTGGTATTGTAGGCCCAAGTGGCCTCAACTAATCTATTTGCCCAATCATTTCTACTTCTGCTAATTACTTTGATCAGAATGCCTTCCAATGCTTTGTTGGTTACCTCCACTTGCCCATTAGCCTGTGGGTGTTAAGGAGTCAATGTTCTATGCTTGATCTTGTGCTGGCTTAACAAATTTTCAATCCTGTGAGATGTAAATTGACTGCCTTGATCAATGACAAGTTCCCTAGGGTACCCAAACTTATAAGATACATTTTCCCTTAAGAATTCAACCACTTTCTTTTTTGTTGCTTCTTTGATGGCCTTGGCTTTAGCCCACTTGGTTAAATAGTTAGTGCACACAATGATGTATTGCTTTTGCCTAGATGAAGGGTCAATGGATCCAATGAAATCCATGCCCCAGTTGTCAAATGGGTCGAAAATCACTTGAGGTTGCAGAGGCATTTCGTCCCTTGGGGTAGGTTTCCCCATTGGTTTCTCTGATGGGGAAATCACCCTCAATTTTTTCTCTATCTCCTTTTTCATTTCTATTTCATCCATTAGGTAAGTAGGAATGGGTTTTCCTTCTTCTTCTCCCCCTATAGGCTCTTCAAAAATCTCTAGTTGTTCACTTAAGGGGTCCAATTCATAGTCACTGAAGAAGAGGGAAGGTTGGTTGTTTGAAGTGGTGGGGTATTTGGTAGAAATTTCCCTAAGTTATCCCTATTCCTACGAGGCATGAAAAAAGTCTTTTTGTTTTGTTTTTCTTCTCGTGATTTGAGACTAATTGCAGAATTGAAATAACAAACTGAATGGAAACTAACTGTTGAATGAAATATAACTTGCAGAATGGAAAAAAAAGCAAACACACTTACAATTACTTTTGCAGAAATGAAGCTAATAGCAGAATGAAAGAGATAAGAAATGGAATAAAGAAAGAAGACATCACATATTACTGATACACCTCCCCGACAATGACACCAAAAAGTGATGAGCACTAGTATTGCAGCAGGAATGTTGCAACTCATGGGGCTACCAACTTTACCTTATCAACCCGGGGTTCGTACAAACTTGGAGGTGAGAGTGTTGTATACACAAGCAGATGTAATGGGTCCACTCTTTGTCACTTTTGAGCTGGTGATAGACCATTATGGTTTCTCAAACCAACCTTCTATTGATTCAGAAGAAGTTTGATTACCAATGAAGAAAGGGGAATTTTACACTAATTGGGAGAATGGAAATATTGTCTATTGTAGTAATGAAAGATTGAAATAAATGCTTTAAACACACCACTCATGTAACTATTTTTTTTAAAGATATTTCTTCAGAATAATTCTAAGATAACATGTGTGTAATCCTAACTATCCTAGGCATGAAATCTAAGATAATCAAACACTTTACTGTTGTGCATATGAATGAACACAATAAATCTTTTTCCTTTTTTCCCTTTTTTGTGAAAATGTGAATGCTAAAACTTCTTGGTGCTATGGAAGGTGGGTTAGAGATGGTTGTGAAAGGTCATATGGCTTGGGAGGCAAGTGGGGGTATTCCCCTATCTTCCTGGATGCGTTTTCCACAAATCATCCTCAAAACAGGACACTACAGGTCGTCCTACAAGATGTCCTAATGCACCTAGAGGATGTCCTAATGCTCCTACAGGATCCCCTGTATTCCTACATGATCCTGCCGAGAACAATAGGAGTGATTTGGAAGGTGGTGTAGGGCTTAGGGAAGGTGAATGATGGAAAAAATAAGGCAAGGGAGTGGCTAGGACTTCCTCAAAGTTCAAACCAAAGTTTGTAAGATGGTTCAATTTGCTCAACAAACCTAGAAATTTGTTCTTATGGAATGTTGAATTGGTTCATGGACTTAGTGAATTTTTGTGATCATGGATGGATGAGGTTAGGTTGGGGCTATTGAAATGAGATCTTCCTACACTATTGAAACTCCTGCAATACATACATCACCGGAATTTACCCATGAATCATGTTAAACAAGGAATATTTCCAATCAACATAAGAAAACAAAATTCCATTATTTAGTTTTCTAGTTCATGCATGGAAAAACTTGTAGATTATTGTGAAACACCATGAAATCTAAAACAAAGTTGGAGATATCCAAAATAACAACTGAAACCTATTCTTGAAAACTGACATGATGCTGGCCTAAGTAGCAGAAAACCCTAAATTACATAAGAAATCAGAATTCTGTCTTTTTGGGGCTGAATAGGAGTTTTTTCTCAAACCATGGTCCATGAAGGGAGGAGTGAGGCAAAATCCAACATCTATTAGCCTTTTTTGTATTGCTTTACCTCTGTAAAGCTACTGCTAAAGCTATGCACAAATGGAAGCAAACTAATAAAATTCACAACTACTTGCAATGAAACAATGCTAAGATCAATTCACCAATTAATCTATGAAATAACCTAAGCATACAAGTACAATAAGAGGAACCTCTGCTACTAGGGTTGGTCCCTAACCCAAGATATTCAGCCCTCTGAGTCAACTCAGTGCTGGATCAAGGAAATGCTCATTCTCATTATCATATAAAAAAAATTACATAACAATGTTTTGCCACAAAACTCTAACTCGAAAATTCTTAGTGCTTTTACATAAAATATCTGAATCCTAATGAGCCTCTAGGCCTCCTTATTTATAGAACTGAAGTCTCCAACAACTTCCTTAAATCTAGGGAGGCTTGGCTCCAAAAATCAGTTAACTTGTTCTTAACTTTCATTGGCTCGGCTGCCCATGGTCTTCGTGACTTGCTGCTTGCAACTCCGAGCTAGTGTGATTTGATTGAAGGATATTCGAATGAATGGGGAATTAATGAGGAGGATCTATCTCTTATAATCTCTCCTACTTGTCTCATTCGATTTCTTGCACCTTAATTAGCCAAAATTGCCATGATTTGCTCCCAAAAACCTGCAATCAATGCACATTAGACCAGTAGACATAGCATCTTACTTTTGTTCATCTCATTAAGCAAAATATAATTAAAACATGTAAGGAATTATGAGAAGAGCTTATTTTAGTAAGCTTGGAGGTGTATTAAGGTCCATATCGTTACCCAATGATGAGGCTCATCAAGTTTAAGAACTTGACCATGGAGGGGTCCTTTTTCTTCCTCTTCTCCTACTTCCCCGTAGATGCCAAAGTTGCATCCTCTTCCTCTTCCTTCTTGATCCAGACTCCTTTGATTCTACTTGCCATCTTGCTCAGTCGTCTGATCTCTTCTTGGCGAAGAGTCACCCACAATTCTTCTGAATATGGAAGATTCACCCTGCCCAGAATTCTTTGGACGAATGTCTCCCACTCCTTGGAGACTACATTTAGAGTGGTCCTCACCATCAAGTCTTGATCTAGTGTAGCCCTTCTGGAAGTCAATTGGTTTTGGATCTCCTTCAATCTATTGAGGAAGTGATATATCTACTCCCCCTTCTGCATATAGTATGACCACAGTTGATTCTCAATTAACATCTTCCTATGCACAGCAGCATGTTGGTACAATGTCTTCAAGGTGTACCACATTTCCTTTGCCATCTCCTTCTCAGAAATATGTTGGACCACATGATCCTTGACCCCATCAAGGATGATGCATTTCACCTTGGCTATTGCCTCCTCATACTTCTCATTATATGTCAGGTCAACTGGGATAGCCACTATTCTCAAGGCGAAGGCCTTGATGCGATGTCTATCTAGAATGGATAGGATCCTAGCTTTCGAGACCACAAAGTTGGACGCTCTATCAAGCCTGTCCTGATCCCTCAGCCCATTCATGGCCATCTCTTTTCTCTTTTGTTCGACTCCTCAGAGTCTTCTACTTCCCTTTGGAAGTTCTCTCTTCAACTCCCTCTAAGTTGCTACTTCCCATCTGGAAGTTCTCCACTAAACTCTCTCTAAGTATTGATTTCCCTCCTAAAAATCCGCTTGCCAACCGTAGAGTCACACCTCTCTGATCTCCTATGCACTTGCAACACTAATCTAGATTCCTTGCCTAGAAATTTGCCTTAGTAGTGACTTCCTCTACCTTGGTTTTTTCCTATTAGGTATTGTTCTATCTTGGCAGCAACAACACCCCACCAGCTTCACTCCTTGCAATATGCCCACATCTTCCTATGCCCTAATAAATGAAGGACTGAGCCTCTAGGCTTTGCACAATCCCTGCACTGGCCAAAATTCTCCCCTAGCCAACTGCGTCAACCCTCCTAGTCTCTATGTGATCCTTTTTTGCCCTCCTCAACCTCTGTGCTGACCTCTCTTTGGCCCATATTGATGATGCAATCCCTTTGTGTCAACCCTTCTTCTGTCACTTTCTGCAATGAACAACTTCTGTCACTTGGGACAGTTGTCTCTGCTGCAAATTCTCTGCTTCAGCTAATTCCTTCAACTCTCTTGTGATCTGCAACCACGCTCTGATACCATGTTGAAATTTCTAAGTCTTACTCGTTATAAATTTTATCTGTATTCTCTATTTTATTTCTCCTACTTGTTAATTATGAGCAAGTTATTTAAACATATAAATATCGAAATAAACACAATACAGTCTCAACCATCTACATATCAATAGTTGAAAGAAATAACAAACACCCAAGTGACACTATTATTCTTGGACAACTCATCCTCGGAAAAAGCCAACTTGGGAAAACTGGTGTAAAAATTCTGAGGGTTATTTTATTATGCAGTCTTTCCTTGAGTAAAACTGGGTGCCAAACTGGCTCACCGAAAAGAGAAAATAATATATTAGTAATACCTCTTGTTGGCTTAGTGGGTCCTCACCCAGGTTCAGAGTTAAGTTTGCCAAACAAATCCCTACACTACTATCCCTTTCAGCATCAATCCATGGAGAAGTCTCACTCGAAGTAGTATGGGGGGATACTGAAACCAAGTTTCCACACCCAGAGATGATTGTGATGTTGTTTTATGCCCTAAACCTTCTTTCGCTAAGATCGATAAGTCCTTAAGGCTTATTGATATTTCTCCCTTTTGCCAGCTTATAAACCTTCATGAAGGTCGACTACTATTGTTCGTGAACCCTAAACCTGCAAGTCAACCACTTATGCGCCTTTTTAATTATCCTTAGTTCTGTATTTACCCAGATCGGATTAAGTGTCTGATAACTTTAACATGCATTAAGGTATCCTTCGTGTAAATAGATATTATTACTTACATTCTTATAACAATGTAAAGCATGCAGAATCGCGCATGAATACAGTATTAAATCATAAAACCATCATTTATCATAACATAAACACAATAATTCATAACATAAGTAGATGGAGAAAACACATATATTTCTAGAATAATATCTTTATTAATGCTTCAGTTCTGCTTACAGACTTGAGACTACCCTGTGCACTCAATTGCAGGGGTCTACAGACTCAGCTGCAGACTCTACTCTAAGCCTCTATGCACACAGTTGCATAGCCTCTCTTCTACTCTAAGACTGTTCACTCTTCACTTCTAATGACCCATTACGTTCATTGATATCTTCACTACTATCCCTTAGACTCTCTAAGACTCTCCTTTCTATACAATCCCATGGTCTGTGGACCATGGGTAGGTCTATACAAGCCGACACAACTTACATAAAAGAAGGGAAAATCCATTTATGACACTCTCTATCTACATGCTCCAAGACCACAACTTGTCGAGACTTTACACTTTACATAACAAAAACTTGGGATTTCTGCCCTAAAACTTGGGCTTTTGCCCCAAAATTGACCGTAGGGGAACCTGTCCCAATAGGTCCCCAACACAAATATCATGACTCGTCCCCGAGTCACTCTTCTAGCACATATATCTTATTGTGGAGACCTCCCAGCTCGACATGTGCCACTGCTACTTCAGTGTGGTTGCCTATGTGATTTGCTTCACCAACTGCTCGGTTGTTGGTCCTGCATTGTCTTACTTTACCTTTTGTTGTGTCCTCTGTAGGCTCACCAACTTCTATTCAATTGTGGTAGAGATAACATAGGCATCGTCGAGCCAAGACCCTAATTTGGCCTTGAGGACCGCCTCTTTTCGTAGCGCTGCCTCCATCTATTCGCGAAACTTCTTTGCCTCATGCAGCTTATCCAGTCACTGTGAGATAGAGATGATGTGCGTTGTCACTCTTTCTTCATCATATTGCTGCTGCAATTTCTGGGCCTTTGTGTTCAACCTCTGTAGGTTAGGATCCTCCTACAGAGTCATAACAATCTCCATAGACTGCTCAAAGAGCATGGTGCAATCTACCATTGCGACATCTATTGTGACTTCAACTCAAGCTCTATGATTTTAAGGTTTAGTTCAAACTAAACCTTGGCCATATTTGTCCTTACATCCCACACACCTGCAACCAACTTCTTAATCTTGGCCTCCACTGGCGCTTCTTCTGGGATATATAGTTCTGGAACAGTCCTGCATGCTTTGGCTACCACTACTACGATTCACTCATTCTTCTCCTGAACCTTCTTCTATGCTTCTAGCATGGCTATCTTCTCAACAAATATTTGTTCATTGTTGACTTTCTGCTCACTGATCATGCTCAGCATGCACTTCTCTCGGGCCTTAAGCTCTACAATCACACCTGCTTGCAGCGTGTGAAGGAATTTATTGGGGAGTATGGCCAAGTTCAAACCAATATTCTTTAAAGCGCTGACAATAGCCTTGTTAGCTTCTGCCTCCACGCTCAGAGCTCCATTTGGTAGCGTGACTGCCCAAAGATCCAAGGATCGAACCAACTCTGAGGCTTGAGTGGTCCCCGTCGCCAAACTAGTTGAGCCTGCTTTGCTTTTCCATGCACCTACTTACAGTCTAGCTCTTTGGATATGCAGCTCATGCAGACCCATCTATATGGAAACCAGTGCTTGCTTCTACTGCTGCTCAAACTGCTGCAACAGTTCTGCTATTGTATCCCTTACCTTATTTCCAATATCGCCCAAGTTACCCTCCGTCAAGGTGATTGGATGTAGCAATGATTTGGAGGCTTTGGTCTTCTTTCATTTTCCCTCCTTTTCCTATTCCCTGTGTCACTTTACACGAAAAGGATTTCTCTCCAAATCTCTGCTACCCTATTCTGATTTTTCTTCTTCCTCCATTTAGGGCAAAGGAGATTTCTGACTTCTTTCAGAGTTGCACTCTTCCTGATCTGCTTGTTCCTTTGCGACGTGCTCCACTTCTACGTGTGTCTTCTCCTCAGTCTCCTTATTCCTCTTTTCTGCCAACTGCTTCACCTTTAGTTGGGATGCTTCCTTTTTCTGCTTCTTCGCGGACTTGCTACTCCCAGTGGCCAAATCCGATGGTGCGTTCCAATCTGCTAGCCATCACTTAAGGACTTTGGTAATGGCATCATCTATAGCCAAGTAAGGAATATCATACCACTTCTGATCCAGATCCTTCAACGCCTAGATGTACACATGATGGAAGTCTTCTTTGAAATCCGCATACCCAGATAACTCCTCAAAGATAATTGACGACAACTGTGACTTTCAGTTGATGGCCATATGAATGCTCATCTCCATCAATACCCAAAAAGAATTAGTTTCTAAAACCTATGCAACATCCTTTGTGCCCCATAGCGAAGAAAACTTCACTTCTTCTGGTAAATCTGTTTGAATCAGAGGAAATTGGCTATCCTCTAGAAACTCCCATGCAACTAGCATAATTGATAGTAAGAGCCATGAGTAATGGAAAGTTTTACTTTGGTCTTTTACCTATCTGCAATTTCTGAGGAACTCGCTACACAGGTAGCGTGCCTAGTTGAACTGTACACCCTTCGTGCACTGAGCCGCTAATGAAACCACTGTTTCCAGCACCTCATCTGTGCGACACTTCCTCATCACTTTGCCAGCCAAAATTTGGGTGGCCACCTTCACTGCGGGGTCAGTAATACTGGAAATAGAATACCCGCGTGCTTTCTTGACAAGTTTGAACTTGTCCTTCATCCTCTCGATGAGGTCGGGCTCGCCCGTCTTGCCGCCAAATTCCTTTTACAGATTCAGTGCTAAATGAGGTAAAAATGTGATCCGATGGATCAACATATCAGTAATTGGTATCAGCTTCATCAACCACAAGCACCCATCATGCACAACACACAACAATTGCTTGATAAATGTTAAATTTATAGGGGTGTGGTGGTAGTGAGGCACCCATATTAGGTTCAACAACCCTGCCTTGTTTACCCCACGAATCCATTCCACCGGCTCCAGCGCGGTGATGTTAGACTCCTTGTAGAACACTTGCTTCATGAAGGTATTCGTGGCCAGGTGGGGAAACTTCTCAACATCTCCCAAATCCCAATGTTCAAGTTTCATATGTGGGATGTGCACCAAGCGTAGACCTTCAAAAAGTGATGTTCTCTGGCAGCATAGGTATGTTCAGAAGGAACTGTCCCTCATTTGGGTCCTTTGGGACCTTCACCTTGCCTTGGTGTGGAGGGATGTACTCCAACAGCTTCGAAATAGGGTCTACCCCCTCAACATCTATGTCTTACATGCCCTTGTTGGCCTCCATGTCTACCACTTTGCCTTTCTTCTGCGCAATTGGATTTTCTTTCCATAGTGCCTATGTAGCTACATGTTTCCTCAGTGACTAATGCACTGGTATCGTCTTATTCTGTTTATCCTTCTTTGGCTTGGGAGTCTGTCTCATCGGTGTATGCATTGGCCTAGGCAACCTCGGAGCCTTTAGCACTGTTGTGAGAACCTCCACACTCACAGGCAACTCCCTCAGAGGCAACAATGCCCCCAGTACTAGCAGTTTCAGCTGGTGGAAACATGATGTTGTTAATGAAGTTCTGATCGGACTTAGACACAAGGCTTGAAAGAAAATTCTCAAAGAGCTTATGCAACAAACAACAACACTCATAAATTCTCAGAATGCAAAGTGTTTCTCTCTAGATGGCCATCTCTAATTTATAGGAAAATTCAAATTCAAATTCAACTGTTCCCCCCAAAATCCATCCATTAATGCGAGATTGGCGGAATATTTCCAAATATTTCACACTTGATTTCAGCCCTACATGCCTTAAATTTTGGCTGCCCTCTCCTCTTAACTATCCTCTGGCAATCAAATCATGAACAACGACAGTAACAGTCACTTTTTGGCTATGCTGCACAGTCTCTCATCCTCTAGTGCAACTCCTTTCATGCGTCTGCTAATACTATGACACCCCTCTATTCTGTGCAAACCCCTCATTGCATAGCTCTATGATTGCGACAGAGTAGCTTATAGTCCCGCGCCTCCTTGCAGCTGCCTGGAGCGTTAATACTATGCTACCATCATATAGTCATCTCACCGAATTCCCAGTGTATGGCTTCAATTAGCTGCCATTTACCTTTCCGGGAAATGGATCTCCATTCATTTTCACAAGATGAACTACTCCACCATCGGTAATCTCCTTGATAACATACAGCCCCAGCTAATGCATTTGAAATTTTTCTAGAAATTTATCAAACTTGTTTTCATATAGTAAAACTAAATCATTTACCTTGAAGGTGCTCAGTTTCATGTGCCAATCGTGCCATGCCTTTTCATGCTCCTTCTGAACTTTTTGATCGAATCGAGCCAAGAATCTATCTTCCTCCACCTTTGTCCACTGCATTCCTCTCTTCTAAGGCTCTACAGTTCGCCATTCCTATGAACACCTCTATGCATAGGCTAGGCACAATATACTCCATAGGCGTCATAGAGACCAGCCTAAACAGTATCTGTCCAATCAGATTTTTAAAAGTAGTTCTATAAGCCCATAACACTGCTGGTATGCACACATACTAATCGTTCCTCTGCACATTGCAAACCTTTGTCAGTGCATTCTCCAATATCTTATTAAACACTTCCACCATCCCATTAGCATGAGGATGGTATGGTGTGGTCTTTTGATGACAAACTTGGAACTTTTCCATCAGTGTGCTGATCATTTCGTTAAGCAAGTGTTTACCATGATCACTCATCAAAATCTTCAGGAAACCAAACCTGGTCAGCACATATTCGAATAAGAACTTCGTTGTTGTTTCCCCTGTACAATCCTTCACTGGTTGTGCTTTCACCCATCTGGTTAAATACTCATTTGTGGTGATGATATATTATGCACCCGTCTTCTTTCCTGAAGGTTGAATTGTTCCTACAAAATCAATTACCCACTTTTCAAATGACTACAATGGTATTTGTGGATTCAGAGGCAACTCATACCTCCGCGATGGCCTGCCCGTCCTTTGACATGAATCACACACTCTACAATATTCTTTCGAATGATTATGCAATATTGGCCACCACAACCCAACGCATAAAATATTTTGCGCTATTTATTTTCCTTCATAATGGCCTCCTGCATCTCCTCCATGAGCTTCAGTGAGGATACTATTCCGTTCAAAATCAGGCACATAGCGTCGCAGTATCTCATCTAATCCCATCTTATACAAGTCACCTACAATAACAGATAAGTCTACCATGCACACCACTAATTCCTTCTTTTGTTGACTAGTGTATCCCTCTGAAGTCACCCGCATAGCCAAGAAGTGGGTGATGTCTGCAAAATGATTGTCTACCACGTGCACTGCAAAGAGCTGTGCGTCAGGCAGTCCTTCCTCTAAATTAGTAGGCTCCTCTCCTATTTCAAAGTGGGACAAATGGTCTGGTCTAGCATTCAATCTCCTTGGATTCATAATGACTTCAAAATCATACTCCTGAAACAGCAACATCCATCATCATATTATCCACCCCAACACAGGCTTGTTGACCAGGTACTTTAATGTAGAATGGTCTATATACATCTTAAAGTGTCCATCTAGCAAGTAATTCTTGAACTTCTGGAGCACGTACACCATAGCCAACTCTTCGCGCTCTGTCGTTGAATAGATATTTTTAGCCTTAGACAACGTCCTTCTCACAAATGCTATTGGGTGACCCAGTTCTCCTTCACCAGCTTGTGTCAGTACTGCTCCCAGCACAATACATGAAACATCCACATGCACATGAAATTCCTTCTTCCAATCTGGGAAGACTAGGATAGGCGTGGTGACCATATTTTCTTTTAACACATCCAGGATCCACTGACATTCCTCATTCCAATAGAATGTGGCATCCTTCTTCAACAATTTTTCCATCGGCATGTTGATCTGAGCATAACTCGTGATGAACTTTTGATAATATCCAATATGACCCAATGTTTCCCGTAGCTGTTTAAAACTTCTTGGCACCTCCAAATTGATTATAAATGTGATCTTAGTTAGATCCACTATTAATCCTTATCTGCACACTACATGACGCAAGAAGATTCCAAAAGGGATGCAAAATAAAAACTTTTTCAAGTTTAGCATGATCTGATACCTTTAAACACTTTTTCAAGTTTAGCATGATCTGATACCTTCGACAAGTTTCCAACATCAAGCGCAGACTAGCTACATGGATTTTGACCAGCCCAAACAGTGTCGGATCATCGAAGTATACCTCCAAAAACTTGTGAATAAACTCTTTGAACACCACAATGACTACGCGTGAAAAGATTGCCAGTGCATTCTTCAGTGCAAAAGGCATTATAGTATACTAAAGGCATCCCCACTTGGTCATGAAGGTCGTCTTACTCTTATCTTCCAACGTGATCTTTATCCTATTGAACTCCTCCACTGGTTCAATAATACACGTTGCCAACATCTTGTCCAATTCCAAGCGAACCTTTTCCTTGTACTTAGGATTAAGGCGATATGGCCTCTGCTTCACAAGCTTCACATCTAGTTTCAATGTTATCTTCATCCCTCCTAAATTTCCTATTATCCATTTCAATTCTGAAAACTTTGTCGGGAACAAATCTTGGTACTCACAGAGCAACTCAATGACCTTATCCACCGTAGCATCATCCTAGTAGTCCCCTATCTTTGCTTTGGCTCCGCCTTTGTTCAAATTTTCACTTGTGTCGTTTTCAATGGTGCGGTGATATCTGGGTTCTCTATCTGCAGCCCCTCAACTTTGTGGTGACCTTCTACCTCTGGGATATTAATATCCTTGGATCCTCCTCTTCTTCTTCAACAGTCACATTGTAGCACTCCAACGCATGGCGCAGTTGGGTGGTCCAATCTAGTTGAATCAAATCCAAGGGATGCTAGGGTATTCTGAAGATTATTGCTTTTGCCTCCTACAGTGCTTCATCGATGCACTTGAATCCATCCTCAAAGTTGAATGTCATTAAGAATCTGTTGAAGCCCCGAAAATCGGGTCGACAACAAGGGGGATACCCGCTCGGTCTGGACCTTGGTTAGCAGCTCCTTATTCGTTTGGTATAGTAGGTCTGATTGGGGATAATGGGACCAGTTTCCCAATCTATGAGTGTGTGTGTGTAGAATTGGATGTTGCTGATCTAACAGTTCCTATCTAAGATATTCTAATTCAAACTTTAATCTAATTCTATGCTATTGTAATCTAATAAACAACACATCTAAATCTATACTAACTCGGGATGTAATTCTTCTATTATGCGATCTAAAGAGAATTCAAATAATAACTGGTAATAAAGATCATTCAGCGATTATAAGAAAGGAAATCAATCAAGATGAACCACTTCGCATAAAAAGTTAGACGAAACAATTGTGAAAAGCATATCGCATAATGAGCTATTCATACATTAGGCATAAATAAATAGCTATCACTGTACAAAAGTGCCAAATGATAAGTCAAGCATTCATGCAATAATACATAAACAACAAAAATTGTATATTACTTTAACATATAAGCAGAAATGGTCAAGAGATAAAAGTACCATTTATGACTAGTCCTACTCATAAGCTTCAAGAAACAATGATTTATCTCTTCTTGCTCTTACATCCACTAAGAGTAAAAAAGTGCAACATTAGTAGCAGATATCAAATGCAAACATCAACAAATCTTGATCCATTCATTCACTAAAACCTCCTCTGAGGGTGCAAAAGTGCATGTTATGAGGACAAGTTTTTGATTAATTTCTGGACCCTTCTCTAAATGCATGAGAAGGGTTTAAATACTAGTTCCTAAATCTAATAATAACTTATTTACAAAAAATCAGGATACGGTTTAAATGACCGTCCTTTTTCTATGCAAAATTTAAAGTGAAAATTAAATTTAGAACTAAACTACTTTTTATCTGGTCTTTAAAACTGCATGTATTCAGCATTGGTTTAAGGAGAGTCGGCTGGCTAATTTCTGCTTTGAGCTGAGCTGAGAAAATGGAATCGATGAGAGCTGGTACCATCTTTTCGGCCACATTTATGATACACTTCACAGTCATCCACTGATTATGCGGCTTTACCAAGTATGTCCAGTAATATTCCCAATTTAACCTGTTCAGCGCTTGAATTGCTTTTGCCTTTTCTTGCGCTCTCTGTTTCCATTCTGCCTCTAGTTGTAGTTTGTTCGGTAAATATCCCGGGGTGGTTTTTGTGATCAAATTTTCCTTATGCAAATTATCATTCACACAGTCAATAAGGCTGCTTGCTGCCGTGGCTGCTGTTTCTGCCGCTTGTTCTGCCTCCCTAATTTGATTGTCCCACTTGTTAAAGAGCGGCTCCTTATGGTTCTCGTTTATCCTTGGTGCGGGTGCTCTTTTTCCCTCGTCTTCATCCTGCCAAGCTAAGTACTCAGTCACCCGTTTATCAATAAGATCATAGTCACTTCGTAAGTTGACCACTTGATTAGTGATCTTATCACTAATTTTGCAATAATAATTCCACTGTGATATCTTTTGGCCCAACACTTCTTGTTGCTGTAGTAATTGTTCATTCAAGGAAATAGATTCCGAAATAAACTCTGTAAGCTTAGGGTTGTCCTTGTGCATCTCTTGTAAATCCTGTAACTTCTTTCCCTTCTCATCCAAACTTTTCTGATATCCTATCTGCATTTGCTGGAAGTCCTCCTGCAACTTTTCAAGCTGTTTGTGTGCCTCATTATTGGTGTTGGCTTGTTGCAATTGTAGTTGCAGTACTTGTATTTGATCTTCCCGTTCTTTCAACAACTGCTGTACTTCCGATGCTTTATCAATAGTCGCAGAGGCGTACGCTCCTGTGATCTGAGATAGTTTGGTGAGATTTTCAGTCAGATTGTTGGTGGGATCTTTCCACAAGACGTCTAATTGTTCTGCATCTTGAGAGAGTGTATTTTCTAATTTCCTTTTCTTTCTCTGTCTTCTTACCACTGCTTTATGTTGGGGACTATAAAATATATCTAGAGGGGGAATTTCTTCTATATTAAGTATAAGCTTAGAAGATGGGGCAACAGGAATATGCTCCATATCTAAGACATCGCTGACTATTGTTGTGACTACTTTCTGTGCTACCTGTGTATTGCTCACAAGTGTTTTTAGGGCTTGTCCTTCAAGATTGATCAGTTCGTTGAAGGTTTCCCATTATTAATCTAATTCAGACATGACTGGTGGTGCTTCAATGACGAGAGGAGGAGGATCTCTTTGCGGGGAGGCAATAACCTGCTATTGTAGAAGTTCCATTGACTGAGCGGTATCCTTAGCTGAGTCTTCACTCCTATCTTGGTCATTTCCAGATCTTTTAGAGTGTTTAGGCATTTCTTGTTCAGACTTGGATTTAGATCCATTAGTTCTTGAACTCCCACTGAGACTAACGCTTGGAGTTGGTTCTCTTGCAGACAGTCGTAGTTTCTCTAGAGGAATACTGGCTAATTTTCTTTCTCTGGATACCATGAACTTTTGAAAGTCTTCTGGAGACAATTGCAATTGGGCTTCACACAAAATCTCTTGAAGTGTGCTTTTCTGTTGGAATATATCATCAAATAAATCCTTTTTCCCAACGAACACTTTTATCTTGACTGTAGTTGTGAAATTCTGGGCAACCTCATTCGGGTCAAATGGTCTTCCCGGGAATTTAAATAGTTGTAAACATGTCATATTCTGTACTTCAGTGAACGCGTGACCTACATCAAATAGCGAAAATGCCCCACAAGCTATAGGAAACTGTGGCCATATAGCCTTCTTTTTGTCCTTTAAGTCTTTAGTTAGGCCACCTTCTCCACAGGTTTGATATGCAATTTCTAGAGCTAGGAGTTTATCAGGGATATACAAAGGTAGAACATGAGGGGGTGCGGTACTTCCAAATACCCTAACATAAGTGAACAATTCCTCTCCAAACCATCTTACGATGGGGAGGATATATATCTGTGCTTCAGGCGAGCACCTCGGGGGTTCTTTATCATACAAAATTCTATACAAGGGCAGCATAAGCCCGTGACAAATCTGGTAGAAGTATGGAGTGAACTGAGAGTCCCACAATATCTTATGATAGATGTTTGGTCAATTTAGTGTGTCCTAAATTGCTATTTAAAATGTCAATTCGGGATTTGTAAACTGATGAAGTGAAGTGCACTATATGTGCAAGATAACCATTTTCTTAGTCTTTTGTCGTTTTTGAGTTTTTTTTGTTTGTTTGTTTGTTTTTGGGTTTATCTTCTGTGGATGCCCTAGTGTGTGATGGCGAAATTGAAAGTTAAGTATGGATGGTAATGGTGATTTCTACAGTGATTTTCCAAACTTAAAAGTTCTCAAAAAGAAAGTTTCAAACTGACTGTAATGAAATCAATTCTCAAAAGGAAGTAAATATACCAAAACAGTGAACTAGTGACAATGGCCCAGTATCCTTACTGCTGTATGAAAAAGAAAATAAAAACTGAACTTAAAGCAACTCAAAGACTGAAAGCAAAGCAAACTAAATCACACTACTTCAACCCACATTCTGACCCTTCACCTTTCGACTCACTCTGGCTATAGGAAGTAATCATAAACAAACTGAGTAATATGATATCTAAATTGCAGGAAATTAAATTGCATAAAAGGAAACTAAGATTTAACTACTCATTCATATTTCAACTCTTGAAAATGACATAAGTAATTCAATTTCTAACTTGCAGGAAAGTAAACTAAATCATACTACAACAAGTAATATTATGATTCCTTACTAATTGAGTCGCTTGGCTATAGAAAGGAAATCATAAACAGATGAGTAATATGATGTCTAAGTAGCAGAAAAGTAAATAAGCAAAACAAAACTTGAAAGAAATGACAGTGCTGGAATTAAACTCAGGAAATGAAAATCAGCAGAAAGGACAAGATGATCTCATGTCAGTAGTTATCAAAAATATGTAAATTTGCCTGGGCTGTCTACAAAAACCTGTAAAATAAGCACTGATCAGCTAACAGTTATAAAAGAAAACATAAAGGAAATATGGACAACAATGAACATCAGAACAACGCAATATATACACAAGCAATGATTATAAAAACAGTAAATGAAAGCAAGTAAGAAACTATACAAAGCTTCAGTGTACAGGGGCCCTCTGCAACCTCGACCAGTCAATCACTTAGTCACAAATCGAATTCAGGAATGCTGTCTTCTCATATATTTAAAGTGCAGTAATAAAACAAAGTAAAGCACAGTACAGTGGGCTGATAACAACAATCAAAATTACATCTCCAAAACTAACTATCCAGCGTATATCAACGCGTTATTTATAAGTAAAAGTGCTGCAACTAATTCCTAGATTTTATGCTGCTAAGAGACACGTAAATCTCCTTGGCCTAAGATCTAGCGTTATGGTCATCATGACAGTTGAATCCATGGAGTTGTGGCTGCTCGATTCAGTTCACGGGCTGCTCTACAGGTGTGCCAGTACCTCTGGAAACTAAGGATCGTGCCACGCAAACCTTCATGTGGGCAAAACAGAGCCGTGCCACCGCAAAACTCCTCGTTTGGCCCTTCCTTTGACCGTCGTTGACCACGACCGTTTATGAGTGATTTGGCTGAACTGAGGGGAAACACTCCATGTACACGTCACTTGCAGCTTGCCCATGTGGTTTGTTTCTCCATTGGACACCTGTAAAATAGCCTTTAACAAAATGGCTGCGGAAAATTGGGCTGGCTGCGGAAAGTGACAAGTTTCCGCAGCTGTTTGAACAAAAATCTAAATCAAACAACAGTCATAAACATAGTTAGGAAACCATTTCATAAGCTCTTTTTAGAATAATATGCAATGATTTGACAGCTTGGTGGATGAAGTAAATGGAAAAAGAAGGCTGAAAGGGTATATAGGGAAGTGCAGGTTTGGGACTCAACATACCCCCACTGTGAAGGTGTTGCATGTCCTCATGCAACCAAAATTTATTCATTCCCCTCTAATCCATATGTTCTGATGCTTCTGCTAGGACATCTAGCCATCTTTTCTTCTTCTTTGGTGCTACCACCATCCTTGGTTTCCTTATTAGACATTTGAATTTGAGATTGATCAATGCTCTGCTCAACTTTTTGCACTTTTTCTTCAGTTTCTTGTTTTTCTTTTGCCATAGTCCCAAATGGAGCATAGTGTTATCATGAATAATTTTATCTACTTTGCTTTGCTATTTGAGTGCTTCATTTTCCTGCTTGATAGGCCTATTTAGGACCTCTAATTCAAATACCTCCTGCTTTAAGGACTGAACTTGTGCATCTAGTGGCAGAGTGGTACTCAGACCTGCAGGTGATTTTTCTAATGATTCCAAGTAGTCATATACTTCCTGTTGACTGGGATCTACTTCAGGTCTCTTTTTTGGACTGAGTTCAAAATCTGGTGGAGGAGGAGGACTGCTCTCTAGCTCTGGCCGAGAAGGGCTTTCATCATGTGGAGGACTAGTTTCAATGCTTGGCTGAGGACGAGGTGGACTATGGCCAGCTGGAGTTTTCTCAGGTGTCTCTCCACCCAAGTCGATGGAGTGGGGCCGTTTTATTTGTGTTTTACTCCCCTTTCCTCTTAGCCTGGTGCTTCTCCTTAAGTATGGTGGACTAGTACTCTTTTCTTGTATACTCCGTTTTCCTTTTTCCTTTTTATTTGCTATAGTAGCAACCTGAAGATGTACTAATCTTTCTGACAGTGGTTGATAATCCTCCTCTATGGATGGCTCAGGTGATTGGTAGACTTCTTGGATGGTCCTTTTGCCTTTTTCTTTCCTTTGTTTCTTTTCTTTAGTTCTATTTTCTTCTTCTTTTTGACCAATTTCTTGAGTTTCTATAGTAGGGGAGTCTTGGACTATGGTGCTCTTTTCTCTTCTCCTACTTTTTCTTGGTGTCTTTGGTGTACTACTTTCAGAGGCCTCAGATGGCTCTTGGAAGTAGTTTCTTATCAAGAATTGTTCCCAGGTATCTTTGTTTTTCTTTAGTTGGTCTTCAATAAGAATTTTTATAAGTCCATGATGATATAGATGAGGTTCTATATTGCCTATGTGTTTTTGGACTGTAATACTCATCTTCTTCAAACTCAACAGTAAGAAATAAGGCAAATTAAGAGTCTGATTCTCTAAGAAATTCATCAACAGTCTAGCATGGTACATGTACATCGAACCAAAGCGTCCTTCACAAGTGACAAATTTTTGGATAACTAATAGCAGACTGGCCCATTCTTCCTTTAATGCATGAACAGGAATTCCTTTAGTAAACACAGTGGTGTCCATAGTTGGGTTTCTTAGCATAATTCTCCATGCCTGTTCATCCACGCTTTTTTTTTTGAACCATCGCTCACCTTCCTGAGGTAAGCCTGTGGCAGCTGCTACTGTTGTTTCAATCACCATGAGCTTCAAATCTCCAATCTCTACCATTTGACCATCGAAAGACCATGCAAAAGCCTTGGTTACTTCTTTGTTATAGCCTTTAAACTTTTGAATGAAGCGTAACCATTTGGCTTTCTTCAGCAAATCCTTGGCTTGAGGGTAACCTTCTAGATATTTCGGTCCTTCTGGCTTTGCCCTTAGTAGTTTTCCCATTCCTTTCTCTGTTTTAAATTTCAACTGAAGATGCAATTGCGTATGAGGATTTAGTAGAAGGAAGGTAGCTCGGTTGCAGGGTTTATGGTAAAATGCAGTGGCTGCAATCGGTAGCAGGTAACTGGAATGTTTCAGATTACAGGTGGAATAGAGGATAAGCAATTGCAAATAAGCTCACAAATTGAAATGCGTGTATATGAAAAGGAAGATCTTTAATGAAATGGTAAGTGAACGGAGTGGAGGCGAGATATTTTTTTGAATTAACGGCTGCATACGGGAGATCACACATTTTGATAGATGGCTGCGGGAAATATGGTGGAGAGGAGCCGTAAAGGGATTGGTCACACCTTATGAGCGCAGGTGGCAAATGAAAGTGCAGTCAACTTGAGTTTAAACCCGAAAATCCATCATGAGACCATTAAGAAATGAATTCATGGTGTATGGAGTAATATAGTGAAATAGGAGTGGGTAATGGAGCTATTATATCGAATCATTGCACATAGTAGAACTTTTTATGGTTTGATAACTATGCATAATCATGACTTTAATTGCTATTTGATAAAATTTTTTTCTCATACCTTTGGAAACTTTGTCATTTCTTGCTCATAGCTTTTAACCAACTGTTCTTTCTTGATGTCTTGGAGATGCTCCATGTCTTCATGGCATTTGCTCACTTACACTTGCATTTTCATGATTTTTGTACTAACATTTTGACTGTGAATTTGAAAAACAGAGTGATGGTAGTTGCGGAAATCGTTTCTAGTTGCGGAAACTGTTTCTGGCTGCGGAAATTGCTTCCAGCTGCGGAAACTGGGACAACACCCACTTAGCTGAACAAAGATAGTTAGAAAAGAACTAACTGAGTGAAAATAGTCCTGGAAGGAACTTTTATTGATGAAATGAAAATGAAATGAGTGGAATGGAGTGAAAATGAAGCGGAGTTAAGTGAAGCGAAAATGTGAATGAGATGGAGATGGAGTGAAATGGCAAATGAGGTGGAGTGAAGATGGAAAAAGAAGAAGAGGAGATTTTTTTTTTGGAAAATATAGAGTGTCAGGTGTCCCTGATTTTCACTCTATATTTTCTGTATAAGACTGCCAATCTATGATTGGTTTTCAGGCTTATACAATTTATTTATTTATTTTTAACTGAAAGAAACAAAGGCTAGGCTGGTGGGGAAGAAGGATTCTTCTCCACCAGCCTTATTGCAGAATTCTCTTGGAACATCTTGACAAATTCCTCTTTTGAGAGTGGCTTATGATAAATTTTCAATTGGTGGCCATTCACAATAAGAGGAATCTAAAATTCATCAATGGTCTTGATTCTTACCGCTCCATTGTTAAAGACTTTGTCAATTTCATATGGCCCAAGCCAATGGGTCTGAAATTTACCTTTGAAGTCTTTGAACTTGGAATCACATAGTAACGCCCAATCTCCCTCTTGAAACTTTCTCTCTTTGATATATTTGTCATGCCACTTAGCTATTTGATGTTGAACTAGATCAGTCCTTAAAATTGCTTCTTGTCTGATCTCATCTAGCTCATTCAGCTGCTCCATGCTGTGATTTTGGGCTTCTGATAGATTCATCCCCAACTGGACTGCCATCTTGAAAGTCTTGACTTGAAACTCAATGGGGAGCAGGACTTCTTTCCCATAAACAAGTTCATAGGGCGAATGTCCTGTTGTATTCCTCCATGTAGTTCTGTAGGCCCATAAGGCTTTAGGAAGCCTTTTTTCCCAATCTCTTCTATGTAGATGAATAGTTTTGGTGATGATGCTCTCAAGAACTTTGTTTGTAGACTCCACTTGGCCATTTTCTTGCGGATGGTAAGGAGTAGATTTTCCGTGCTTGATTTTGTATTCTTCCATCAGCTTCTCCATCAAGTTAGATGTAAATTGACTTCCCTGATCTGTCACAATTTCTCTTGGGACACCAAAACAAGTAAAAATATCCTCAAAAAGAAATTGAACAACTGAATTTTCAGTGGCAGAAGGTAATGCTTTGGCTTCTACCCATTTAGTGACATAATCAGTGCATACTAATATATACTTTTTCTATTTAGATGGTGGATTAATGGGTCCAATGAAATCTAAAGCCCATTTTTCAAAGGGTTCGATGAGTACCTGTGGTTGTAATGGCATTTCATTTGAAAGAGTCGGTCTCTCAACCCTTTGGCAGCTGTCACACCTTCTGACATATTGTTTTGCATCTTTGTAAAGGGAAGGCCAATAGTATCCTAAAGAAAGGATTTTATAGGCCGTCCTTTTGTCAGCAAAGTGTCCACCACATGGTTCATCATGACATGCCTTGAGGATGTCAGGCATTTCATCTTCCCGAACACATCTTCTGATCACACAATCTAGCCCTGTTTTAAACAATTCCTTAGAAATCCATGAATAATTTGAACTCTCCTGAATAATTCTTCTTTTTTCACTAGGAAATAAATGTGGAGGTAGCTTTCCTATAACCGAATAGTTAGCAATATCTGCATACCAAGGAGTCTTAGTAGTTACTGCAAATAAATACTCATCTGGAAACTTATCCTCTATAGGAGAATCTTCATTAGTATTTTGGATTCTAGACAAGAAATCAACTACTGTATTTTGTTTCCCTTGTCTATCCAACACAGTAATATTGAATTCTTGTCAGAGTAAGAGCCATCTTCTAACTCTGCCATTACTAACAGGTTTGTTCATGAGATATCTAATTGTAGAATGATCAGTCTGGACAAAAGTTTCATAGCCTGTTATATAATGTCTAAACTTATTGATTGCATGAACAAAAACTAAGAACTCGTTTTCAGTCATAGTATAATTTAACTCGGTGGGAGTCAAATTTTTACTGGTGTAGTAAATGGCATAAGGAACTAAATCCTTTTGACCCAACACATCTCCTAGAGCTGTATCTGAAGCATCTGTGGAAATATGGAAAGGAAGTTTCCAATTTGGCCCTGTCAAAATGGGTGCTTCAGATATTCTTGTTTTCAAAATTTCAAATGCAGATTGACAATCAGGATCCCATTTGAATTCACAGTCTTTTGTAAGTAATTTGAAGAGTGGAGATGCTATTTTGGTGAAGTTTTCAATAAATTTTCTATAGTATCCAGTAAATCCAAGAAAACTTCTAACATCTTTTTGACAATTTGGAATAGGCAACTTGAAGATGACTTCAACTTTTGATCTATTAACTTTAATCCCATCCCCTGAAATATGATGTCCTAAAACAATCCCTTCAGTAAACATCATAAAGAATTTTTCATGACTCAATGATAGGTTTGTTTGTTTACACCTTATAAGGACTTTTTCCAAATTTTCTAATGCCTCTTCAAACGAATTACCATAAACTGTAAAATCATCCATATAAACCTCTACACAATCATGGATTAGATCAGAAGAGATTCCTAGTACTGCCCTTTGAAATGTTGCGGGTGCATTACATAATCCAAAAGGAAGTACTCAGTAAGAAAAAGTTCCCCATCGACAGGTAAATGTGGTCTTATCCTGATCTTCAGGTGCTACCTGAATCTGATTATAGCCACTAAAACCATCCAAAAATGAAAAATACTTTTTGCCTGCTAAAGTATCTAATACCTGATTAATAAAGGGTAAAAGAAAGTGATCCTTCAAAGTTGCTTTGTTCAATTCCCTGTAATCAATGCATACCCTCCATTTACCATTCTTTTTAGGTACTATAACCAAAGGAGAAACCCATCGGCTATCTGAAATTGGATAAATGAAGTTTACATTGAGTAGTTTTTGGAGCTCTTCTTTCACTATCTCCCTAAGGTTTGGATTCATTCTTCTCTGAGGGTGTCTGATTGGTCTACTGTTTTCCTCAATGTAGATGTGATGAATGCAAGTCTTAGGGTCAATACCTTTCATATCAGTATACTCCCATGCAAATGCAGTAGAATGTTTTTGCAATATTTTGGTTATCTCTTCCTGTTGTGATCTTTCCAAGTTTTTGTTGATATTCAATGTTTTACCTGGAAAGATCTCAATGGCGGAACTACCAAACTCTTCCATACAAAAAAGAGACATTTGTCTAGATGATAGATACTCAATGTCAGAATCTAACTGAAATTATGTGTGGTCATATTCTGAAGATGTTTCAAAGTTTTCTAATGTGTTCAGAATTTGACTATCTTCACTGACTTCAGAAATGGTAAAGACAGGTTGTATAATATCCTCATCATCAACCCACTCATTATCTCCTAGTTCTGTAATTGCTTTTGCTGGAGGATACATATTGAATTTCTTTGTCGAATTAGCATTAGAAATATACATATCCCCAGACCTACAACTGATAAAAGCATCAGCTGTGGCTAGCCAAGGTCTTCCTAAGATGAGAGGGTGTCCTCCTAAATTACTCTTGGGAGTTAAAATCATGAAATCTACTGGATATTCCCAAGAGTTTAAGGAGAACAAAATGTATTCTAATACACCATCTGGTTTGATAATTTATCGATCTGCAAGTTGCAGTAAAGTGGGTGTAAAAAGAAGATTAGGAAGTTTCAGCTATTCCATAGTCTGTCTACTCATAATGTTGATAGCAGCCCCTAAATCAATCAAAGTATTTGGAATTTCTACCCCATTGATATGTGTTTTGACAATTGGACTACCGGGATCTACATACTTCTGCATAGTAATTTTTCCCATCATGATATCTGCAATTTTTCCTACCAGGTGGATTCTTCTTGTATCTCTAGGTTTCCTTCCTGGTCTTTTAAGACTCAACTCCTTTATTGTTTTTTCTAGAATAGGAATCTCTCTAATGGCCTGTAACAAGGGAATATTGATACAGACATTCTTCAATTCATCTAGAAAATCATAGTCAGGCAACAAGATTTGTTTTTCCACCCCTTTGTCAATTTGTAATCTTTCAGGAAAAGGAGGTGTGGATGAAGATGCAAGTTGCTCAACTATAGGAGTTGTGGGGGTTAACTATTTTTCTTTTTCTTTCTGAGTGCTTGGGTTTTGAAGAGATACTTCAGAACCTTTATTGGCTTCAAGAGAATCTTCCTCAGAAATGCTTTGCTTTTGGGCATCTATAGAAGGTTTATCTAAAACTCTACAAGATCTGAGTTGTACATCATTGAGAGGAACAATCATATAGGTAGGAAATTGTTGACCTTCTACCATGTAAGCATTTTGAGGGTTTTTATTGTTGGGGTTTGGCAATGGCTGGGAAGGAAGTTGATTTGACTTCTGTTGGAATGGAAGCAAGAGTTGAGAATTTGGATTCTGTTGAGAAGGTTTTTGTTGTTTTGGAAATGGCAATGATAGTTGTGGATTTTGATTTGGAAGTTGTGGAGCTTGTTGGCTTTGAAAAGATGGAGGATATTGATAAAATTGCGCAAATCTCCCATAATGATTTTGCATGCCTTGTACCCATGATTGAAAAGGATTTTGAGGTTGGGACCAAGGTTGTTGCCAAGGATTCCAATTTGGTGGAGTTTGAAAGTTCATAGAGTTGTTAAACCCTTGGTTTTGTTGCCCCTGCCAAGGTCTCCTTGCAACAAAACAGAGAGACTCAATTGTATTTGGATCTTCTTGAAAGACAACTTTGAGCCTAGGAATTGAAGGACAATCCTTGGTCTCATGATTCTCTGAACAAATAACACATGTTTCTACAAATTTTTCATCCAAGGGACATTCCCTTAGAGCACATTTCTTTCTACATTTTGGGCAAAAGATGGCCAAAGCTTCAGCTTCTGCTTTCTGCTTATTGTGTATCTTAAGAGTGTCTAGTTGCTCACTAAGACTCCCTAAGATATCAGTGTTGAATTCATCAAGCATATTGCCAATCTTAGCCCTACTTACTGATCCAGTTGCAAATTTGTTTGCTCTGATGAGAGAAGGATCTCTAGGCCCTTTTCCAGTTTTAGATTTTCCCCTTGAGAGATGGACACATAGCTCTGCTATATCATGAAGTGGAAGTTGAGATATATCTCCTTTTCCCATCATGTTCAAAATATCTATCCATTCATCTCTAATGGCTTTTAATAGAAGGGCTTTCAGGGTTTCCTCATCTAAGTTACTCATTTTTGCTCTTTTCAGGTTGTATTGGAATCTTTCAAGTAAATCCTCAAAGTTTTCATCTTCTCTTTGCACCATTTTGAATACTTCATCCTTATGATTGGTGGGCATACAATAGTCCAGGTATCTATCCAAAAATGTTTGTTTCATATCATTCCAAGTCCTAATGGATTGAGTGAGTAATCCCATGAACTATTTCAAAGCAGCTCCTTTCAATGTTGAAGGAAACAGTTTGAGTTTTTGAGAGTCTTCAAGATAATCATAAGTTCCACACACGACCTCAAACTCAAATAGAAATGTTTCAGGATCCTCATTTCTTAACCCATGAAAGTTTGGGAGGACAGATGGTGAAATATTTTTCATTGTTGCTTGAGAATCCTCATCGACTATAGGAAATCCGAATGAGTTATCTCCATCCCTATTTCCCCCATTGTTACCTCTACCTCCTCCATTGTTTCCTCCTCCGCCTCCTCTACCTCTACCTCTACCAAATCCGTTAACTACCTCTTCTGTCATGATAGCTTCCTCAGAGATTTCAGAGTCCTCTTGTTCCTCTACTAATGGCGAACGAGGAGGAATTTCTCCCTCTTCTTCCTCAGGTGATTCTACTTCTTCAATTACAATGTGTCTCCATGTAGAAGGAAAGAAAGGATCTTTTCCTAATTCAGATTCGATGGATGGTGTGGGAGAGTCTCCTAATTCAGCTACTGCCTCTTGAATTCCAGGAATCCTAAGGCTAGGAGTGTGGATTGGAGATGATGGAGGTGTCTCTTTTCTATTCCTTGAAGTAGATGGAGTTGTGAAAATCGAACTCTTGGCTCTAGCTAAAAACCTTCCCCTAGAATCTCTTGCTCTATGCATGTCATTTTTATTTTTCTTCAAGTTAGGCTAATAATTCTCTTTCTGATCTTCCAGGTCACTCTAGGTGCAAGAAGAGAGCATACTCAAGAAACTATTAAACCAATAACTTTCTATTTTCTGATCCTCCAGGTCACACTAAGTGCAAGAGGAGAGCATACTTTGAGAGGTTATCAATTTTCCTTCCTTGATTTTTTTTTTTAAGAAATTGGCTACCTAGTTTCACTTCCCCGGCAACGACGCCAAAATGTTTGGTCAATTTAGTGTGTCCTAAATTGCTATTTAAAATGTCAATCCGGGATTCGTAAACTGATGAAGTGAAGTGCACTATATTTGCAAGATAACCGTTTTCTTAGTCTTTTGTCGTTTTTGAGTTTTTTTTTTTTTAGTTTGTTTTTGGGTTTATCTTCTGTGGATGCCCTATTGTGTGATGGCGAAATTGAAAGTTAAGTATGGATGGTAATGGTGATTTCTACAGTGATTTTCCAAACTTAAAATTTCTCAAAAAGAAAGTTTCAAACTGACTGTAATGAAATCAATTCTCAAAAGGAAGTAAATATACCAAAACAGTGAACTAGTGACAATGGCCGAGTATCCTTACTGCTGTATGAAAAAGAAAATAAAAACTGAACTTAAAGCAACTCAAAGACTGAAAGAAAAGCAAACTAAATCACACTACTTCAACCCACATTCTGACCCTTCACCTTTCGACTCACTCCGGCTATAGGAAGTAATCATAAACAAGTTGAGTAATATGATATCTAAATTGCATAAAAGGAAACTAAGATTTAACTACTCATTCATATTTCAACTCTTGAAAATGACATAAGTAATTCAATCTATAACTTGCAGGAAAGCAAACTAAATCATACTACAACAAGTAATATTATGATTCCTTACTAATTGAGTCACTTGGCTATAGAAAGGAAATCATAAACAGATGAGTAATATGATGTCTAAGTAGCAGAAAAGTAAATAAGCAAAACAAAACTTGAAAGAAATAACAGTGCTAGAATTAAACTCAGGAAATGAAAATCAGCAGAAAGGACAAGATGATCTCATGTCAGTAGTTATAAAAAATATGTAAATTTGCCCGGGCTGTCTACAAAAACCTGTAAAAGAAGCATTGATCAGCTAACAGTTATAAAAGAAAACATAAAGGAAATATGGACAGCAATGAACATCAGAACAACGCAATATATACACAAGCAATGATTATAAAAACAGTAAATGAAAACAAGTAAGAAACTATACAAAGCTTTGGTGTACAGAGGCCCTATGCAACCTCGGCCAGTCAATCACTTAGTCACAATTGAATTCAGGAATGCTGTCTTCTCATATATTTAAAGTGCAGCAATAAAAAAAAGTAAAGCATAGTACAGTGGGATGATAACAACAGTCAAAATTACATCTCCAAAACTAACTATCCAGCGTATATCAATGCGTTATTTATAAGTAAAAGTGCTGCAACTAATTCCTAGATTTTATGCTGCCAAGAGACATGTAAATCTCCTTGGCCTGAGATCTAGCGTTATGGTCATCATGACAGTTGAATCCATGGAGTGGTGGCTGCTTGATTCAGTTCATGGGCTGCTTTACAGGTGTGCCAGTACCTCCGGAAACTAAGGATCATGCCATGCAAACCTTCACATGGGAAAATCAAAGCCGTGCCACCGCAAAACTCCTCGTTTGGCCCTTCCTTTGACCATCATTGACCATGACCGTTTATGAGTGATTTGGCTGAACTGAGGGGACACACTCCATGTACATGTCACTTGCAGCTTGCCCATGTCGCCAGTTTCTCCATTGGACACCTGTAACATAGCCTTTAACAAAATGGCTGTGGAAACTTGGGCTGGCTGCGAAAAGTGACAAGTTTCCACAGCTGTTTGAACAAAAATCTAAATCAAACAATAGTCATAAACATAGTTAGGAAACCATTTCATAAGCTATTTTTAGATTAATATGCAATGATTTGACAGCTTGGTGGATGAAGTAAATGGAAAAAGAAGGCTGAAAGGGTATATAGGGAAGTGCAGGTTTGGGACTCAACAATAGACATGGATGGGTAAGGGGTCTTGAGTTGTCCACTTCCAACCCATAACAGGGAACTTAGAAACATAACATATTGAATCCATAATATATGCGGCTAGGTAAAAAGGAGGATAAATCCTTTGAGACGTAGCTCTTTTGGACCGGTAACTGACAATAGCCGTGATTAGGTTATCAGATAAAATTTTGGCCCAATCTACAATAGTGGCATTTGTGGCAGCATCTAGTAATGGTAACCATTCGGATGAAAATTTGTTGATATCTGGCATTCCAAATATTCTATAGAGCATGGCAGCAGAAAAGCAATATGGGGAAGTAAGGGAATGAGTATTGTACATACCGTGTTTATCTTTCTTGAGCGGTTCGTCTTTCCTGGACCAGTCTTTGGTGGTTTCTGACAGGTTTTGGTTCTCCTTCACGGATTTTTCTATGAATTGCGTGTTATAAGTTGCATATGGCTCAGGAAGATGATACATGAGCTTTAAATCCTGCACAGCGAATGACCCGATGAGCCCTTGACCATGAACCTTGAACTGTCTATTCTTGATTTCTGCGCTATCAAGTATCCACTTGACCATGTCTGTGTATGGGAGAATTTTGGGCCTTGCAGCTATTCGATGTAGGAATGAGCACGCTAGCTCTTCTAGGGATGCTTCAGAAGAACTCTGTGAGCCTGCGACAACAGTAACTTTTATTACTTTGGGATTCTCCTCTTCGAGCAGACTGTACATGCCTTCCCACGTAGCTATTCCCGGTCTCTGTTATAATCCGTGTGTGTATACAAAGGTGCCATTTCTTTTTCTTTGGAGCTCGGGGCTTTGTTTTTCTTTCCCATTTCAACCTGCGTATTGCTTTGTATCGTCCTCTATTCTCCATTTCTGCAATTCACAAGTGAAGTGGAAATGAATGACCAGGAAGGGTGATGGGAGAGTTTTAAATGCCGCAGACATACAATTACACCACCTTACGTGAAATGATTCTTTGAAAATCACGCGTTCATATTTTATTAATAATTGACAACTAACTCCTTTATTAGCATTTAAAGTGCATAATCATGTGTCAGCTTATGGCAAATAGCTTTTCTTGAATATCATGCCCGAAAGATTTGCGATGGAGCGATTTTGCGATTTGCTTCGCAACATCGCAGATCGCACCATCGCATATCGCAACAGCTCAATATCATAAAATCGCATAAACATAACATCGCAGCGTTGATCCGGCCTAACATCGCAACCATCGCTTTATCGCGATATCGCAATATCGCAGATCGCAGAAGTTTTATGTATGAAAAATTTCGTTAACTTGTTTCCTGCGATATGCGATCTTGCGATAGGCGTCATCGCAAATCGGTAAATTCTTAAGTATTTCTTATAAGTTTTCCTTATTGCGACGCGATAGTTGTTCAATACCACAATCTCGCACATGTCGGGATTGCACTTGAATGGTGGCGTTCTACTACCGTTTTACGATGCGATTTTTTAAAGATTTTTCCCTTATCATAAACTTAGGCTTTAAATATTCCAAGGAGTTTCCTAAGCTTACGATGGTAACTTTATTTTGCAAAAAAGGAATTTAAGCACTATTCTTGCTTTTTCTAAATTTTAACTAAGGGTCCCCACACATTTAGTATTTCGGATGACACTTAAATGAGAAGGGGGGGGGGGGGGTTGTTGCTGGTCACAACAGAATCCTGCCTCAAAATAACCCATTCGTTTGTGTCATGGCGGAGCTCTGTTTCTAAGTACCAATTCATTGGTATTACATCTAAAGTGTGACATAAAAAATGCACCCACTCCGATTGCGGTTCTGCTCCGTAAGCATCAATCCATTTTCCTAAGTGATCGTGTGGATCACTCCTCCCATCGTGTTTCTCTGTCAATTGTACCTTTAGGTGATCAAACCGCACCCTCATATTTCTTTTGTACTCACACCATCCATCGAAATTGTCTTTATGCATACCCCACCATCTTGCAGGCGTACCACACAACACTAATTCCAAGGCTTAGAAGTGATGATCCTCTGGCACTTCCCTTTCAAATGCCTCAAAAAATTTATCATTGTTAGTTAAACCATCATAATAAGGCAAACTTATTACCTCCAATGATACACAGCGCAATGATTTAGTCATCATATTATAATGCAACGTAGATACTTCGTGCAATTGATTCTTCCAGTGCTCCAATTCCTCATATGAATATGATGTGAAGGATCTTTCGCGGTCGCATGCAATACATCCATCAGCTGTTGGATTCACCCAATCTTGATCTCACACTATTATCTTATAAATTTGGTCCAAATCATCGTCACTTTCATAATTGTGGACTAGTTCAGTATAGCGCGGCCTTTTGCAAGGTCCAAAGGTACTCCTACATGGTAAAATTTTCTTTCAAATTGATCACCCCATTCATGTCGATAGCCCAATCGATCCCAAGGAGCATGGGGTAGGGATTACTGTCATCGACAATCTCTATCAATTCGAAATCAGCTAATGCGATTGCACCTTCAATATCTACTATCACTCCTTGCAATCTTCCTATGGGAATAATATTTTGCTGATTCACCATCCTCAATTTAATATGAGATCACTAAAGCATTGGTCTCCCCATTCTCTCCCATGTCTACTTAGGAAAAACATCCGCATCGGACCCAAGATCCAAAATAACTTGGTCCATTTCATACTCGCCTATTTGCGCAGTGAGCCTCATCTCACACCCTGTTCTGGCCTTATGCTTAACAATTTTCCTAACCACGTGTGGTCCCTTAAGAGTATTTTCTTTACCAGCGCATTTATTGATCAACTCTTGTAATCCTTTTATGGCCTTGCTATTGCATAGTAGCTTGATACAAGTCTCCAGAAAGGTAGTAAGCATGGATGGGTCCATTTCTTCAGACTGCTTATCCTGACTTCTGGAGATAGAAGCCTCAGTGAAGCTTTTCTTCACTTCCATGAAGGTTGCTTTCACGCACTCTAGATCAAATCCAACCTCCTTCTCTGGAGCTTTGTGGACCCATTCAATTTCTTCAGTCTAGTTTCCCTTATCTTCGATAGTCATCATTCCACTATGCAACACGATATTCACATTAGGATCCTCTTCACGGGGTTCAACCCTCATCATTTACAGGTTCTGGGTAGGCAACTATGGCTACATCCCCTTTTCACACATCTTAGCTATTAATATCAAGTAGTCTTTT
Source organism: Pinus tabuliformis (assembly GCA_031772625.1). Lineage (NCBI taxonomy): Eukaryota > Viridiplantae > Streptophyta > Pinopsida > Pinales > Pinaceae > Pinus > Pinus tabuliformis. The sequence goes on along the minus strand of CM062805.1, from coordinate 200,329,875 downwards.
GTTGTATGGTCAAACTGAGTACATTATAGACATGACAGGTGCGTCCGTTTTGTGCACTCTCATGTGTAGTGTCCTAGTCCTCCACAATTGTAGCAAATAACTTGTCCCCGACCTCTCACAGGTCCTCCTCCTCCTCGGTCTTGTCCACACCCTGATATCCTCCTCGTGCTCCCCTAGCGCCTTGATCTGGAGGTCAAGTTTCTGTCTACATCCGATATGCAGGCATTATCTCCATCATTAACTTGTAGCTACGAAAATTGCGCTCATCGTGACCTACCGATTGGCAGAGGTTGAAAAAGAGTTGTTGCGGTGTTTGTACAAATTTCTGTAGCAAGTGACAATTATCTGTCACATGTTTTCCAGCTATCTGATAGATAGCTAACCATAATGTGGGCCCTGTACTTGGCCCTACTTGAGCTTCTGGATTTAGAGCCATCAGACCTCCTCCTGCAACATAATTCGCGAAGAGAGGGAAATTATCTTTATCATGCCCTTGACTCTTACATTTCAAACACCAAACTTCTTTGCACACCTTTGGCTGAGCCACTCTATCCTTCTTCAAACTTTGGAATTCTAGGAAAAGATTCTACAACTCCACGTGAATCTAATGAACTCCAAAAGAAACATCTTGAATCGGTGTCTCATGTAATCTCATCGCAATCTCCAGGGCTTCCACCTGGTTCGCAATCTTTTGCTATGGTAAAGCAACCCTTAAATGAGGCAAGAGCGAAGCCACAAACCATTCGTGGTGCTGCCCATCCATAAGATTCATGTTAGCTTTGCGGATATTGCATTTCAATCTCTGATCCAGATCCCAGTGTGTCTCTCTAGGCTTCATCATGATATCCTTGAATCCTACAATTGATTGCGCTTCAGACTTGGGTCTATTGAATTCCTTATTCAGCGCAGTCTGAATATTTGCCAACATAGTCGTCACGTTATCAGTGAAATACTTATTGTACCACATTAGTGCACATTCCTGTAAAGTAGTAACCAATGTTTCTTTCTTCATCTAATCATCTATAATGTTCTTGGCTTACCACACAACCTTCGGGACGAACAAAAACTAGTCTGGGTCCTCATTTCCCAAGCCCTTGAAAATGGGCAACTTCACTACATTTTCCATATTGAACGGTGGTGGAGGTCGTGGCGGGGTGGGGGAAGGTGTATGTGGTGGAGGTGAAGATGGAGGTGGTGTGGGTGGATGGGGTGTTCACAGGAGCCCTTGTCTTATTAGCTGGACATCACTCTACGACGAATCTTGCGGTGCTCCTTCGCCATCACTCAGAGGAGGCTCAATCAACAGACTATATTCAGGACCTGTTCTCCTTCTATCCCTGAATAACTTTCCACTTCACCTAGCTCCAAACATCAAGGTAATTGCATAACCTACTTTTCACACAAGAGAATTTTAATCCAAGTATTCAAAGATTTTAAATACTTACCTCGCGGCCCTTTAAAGAATTGTTGCTCTGCTTCGATGTAGCTAATTGAGGTATCAACCGTGAACTCTGTCACAAACCTTCCGAGGACACGATCAAGCCAGTGATCGACGGCGCACGTGATCTTATCTTCAGAGGTTTCCAATCTCCGCACTAACTTTGGGGCCCACACTATTGGATCGTCAAGCCTCCACCTTCCCTGGACGTCTGCTAATTTAGCGATCCACTCATATAATTCGACTTGGAAGGGACAGAAGAAAATGTAGTGTATCTTTGTGTACAGATAGTTATCCAACCACTGTTCTTTTTTCAATCGTGGGTTTCTATTTTCTTGTGCCATGAATTCTTAGATCTTTCTATCCAACTAATCTTCAATTTCCTTCTTAGTCGGATTCTAGTGATGCGACATCACACATCTCTTTATGCAGATCCTAGTCTCAAAAACTGAACCATTTGTTGGCTTAGTGGGTCCTGACCCAGGTTTAGAGTTAATTTTCCCAAACAAATCCCTAAACTACTGGCCCTTTCGGCATCAATCTCTGGAGCACAGACTGAAGTCTCACCCGAAGCAGTATGGGGGGATGCTGGAACCAAGTTTCTACACCTGGAGACAATTGTGATGTCATTTTATGCCCTAAACCTTCCTTCATGCAGATCAATAAGCCTTTAAGGTTTATTGATATTTTTCCCTTTTACCAGCCCCTAGACCTTCGCGAAGGTCAACGACTGTCGTTCGCGGACCCTAAACCGGCAAGTCAACCACTTACACGCCTCTGTAATTACCCTTAGTTCTGTATTTAACCAGATCGTCTTAAGTGTGTGATAACTTTAACATGCATTAAGGTATCCTTCGTGTAAATAGATATTATTACTTGCATTCTCATAACAATGTAAAACATGTAGAATTGCTCACCAATACAGTATTAAATCATAAACCCATCAGTTATCATAACATAAACACAGTCAATCATAACAAAAGTAGATGGACAAAAAACATATATTTCCAAAATAATCTCTTTACTAATGCTTCAATTCTTCTTACAGATTTGAGATCGCACTCAGTTACAAGGGTCCGCGCATTTAGTTGCAGGGGCCTATGCACACAGCTGTAGACTCTACTCTAGGTCTTTGCACACACAGTTGCAGGGGTCCGCACACTCAGCTGCAGACTCTACTCCGGGTCTTTGCGCACACAACTGCAGAGCCTCTCTTCTACTCTAAGACTCTTCGCTCTTCACTTCTAATGAGAGATTAAATTCATTTATCTCTTCACTACTATCCCTTAGACTCTCTAAGACTCTCATTTTTATACAATCCCATGGTCTGCAGACCATGGGTAGGTCTATACAAGCCGACACAACTTACATAAAAGAAAGGAAAATCCCTTTATGACACTTGCTATCTATAGGCTCCGTAACCGCAGATTGCAGAGACTTTACACTTTACATAACAAAAACTTGGGCTTTCTGCCCCAAAACTTGGGCTTTTGCCCCAAAATTGACTGCAAGGGACCTTGTCCCAACACCTCTTTATTCGGAAGTAGATATTCAGAAAATCTACCCCATGAAACCCTCTCCAACAACCTATTAAGCTCAACAGCAGCCCACTTGGCCTTAGCATCAGCCCAAAACCCTCTATGTTAGCCCTCTGAGGCATTACTTGGCCTCTATGGCCCTCTGCGTCACTCTTGCTACCCTCTACATGGATGACACAGGCCTTTATGGCCTTTGCGCAGTCCCTTCTGGCTTTGCATGGCTCCATTTGGCTTAGCGTCTGCCTCTCTCTTCTTCTACACTAGTCTCTCAGCACTATCTTTGTCTCTCTATCCACTACTCATTGCTCCTTGCTGCAAACTGATCACTACTTCATCTTTTCTTAGCAAACCCTGCTCTAGAAAATCGAATGACTGATCACTCTAGTGCGTTCTTGCACTGACCCTCAAGCCTCCTCTTATACTTTTCCCGTTGATCCTTCAACGTCCGAGATTAAATCTCTAATCAACGACTAAGATTATATTTGGTTTGATCATGTCCTTTAGAACCTTCTAACCCAATTTTTTATTAATACCCATTAATATTTTATTTTTCCTAAGTTTAGACTTAGGAACTCCATTAAAAATACTAATTATTTGAATATCTCCTAAACCGGGTAGAATATGCCCAAACCATTTATGGGTCTTGGAGATCTCATGTTCTTTAGCCTCTCCACCAATTCTCATGGCTAGAGCACATCCAATGCTACCCAAAATCAACACTATTTTCTTCAATTTCCATTATTTTCTTTTATTTTCCTCCTCACATGCAACCTATGACCTTTCACCTTCCTTTTCTCCTAATTTCCATTATTTTCATAAATAAATGCCAATTAATGTCTCTTGCCTTTCCAAAGCCTTTTCCATTTCCTTAGCTAATTTCCTTAGCCATAATAAACCAAAGTGGCATCACACTAGGATGTTTTGCCCACCATTCAGCTTGGAATATGTTTCCCATGACCGTGGTCTTATATATTTTTGCATGGATTTTTAACCAAGGTTGTTACACACGCGTAAACCAAAATAAAGCTCTTTTACCAAGATATCAAGTTTTAATTTGCAAGATTTTTATGGATGAAAAAGATAGTGAGTTTCAAACTTAAGGTGTTTATGGATAATTTTACTTTGATTTTTACTTCTATGTATATTTTAATATATATATATATCTATATATATATATATATATATATATATATAGATAGATATATATATAGATATATATATATATATATATATATATATATATATATATATATATATATATATATCTATATATAATTTTGGTAATTAAGATAAGTGAAGATTATTGAGATTTAAATTTTTTCTACTATTTAGTATTTTGGTTTTGTGATAAAGTCATTTAGTATTATTTATGGCTACTTCTTCATTTAAGGTTAGATTTGTTGATCTATTTGTTGCTAAAGGTGAGTGAAGTCTCAATGTATGGTTATGGTTTTTATAATTCTTTAGAATTTTCTCATTACTAAAGGAAATGTGTCCTCTACTAATTAACTAACTCTTCTTCTTGCTGGTATTTTTCATAATGTATTTGACCCGGCTATAATCCCACTCTCATTTTGGATAATATGTCAACCTTTGAATTTAATTTACTGTGAATGTGATAAAGTGATATAACTCTTAAGATTCTAATAAACTCCATAACTCTAATTATCCACTAATCCAATAAAGAAGTGTTTAAACGAGTACAACCTTTTGAATCATTGACCGGAGAATCCACGGTTTTAACATTTTTGTACCAACGTTTCAAATCCCAAATGGGATCCATCATCAAGATATGAGAATGATGATGACAGAAGAGCAGCAAAGAAATAATAAATAGTGATGAGGATAAAACTTTTAGAATAACAAACTGTTGGCTGAAATAATTTTTAATTAATTTTAATTACTTTTAAATAATTTAATATTAATTTGTTTATTTTTTTTTTTTTTTTTTTTTTTTTTTTTTTTTATATATTAATTTGTTTTATTAATATTCTATATATAATATTAATTTTGTTTTAATATAAAGTATTAATTTGTTTTAATATTAATTTGTTTCATTAATTTGTTTTATTAATTTGTTATGATATTAATTTGTTTTATCAATTTTATACCTAGATCTAAATGAAATTAATATTAATTCTAAAATGAAATTAATTTTGTACCTAGGGAAATATTAATTCTAATATATTAATATGTTTTATTAATATTCTATATATAATATTAATTTGTTTTAATATTAATTTTAATATATAGAATTAATTTGATTTAATATTAATTTGATTTATTAATTTGCTTTATTAGTTTGTTATAATATTAATTATTAATTTTATACCTAGATCTAAATGAAATAATATTAATTCTAAAATTAATTTTAATTAATTTTAAATAATTTTATATTAATTTGTTTTAAAATTTTTTAATATATTAATTTGTTTTATTAATATTCTATATATAATATTAATTTGTTTTAATATTAATTTTGTTTTAATATAAAGAATTAATTTGTTTTAATATTAATTTGATTCATTAATTTGATATGATATTAATTTGTTTTATTAATTTTATACCTAGGTCTAAATGAAGTTAATATTAATTCTAAAAGAAATCAATTTGTACCTAGGGAAATATTAATTAATATATTAATATGTTTTATTAATATTCTATATATAATATTAATTTGTTTTAAAATTAATTTTAATATATAGAATTAATTTGATTTAATATTAATTTGTTTTATTAATTTGTTAAAATATTAATTATTAATTTTATACCTAGATCTTAAATGAAATAATATTAATTCTAATATGAAATTAATATTATACCGAGGGAAATATTAATTCTAATATGAAATTGATTTTATACCTAGGGAATATTAATACTAAAATGAAATTAATATTATATAATATTAATTCCTAAATAACTTAATTAATTTAATTAAATTATTAATATTAATTTTATAATATTAATTATTATAAATAATTAATATTTATAATAAATTGATGTAATGGTTAATATATTACTCAATAGGAATAAAGAAATTAATAAATCCTAGAATTTAATGGAAATTCTATACTTAGATCTAAATGAAAACAAAGATTGAAGACACAAGAAAGGAGAGGGATAACTTACTGCTGAGGCCTTTACCAGGGGATGCGCTTGGAGGAAGAGAAGAAGCATCTAATCTTAACTTTTAAAAGTATAGGCTACAAGGAACAGGAAATCAAAAAGGTCATATTGAAAGCTGAAAGAAAGTTGTTGTCTCATGAGCCTAAGGCTCAAGACCAGCCTAATTGTGGTATTGTTTTTCTACCGTATATCCATGGGATTACGGACAAAATCGCTAAAATCCTAAAAAAGAAAAACATTATCACTCATTTCTCAGCTCCAGGTACTATCAGACAAAGTTTGAAGTCTGTTAAAGATGACATCGACAATCATCAGCTTAAAGGAGTTTATAAAATAGAGTGTTCCTGTGGAAAAAGCTACATTGGTGAAACAGGTCGCTCCCTCCAGACAAGACTCAAGGAACATGGCGCGGATATTAAGAACGGAAGATCTCGTACTTCAGCCCTGGCAGAGCACTCCTTAAAAACTAAACACCATATCTGTCTGGAAAGCGCATCAATTATCGCTAGGGAAGAGCAACATCAGAGACGAAAGATCAGAGAAGCACTTGAAATTATCAAACATCCTCATAATCTGAACAGAGATAATGGCGTGGAGATTAGCGGGAGCTGGCTTCCCTTGATCAAAGAAATAAAAATCGCAAGCGCATCCCCTGGTAAAGGCCTCAGCAGGTAAGTTATCCCTCTCCTTTCTTGTGTCTTCAATCTTTGTTTTCATTTAGATCTAAGTATAGAATTTCCATTAAATTCTAGGATTTATTAATTTCTTTATTGCTATTGAGTAATATATTAACCATTACATCAATTTATTATAAATATTAATTATTTATAATAATTAATATTATAAAATTAATATTAATAATTTAATTAAATTAATTAAGTTATTTAGGAATTAATATTATATAATATTAATTTCATTTTAGTATTAATATTCCCTAGGTATAAAATCAATTTCATATTAGAATTAATATTTCCCTAGGTATAATATTTTTTTTTTGTCGTTAAAAGACTAGCTAAATTTTTCTATTATATTTACAAGAAGACTTTACAGACAGTGATGCAGACATTCCAGGGCCAGCAGTTGCACCCTGTATAATTTAACTTTAAGACCAGAAGCTCCCTCGCAGGGGCAGCACCGACAAAACTTTCAAAATAACCAGCCAAACTAACAGAGTTTCTCCCAAAACGAGTTGCTTCTGGAGGCCCAGAAGAAGTGAGAGTCAGCAAGCTAAGGGGCCTCATTACTCTGAGCAGAATCAAGACTGCCCACGCAGGGGCTTTCGACATTGTCTAACTGAACCCAACAAGAAACAAAATTGAAACTAGACTCGATATGCATAAACCAAACAGATAGACACAGAAATTGCCAACCAGACAGACTCAGAAGTTGCCAGCCATCAAGCACAGTAGAATCCGGAACCGACATACCCGCAGGAGCTTTAGTTCTGTTTTCTGGTGGAGAGAGGAGGAACTGTGTGGAGCCGGGGCTCAGTATCCTGGTCCTCGCAGAGGCTTGGGTCTTCCACCACATAGCACCATCCCCTTCCCTCCGGGACTCCTTCCCACATCGCTTTCCACTTATCCTCATCCATGCCCAGGGGTGCTGGCCCCAAGTCGGGTGAGGTGCCTTGCACCGTCTCCTTCCCCAAATTGTCTGGCTCGCTCGGTGGCAGCTCCTCAAGGCCTTCCTTGCCAGCGCTTTCCTTGCCCGAACTTCCTGGTGGCCTCTCCATTGCATCCTTGCCCGAACCTTCTGGAGGTTTCTCCGCCGTGCCCTCAGGAGTTCCAGCACCGAATTCTTCAGGGATTTTTGTAAAAAGGACAGAAATGTGGGCTTTGACGCCTGTGTTGTCCATTGAGCCTCCCAGAGTGAACACCACCGAGCCAAACGCTGGCAGCAATGGCCCTCCCTCGCTCGAGCTGCCAACCTCCAGGAATTGTCCACATGGGAGTTGGGTGGCTCTTGCTCTCCTATGACAGTAGCAGCAGCAGCAATGGTGGTGTTCGTCTGCTGCAGGGGTTCGAGAGGAAGAACCTCTCCCTGGTCCTCGTCTGCTGGGCTGGCGTTCCCGCAATTTGGCCATGTCACCCGCGAATGCCCACACCCATGAAATTTTTGAGCACCCTCCTTTTGCACACGAATTGACCCGTCTTGCTTCCAATTGAACCAGAAATCCTTCGAGTTGCCTCCCCTGCTTCCGGCCACAGCCTGAATTGCAGCGGCAGACCAGAGCTTGCACTGCGGCAGGAGGCTTAGCATCCACCGACTCACAATTCCTCTGCTCTCGCATCCGGCTGATCTTAACTCTCCAATGCATCCACATCCTTTGCTGATATCGATTTCTAAACCTGCTCTGCAACAGAGCATTAACTGCATTCTGCGCCACCATCGAGAACTCCTGCTCTGCAATGAATTCCCCTCGCATATCTGCTGAACCATTATGCTATGACGGCGGTCGGACCAGGCTCATTAAGATCTCCACGGGGCGGCACATGCTGGGCATGTGGCACGTCCCTCCTTGGCACGTCATCACCCGCATCCGGGGCCCTAGGTATAATATTAATTTCATATTAGAATTAATATTATTTCATTTAAGATCTAGGTATAAAATTAATAATTAATATTTTAACAAACTAATAAAACAAATTAATAAAACAAATTAATATTAAATCAAATTAATTCTATATATTAAAATTAATTTTAAGAATATTAATAAAACATATTAATATATTAATTAATATTTCCTTAGGTACAAAATTGATTTCTTTTAGAATTAATATTAATTTCATTTAGACCTAGGTATGAAATTAATAAAACAAATTAATATCATATCAAATTAATAAAACAAATTAATGAATCAAATTAATATTAAAACAAATTAATTCTTTATATTAAAACAAAATTAATATTAAAACAAATTAATATTATATATAGAATATTAATAAAACAAATTAATATATTAAATTTTTTTAAAACAAAATAATATAAAATTATTTAAAATTAATTAAAATTAATTTTAGAATTAATATTATTTCATTTAGATCTAGATATAAAATTAATAATTAATATTATAACAAACTAACAAAGCAAATTAATAAATCAAATTAATATTAAATCAAATTAATATTAAATCAAATTAATTCTATATATTAAAATTAATATTAAAACAAATTAATATTATATATAGAATATTAATAAAACATATTAATATATTAGAATCAATATTTCCCTGTACAAAATTAATTTCATTTTAGAATTAATATTAATTTCATTTAGATCTAGGTATAAAATTAATAAAACAAATTAATATCATAACAAATTAATAAAACAAATTAATGAAACAAATTAATATTAAAACAAATTAATACTTTATATTAAAACAAAATTAATATTAAAACAAATTAATATTATATATAGAATATTAATAAAACAAATTAATATATAATTTTATTTTTTTTTAAAACAAATTAATATTAAATTATTTAAAAGTAATTAAAATTAATTAAAAATTATTTCAGCCGACAGTTTGTTATTCTAAAAGTTTTATCCTCATCACTATTTATTATTTCTTTGCTGCTCTTCTGTCATCATCATTCTCATATCCTGATGATGGATCCCATTTGGGATTTGAAACGTTGGTACAAAAATGTTAAAACCGTGGATTCTCCGGTCAATGATTCAAACGAGTACAACATTTCAGTGAATATGTAATAGTCTTTGAATCTCATATCATTTTTAAGTTTAGATTGTTGAAGTGACACAATTAAAATGACTAACATAAATGATTGATTTGTATTATTGTAGTTCTTATTAGGTAGTCGTATATTTTTTCCTATACTAAATTAGTCATTCACATTAGGCATTTTTAGTTGGATTACTTATCACTCATATATTTTAACTTGGGACTAAATTAGTTGTTTATGTTAGTCGTTTTTAGTTTTATCACTTAAGATTGCTCATTTTTTGTAGTATTTCACTTGGAAAATCTATGGTGACTAACTTTTTAATCACCTAGTCATTAATTTCATCATTTTTTACTAGTGAAGAACACAAGGAGATAGGCCCCCGACAAGATCCTGAAGGGCTTAGCACCTAAGTGCTATGTTGCCAGTCACAACACGTCTTATGTGGAAAAAAATAAGAGGAGAAGAAAAAGGGACAAAAGGCTAGGCTCGAAATTTTGAGATCTCATAATATAGTAACATCCACCTTAATAAGGTTATGAAATATCAGGTTCCAAAATTAGGACACATAGGTATGTAAAGGATGAATGCGTAGGAAGCTAAATAAATGTGCATAGTAAGGTTGGTGTTGCAAGAGTAATGGCGACTACAAAGATCACCGAGTAAGGGCAGGAAGGACCACGATTGTGCAGGATGATTTAAAGGAGTCTATCATGAGCTGAGAGAAGCCATCCCTGATCTTGCTTCCGTGCTACGAGAAATTGAATGAAGAACAAAGCCTCAAGAATTGGAGGTCTAATCATAATTCAAAGAATCCATGTTGAAGTACATTTCAAGCTCTGTGAATGATTAATAAGCATGGAATAACCTCCTGGGAGTATATATTTTCTGAGATTTAGTTCTTGGCATGGAGAATCACATAGTGACATATTCTATGAATTAATTGTAATGCATCAACAATGAGTAAGAGAATAGAGCCCATTCTCAGTGGTTAATGAGGTTGCATTGCCTATGTATCAAAGAAAAAAATAGGAAGGAGTGCTAAGTGTAGGAGTACACTCGGGCAGCATGAATGGTGAATTGATGACTTAGAAGGACAACACTGACCACAACATAAGAGAGGAAAAAAATCGTGGAGAGAAGTTATGAAAAGGCAGAGAAGTAGCATTGTGTCTAACGAGCTATGTGGAGATGTTTGTGCATGAGTGCGTTGCTGATGAGAGGTGAAGTGTGCCTATGTAGCAGAATGAGGCTGTGTGTGAAGCTGAGAGAAATTGTGTTGTTGTGTGAGAGGTCGAGAGAACCTGTTTTGCTGTGTGAGAGGCTGAGAGAGCTTGTGCTACTATGTGAGAGGCTGAGAGCCTATGCTGCTATGTGAGAGGCCAAAAGAGCATGTGTTGTTGTTGGTGAGGCTGAGAGAGCCTATGGAATAGAAGAGGGTTGAGATCAGAGTATATGCTATGGAGTGTGAGATGTGTGGAGAGCTCTTAGTGTGAGTGTGCTGCTAAGAAGAGGCCATGTGTTCCTGAGAAGAACAAGAAGCTTGAGAGCAAAGAGCCTATGTGAGTATGTTGCTGCAGAGTGGGCAGAGTGTTGGGTTGTGTTATATTGTTCCCACAACTAGCCAATGTAGTTAACTAGGGGGTTAGAAGGGGGGCAGAGCCCCCCTTCGTTGCGCCGATTTCGTAGCAAGGGAGTTACAGGGTGTTTGAGGGGTACAGGTAACCCCACTTTATGGGGTCCGGAGCAACACCCCAAAAATTGTTGGTTTTGGAACCTATGTTAGGTTGGGCGGATCCACCTATGGTTTTATGCATGATTTTCGCACATGTTTTTGGATGCGATGGTTCTCGGTCCATGGTTTTGGACACGATGGTTTTCAGTCCATGGTATTGGATGCCTCAACATGTATACATATGTATTGTAACATTGAAAGGAATATAATGAAAAATAAAGCTGGTAGTCTTAGTTTTGGGATCCAGGGGAAAATCGCTGTGTATATGTGTTTTATGTGTTATGCTCTCACATTGTTTATTTTCTCTGTTTTTAGAATTCATATGCAGGTAATTTCTATACAGGGTTAAAATCTACATTTGGTATCAAAGTTCTTTTGGCTCCAAGGGGACGCCTTTATTGCTGAGGGGTTTCGCTCGGGCCTGTGGTAGACCTTATTAAGTGGGAGATCTGCGAGATCGATTCTGGTGGTGAAAGAAGATGGTGAATAGTGGAAATATAGAGATCAAGAAATTTAATGGTCAGAGTTTTGAGTTGTGGAAACTCAAAATGGAGGATCTGTTGGTGGATAAAAATCAATGGATCGTGGTAGATCTAGGTACTAAACCAACAACAATGTCCGATGAAGAATGGAAGAAGTTGGATCGGAAGGCAAAGATCACAATATGATTGTGTGTCTTAGATTCAGTATTGCTGAATGTATCAGGGGAAGCTACGGCGAAGGCTTGGTAGTACAAGTTAGGGACTTTGTACCAATCTAAGTCTCTGGTGAATAAATTGTTCCTGCAGAAAAAGCTGTATAACCTGAGGATGAAAGATGGAGACTTGATTACAGAGCATCTGAATGAATTTAATACTGTGGTAAGTCAGTTAGCATCTGTTGATATTAAAATTTTAGATGAAGATAAGTGCATCAAATTGTTGTGTTCTCTACCAGATTCGTGGGATAGTCTAGTTATTGCAATAGGTAGCATTGCAACTGCCTTGCAATTTGATGAAATAGTCTCATCCTTGCTAATGGAGGAGATGAGATGGAAAAATATGGAGAGCCATAATGGTGATGCCTTATCTGTACAAGGATGGTCCTAGAATAGAAAAAAAATAATTCATCGAGTGGGAGATCTAAATATAGAGGGAGATCTCTACAAGAAAACCTGTAAAGGTGGTGTGCTAGAAATGCAGAAAGGAAGGGCACTACAAAAGGGATTGTAAATCTAAAGATTCTGATAAAGGAAAGGGATCTGATGATGTTCCTTCTGTAGAGGTGAAAACTACCTCAAATGAAGGTGGGGATGTGTACTTGGCTTCTTCAACTACACATGTAGATCATGAGGCATGGTTGATTGACTCAGGTGCATCCTTTCACTTCACTCCTCATAGAGAGTGGTTCTGCGAGTATGAGAAATATGATGGTAGTGATGTCTTCTTAGGGGATGACAAGAAGGCTAGAACCATTGGTCGCGGAAAACTAAAGTTGAAGTTGCAAGATGGAAGGGTTAGAACACTTCCGGGTGTTCTGCATATTCTTACATTAGCCAGAAATCTGATTTTTATAAGCAAGTTGGATGATGTAGGTGTAAAAATAGTGTTCGAGAAGGATACCTACAAGATGGTTTAGGGGGCACTGGTATTGACGTGGGGAGTTCGAATTGGAACTCTGTACAAGCTGCAAGGTAGCACTGTTGTTGATGGGTGCAATAGTTCTGTGGTTCCTGAAAGTGGAGCAGAAAATCTACTGGTCTCTGGAGAGAAGACCATGCTGTGGCATCAAAGGCTTGGACATATTGGAGAGAAGTGCCTTTGAATAATTCATGGTAAAGGTATGGTAGAAGGTATGAGTAATAGCTCTCTGGATTTTGATTTATGTGAAAATTGTGTATATGGGAAGCAGAATCAGGTGAGTTTCCCCTCTGGTGGTAAGAGGGAGAAACATATATTAGAGCTTGTGCATAGTGATGTGTTTGGACCTGTGAAGGTTCCATCACTAGGTAAGTCTATGTACTATGTATCATTTATAGATGACTTCTCAAGGAATACATGTATATATTTACTTAATAAGAAATTTGAAGTCTTTGACAGGTTTAAAGAACTCAAGGCTTTGGTGTTGCACAGAATATTCTCACCATGACATTCTGCAATCGGTGCGAGTCTATAACCACTCATAATTTCCTCCTTTGCAAGTCCTAAAGCTCAATTCTTCATGTCAAGCCTTGAAAAATAAGAGAAAGCCTTTAAAAGTCTCTAAAACTCTAGTTCTGCACTTTCTCTTAGCATTACCTACGGTCCCGCACCTACTGGTCATGTCCCCTGCGTACTTGACCACTCCGTCTCTGTGTAATGGGTGTAGACCCCTGTAAAAGCAAAAAGGCACAAGTACATTCTTAAAAACTCACTTTGAGTCATTTCTGGAAGCTTCTAGAAGGAATCTTGAGGTGGCAAGTTCGCTCCTTTAAGGTTCATGCATCCCATACCTTAAGGAGCTAACCCCTTGATGTGAGGAGCTTATCCCTTTGAAGGAGGACTCTATCCCTTCATAGGTGGACCTGTAACCTCCTTCCTTTGCACTATAAAATGAGGCATTGGGCTGGTTACTGAGGAGGTTGAAAGCTGAATATTTTTGAGGTGAAATGCTGTTGGAATTTAGTCTTCCTAATTGAGCTTGAGAGGAGAGATTACATACCTTTTTGATCTCATTGGGAAGAGTGTGAGGCTTGTCAAAGTAGAGGAGATTCCTGCTTGGACCTTGGGAGGAGCTTGTACAACATCAAGGCACCAAAGGTTGTAAAGTTCTTCTATTTTCAAAGTTAATACAATCAAGTTTATTTTTCTCGATAAGCTGTGTTTTATGGTTTATTTCATGGATTACTTGATCACCATGATGAATATGATTTATTATATTAGCTATGCAGGTTTTATTTGATGTGTTCTTGTTTTTGATTGCAGGTTTTCAAAAGGAAACTCTTTCGGACGATCGAAGTGTGGCTGCCACGAACTGGCGTTGGAATTAAGGTAGGGTCTAAAACACCTCTTAGTCTTTATTAATAAATCGCAATATATTTAGAGAAAGGTAGATTTGCTTGTCCTGTTTGTTGCTAGATATCTGTTGATACTAGGGAGATCGTTCTTGTCCGCAAGAACGATTTATCCGGCCGACAAATTGGCAACTCCACTGGGGACTGGAATATGGTTTTTTACTTTTCCTTTTTCTTTGAATTGAGAAACTTTTTCTTGTTTCTGATTTTTGCTTGAGGTGTGTGGGATTGGGTAGTTTTTAGGATTTGGAGTATATTTTGTTTTTACGAAATTTTGAAGAGGACTGCACTTTCTTTTACAAGACAGTGCGGACATCCCGCACTGTTCCTTTAGTGCATAGAGTGGTACCGCATCTGGTTCTACTGGAAGCCTGTGGACCTTGTCAAAATTTTTGAAAAACCTAAATTGTTTTGGTCTAGTTAAGTTTAGTTTTTTATTTACACTTTTTAGTCTCTGCCCAGATCTACATGTGTCCTGTCAAAAATTTCTTGTAAGTAAGTTCCATTGGCATTTTGGTTTTAGGTGATTTTCTAGAAGTTTTGCGTGCCTGGATTGATTTTCGCTTGGTCTTTGTACTAAATCAGAGATTAGAAGCATAAGAAACCTTAGATTACCTTAGTCTTTTTGGTCTTCTTGACGAGTCTGACTGATTTGGGGAATTTTCCCTTGCTGAGAAATAGATCTTGTTTTCTCTTTGGAAAGATTTGAACGAACTTGCTTGAAAGTTTTGAATTTCATTTTTATAAAAGAAAACATAGCTGGGTGTGTTTTGATTAATTTGTTATTCTGAATGAATTAATCTTTAGTTTATTGAATAACTAAGTAAAACGTCCTCAAAAATATTTAAAGCTTTTATTTCCATTAGGTTTTTAGAAATTTTTAGATCTCAAGAATAGTTTTTTATAGTTTTGAGTTTTTTCTAGAAATTGTAGAATCTCTTTTGAAAGAAATTGTTTTCTGTAGCTTTTGAGTGTTGAAAAAGAAAGGGATTTTTTGTGAGCATAATTAATAGTCTCATTTTGAGCTTATTGAAAAAGACATAAAAGATTTTCTTTTCATTTATATGTTGAAGAAAAGATTTGTTTTTCAAAGAATTTCATTCTCAACTCTTTCTTTAGCTAGAAATTCATTGAAGAAAAGAATTGTTTGTCATCTTAGGTGCATTTTTAGTGTTTTGGAGTCGAGTCTTCACACCATGAAGTTTCATCTCCATTCCTATTGAATTAAGAAACAACCCATAAAAATAACACTTAAAGTAAAATTGATTAGCAATCTTTTTATTTCTATGGTTCTTATCACCAATATAGCTTAGGCTAGTATCTTGGAGTAGGGAGTAATTAACTCTCCAGGATAGTTAAAACAAACAAGTAGCTATATCTTGTGGTAGGAAATAAATTCCAATTGTTGTATGTATGCTCTGGGAAGCTCCTCTTAAAGGAGTCAAGCACGAGATCATATCTGAACCAGTGAAGTAATCAATCCTTCCTCATTGGGAATGATAGTAGATATACACGTATTAAAAACGCTAAACCTCGGATTGACCATTGTCGAGGAGCCTGGGGTCACTTGTTGGAAAACCTTGGATTATGTCAAGGAGCCTTCAAGGGGATTGAGCTTTGTTACTCTGCCCTTGCGTGTGTATCGGATCATAGACTGTTCCCTAGGGTATATTTGTTTCTATTGGTAACCTTAGTGGCCATAATCTATAGGATTCTTTCCTAAGGTGATGGTGGAGGGAAGATCCCACTGTACCTGGAGCAGATGTCGACTAGACTCACTTGGACTCTCTGGGGGGTTCTCTTCACTCGAGACGTTTTTTTGAAGAAACTTGTGCTAGTCTGTTTCATTAAGCAGGTTGTCAGGGTAACTGTTCCAACTGCCCTTTCTGTATTGAATTCTGCGACATTGGATTTCATCACCAACTAATGTTTTTGGTACGGAAAGTTACTGTTTGTGTGTGGTTTGAACTCTTAGATTTTTTAGGCGTGTGATTCAATTGTTTGTTTCTTTAGAGACTTTAGGTGATTTTATTGAGATTTTCTTTGTTTGCGTGTGAAGTAATTAAAATATTTAATTGTGGCTGAATTATCGAGACAATCCCGTAGACTTCGGGGGCAACCTCCCGAGTATACACCAAGCCAGCTTTAAGGGCTACGAGCTCTTGTAACACCTAGTGACAGTAGAGTTGGGTTACCGAAAGCCGGAGAGTCTCCTTTAATTGTTCATGCTGATTATCAAGTTCAAGCAATAGAGTATATTTCTGAACCAATTTCATTTTCTGAAGTTACTGGTAGTATTTCTTCTACTAGTTAATTAGCTGAAGAACATGAAATTTCTAAGCCTGAAACTGAACATGCTGCTACTCCATCCCCACGATTTCCTTCTTCGACTTCTAGTGGTCTTGGTTCACCAAGGGTAGGAAGGATCATTACCCAAAATCTTCCTTCTGGACTCATTTCTATTGAAGAACTTGTTAGTCCGGAAGAAGATATAACTTTCCCTGAAAATCAACCAACATTAGAACTTAGGGAGCGTGAATCAATTTTCTATAGTCCACCTAGGAGGGATGCTTGGTACCTCTCATTAACCAAATTTTTAGAAAATCCGGGTCTTATTTTTTCACCACCTCGAATTCCTTTTCATCCAACACCTAGAGGTTATTATCCTCCTTTGAATATGTCGAGATAGTCATCCATGTTTTCCCAATCACTGGAAACTTTTTTATATGGCAGTCCTTCTGTTCCTTCTGGGTATCAGTCACTCACTCATACTTTTTAAGGAGCATCTCCTCAACCCATTGAACATGGGATATCAACTGGTAATAACAGAACTCAACTGTTGAGCGTAGAAGAAATTCTTATGATGTCTGGTACTATTCCAAATCTGCAACCTCAAGGTAGTTAGTTACCGCCTAGGGGGCAACCTCAAGGTACTCAATTACCGCTTTGGGGGAAACCTCAAGGTAGTCAGTTACCACCTAGGGGAAACCTCAAGGACAGTACATACCTCAATGTAAACCCTGTTGGAAATAATACTGAGAGGGGGGGGGGGGGTGAATCAATATTATCAGATCAATAAAACTTTTCATTTCCATACTTAGATATATATACGCTACTTCATTCAAGGGAACCCATGTGTGTACGCAACTGTGTTTAAAGAAAATAGCGTATATCCAAAATACTTATGATTCAGTTTAATCCATTAAATGTTGATCTTTAGTTAGTGCATCAGAACTTCATTAACCATATGAACAGTAAGCAGGTGCAGTAAAACAGAACAGATCATCACACCCAAGAAGCACACATGAACACCATGATATAAGGTGGAAACCCAATGTGGGTGAAAACCACTTGCTGCAAGTCGTCTCTATCTTCTTTCAATAAGATACTTCATTTTACAATATTTTGTACTAGTGCAGTCCTTTACCAGTACGCAGGCTTCTACCTGCAGAGGGCTACTACCCTCTCTCGTTTTCAGACTCTCCTGGATGGGAGCTACAAACCCCTTAGCTCTTGTACTAGCTGATCCATTTACTAGTACGTAGGTGCCTTCCTACTGAATGCTCCAATCTTCACTCATTCTCCAGCTGCTACCGGAAGGGAGCTACTACCCCCTTTGCTCTTGTACTAGTTGATGTACTAGTACGTAGGTGCCGGCCTACAATCTCCTTTCACCCTCCAGGGACCACATTTCATACATTTTCAGACTGGATACTCCTGAAGCACAACACTATAATCTGAAGGCCACGTATAATCAAATTTTCATATTGGACCCATAAATATCATTGAAGGACAAAACAATCAATACTAGCATCATCAATTTCTGAATCACTGAAACACTGAAACCCTGTTAACAAGCCAGTCACTAGAACACAGAGCAGACACAGAACTCTACAATGACAATCAGACCCAACTGCAACTTCAACTATCATACTTTACAATGTATACGCTACTACGATGAATCAAACCTGCGTACATATGCGCTTTTTCAAAGGCCAACCCGTGTACATATCTAAAAATATTTTCTTATAACTTTGCAGCTGTACCAGACATCAGTCATACTCATAACATTTATAGAACATTACTTGCGTTAGTATGCAGATCTAGAATAAGCATAATCAACCATATAAAGATAGTTCATTTCAAACCATTTTATCCCGATCTCTCCTTAGATCTTGTTCTCCATCAACCGGTGAGATCCCTCCTTAGCTCAGATCAAGCAATGCATCATCAACCCATAACCTACATATTTGATCTCATCCTTCTTCAGATATTCAAGACTTTTCGGATGCATTTGCCTAATGATCTTATTCTCCTTTTATAGTCTTAGGCCTTACTCAATACCATGGTCCAAAACCATTGAAAACCAATACTAGGGACCCAATACCTGGGTTCAACACTTCAGACGCAATACCAAGGACCAAAACCATAGGTCTAAAAACCACGGACCCAAAAAAAAGCTTTCTGACATGTACGCGCTTTTTCGTGCATGAATGCGCGTGCATACGCATACGCGACTTTGCCTCGTCCAACCTGCGTCTTTGTATATAATGAAGCTGCATGTATACCTGCGTGTATCCCCTATTTGGTATATAGCGAACCTGCGTATACGCGACTTGGTATATAGTGAACCTGCGTATATACTCTTCTTTCTTCATTCTCTGTAGTCTGATCATCAATTCTTTGCTACTGACCTGCTACACTATAATCTGTCATCTTGCCATCAAGGAAAACACTTGTATCATAATGCCAACAATATCCCCCTTTGGACTTGATGGCAAAGCTAACTTGTCATACTGAGAACTGTCATCTGATTCCTTTGAGCTGTCCTGCATCCCATGTATTTTGTCAAATTTGATATCTCTTCTGTAGATTCATCTAGTTATATATAAGTGAGTTGTTCTTCTATGAGTGGGTTGCCATCAAGTACAACATATGCATCATAATGCCAACAATCTCCCCCTTTGGACTTGACGGCAACAACACCAAATCACTGTCCCCCTTTGACATCAAGGGCAAAGGGTGGACCAAGATATTTTCTTTCCTTAATAAACATTCCACTATCCATACTCCCCCTGAGTATCTGTTGAAATCTCTGAATGAGCTCCCCTTTTGTATATGCCAGAGTGTACCAATCTATCCATGCTCCCCCTGAGTACATGTTGAATCTTTACTCTGCTGAAGTGTGCTAATCATGCTCGCCCTGATTGTAGGCAAGATCTGCAAAAGGATGTTCTACAAGAAGAACCATGACTCTATCATAGATGACCTTCCTATCACTAAGTACTCATACATATAACCATCACCCAACCAAGTGGGGATACATATGATTACATTACATCATTCATCCCAGGCATAGTAGGGAAACCAAAATAGGCCGTTACATGACCTTGATAAAAAAGAAAAAGAAAAAGATATACATGACATAGAGACGAAATATCTAGAGCAAGACTATGAAAGTCATCAATAGACTAATATCAGCAGCATCTGTCAATCATCAGCAATCATGTTCTCCTTCTGCAACCAATCCACTTGTCTCTGTCAGACCCATATCAGACTCTTCTTACTGATTTCCTTCAAACCAACATATACGCAACTGTATCAACAGAAACAGGCGTATATACGCGGATATTACTCATAGAACTCGCATACAACCACTTCCAGATCAAAAACCTGTAAATGTCCTGTAGAGTATAATTCATCAACCTATAACAAAGTATGTCTGCATCAATTCATCCCTTTGAACATAATTCTGCATATACAGAATCATTCACATTCTATCATATGTGAGAAACACCATAGCCATCCAGATCTGCATGAACCAAGTATCATCAATTGGGAATATCTGCATCAATAAACATATGTACGAAACAACCTATCATCATATAGGTAAGAACTCATCATCATCATGTCTCCAACAATGCAACTTTGAATAATCATCCATGTATCCAGCCAACAATCCTCATCCATATATGTGCCAAGAACAATAGGAATCCTGCATCATAACTGTAATATATGATCTTTATGCATATGACGACAACAACATATGAGTGACTCATCATCAAGTAAAGAAGATGTGAATTCAAGCTTTGTACTTCTCCTTATCCTTATGAAGATCACCATGTAAGCATCATATATGCACCATCTAAGAATCAATTCACAAATATGATTTGAACATCAACTATGTAACCCCAAGAATCATATGAGATTTTATCATGGACAACTCATAACCACATCATAGCAAGATATATCATTTAGCCATATGAGCATCATCACCAAGGACTATTAACCATAATGCCAACAATGCATTATTAAAGGCATATGCTCCCCCTCAACCTGTGCCATTTGTTAGATCTGATCATGCATATATCAGCAATAAGCATCAAGACATCATCATCATCAAGTTAGGATCAAAACATTTCTAAACATCTTACAAGTATCGAAACATTCCCACACATCCTCAGGAGACTGTAACTTCTAACCAATAGAGCAAATAATGGACTAAATCACATTAGATCCCTTTTCTGAGCCTGTCCCCACTGCTTTTCCTCATACTGACATATACGTGACTTTGCAGTGTCTAACTCGCGTATATACGCGACTTCACTTTATGAAACTTGCGTATTAGATTCAAGACACTGAAGTTTTATACTTTCAGCTCCCTCTGAGTCTGTTATGTCTGTGCTGTGCTGTGTCTGAGTACATTGTGCTGTGCCACATATTTCTGACTGTACTTCCTTCTTATTCCATATCTTCAAGTGTGATGTTGTTTTCTCCTTTTGGTATGTTGCCCACACTTTGTTCCTACATTCCTTAGCTATATGTCCAAGCTTGTTACATGTGTAACATCTTACATGTCTCATATTCCTTCTATAGCAATCAACAGCTCTGTAACCAAACATATTGCAAGTAAAGTAATATCCATTAAAGTATCTGGAATGTGATGATCTTTCTGCATGATGGTCTTGAACCCTTCTTCTTCTACATCTAGCTGGAATATGTCCTAGATTATGACATACATAATATTAAACATTATCATAGGAGGAGTAAAAGATTTTCTTTGAAGGACTTCTTTCCTTGCTTGATGATGAGATTGACCTTCCATCTCCTTTTTGAGCATTTCAGATTTTGCATTAGAGTCCCTTGTCTTACTAGATTCACCTTCAACAGTTTCATGAAAACAAAGACCAGTCTTGGTAGCAGGAGACCTTTGACTACTAAGAATATCATCCAAGGCTTTAGTACTATCTTGAAATCGTAACAATTTATCCTTTTCTTCTAATTTACCTTTCAAGATATTTACCTCAACTTGAAGTTGTTCTTCCTTTTCTAGACATTGCTTCTTCATGTCTTCTTCAGTTTTCCTTCCTTCTTCCAACTGATGCCTCAATTCAAGAAATTCGCTTTCTTGTTTTTGGAGTAGATCTTTATTCTGCTTCTTTGATTCTTCAAGATCTTCCTTTAGTGAGCAGATCATAGCTTCAAGCCTTTCAAAATAACTGGATCTATCTCTGAGTTTCTTGATGATTGAGCTCCTTTCATTGAATTCATTTCTTAGTGATGTCACTTCACCCTGCAACTTTTGACATTGATTTTCCTTGTCCTTGAGTAACTTTCTTACCTTGTTTCCTTCCTCTAATTGAGCTTTTAGTCTGATAACTTATTCTTTGAAAGCACATTCCTTTTGTTCAACAGATCTTGTTGGTCTTTAATTTTGTCTGTAATCCTTCTAAATACTGCCTCTATTTGATATTTTTCTTGCTCACCCATAAGAGCAAATTCAGTTGCTTCACTATCACTTTCATCATCTTCACATGGATGGAAACCAAAGGATACCCAATTCATACCTGATAAATATTGTTCATCTTCATTCTGAAGAGATTCTGAACCTGAAGTGCTTCTTCCACATAATCCCCAATCAATGCTCTCACTGTCATAGTTCTTCTGAGATGTCTTCTTCTTCTTAGGTGCTTTCTTCTTAAGCTTCTTTCCCATTGTTCCACGGATCTCCTTCAAGCGATCAAGCTTCTACCAAAGGACCTGCTCTGATACCAATTGTTGGAAATAATACTAAGAGGGGGGGTGAATCAGTATTATCAGATCAATAAAACTTTTCATTTCCATACTTGGATATATATACGCTACTTCATTCAAGGGAACCCGCGTGTGTACGCAACTGTGTCTAAAGAAACTAGCATATATCCAAAATACTTATGATTCAGTTTAATCCATTAAATGTTGATCTTTAGTTAGTGCATCAGAACTTCATTAACCATATGAACAGTAAGCAGGTGCCGTAAAACAGAACAGATCATCACACACAAGAAGCACACATGAACACCATGATATAAGGTGGAAACCCAATGTGGGTGAAAACCACCTGCTAAAAGTCGTCTCTATATTCTTTCAATAAGATACTTCATTTTACAATATTTTGTACTAGTGCAGTCCTTTACTAGTACGCAGGCTTCTACCTGCAGAAGGCTACTACCCTCTCTCGTTTTCAGACTCTCCTGGATGGGAGCTACAACCCCCTTAGCTCTTGTACTAGCTGATCCATTTACTAGTACGTAGGTGCCTGCCTACTGAATGCTCCAATCTTCACTCGTTCTCCAGCTGCTACCGGAAGGGAGCTACTACCCCCTTTGCTCTTGTACTAGTTGATGTACTAGTACGTAGGTGCTAGCCTACAATCTCCTTTCACCCTCCAGGGACCACATTTCATACATTTTCAGAATGGATACTCCTGAAGCACAACACTATAATCTGAAGGCCACGTATCATCAAATTTTCATACTGGACCCATAAATATCATTGAAGCACAAAACAATCAATACTAGCATAATCGATTTCTGAATCACTGAAACCCTGTTAACAACCTAATCATTAGAACACAGAGCAAACATAGAACTCTGCAATAACAATCAGACCCAACTGCAACTTCAACTATCATAATTTACAATGTATACGCTACTACGATGAATCAAACATGCGTACATACACGCTTTTTCAAAGGCCAACCCGCGTACAGATCTAAAAATATTTTCTTATAACTTTGCAGCTGTACCAGACATCAGTCATACTCATAACATTTATAGAACATTACTTGTGTCAGTATGCAGATCTAGAATAAGCATAATCAATCATATAAAGATAGTTCATTTCAAACCATTTGATCCCGATCTCTCCTTAGATCTTGTTCTCCATCAACCGATGGGATCCCTCCTTAGCTCAGATCAAGCAATGCATCATCAACCCATAACCTACATACTGGATCTCATCCTTCCTCAGATATTCAAGACTTTTCGGATGCATTTGCCTAACAATCTTCTTCTCCTTTTATAGTCTTAGGCCTTACTCAATACCATGGTCCAAAACCATTGAGAACCAATACTAGGGAACCAATACTTGGGTTCAACACTACGAACATAATACCAAGGACCAAAACCATAGGTCTAAAAACCACGGACCCAAAAATAAGCTTTCCTACATGTACGCG
The DNA here is from genome assembly GCA_031772625.1 of Pinus tabuliformis. Taxonomy (NCBI): domain Eukaryota; kingdom Viridiplantae; phylum Streptophyta; class Pinopsida; order Pinales; family Pinaceae; genus Pinus; species Pinus tabuliformis. The sequence continues at coordinate 200,305,825 of CM062805.1, read as the reverse complement.
CTTTTCCGTCCATGAAAGCGCGTGCATACGCATACACGACTTTGCCTCATCCAACCTATGTCTATACGCGTCTTTGTATATAATGAAGCTGCGTGTATACTTGCATGTATAACCAACTTGGTATATAGTGAACCTGTGTATATGCGACTTGGTATATAGTGAACTTGCGTATACCTGTGTGTATACCCTACTTGGTATATGGTGAACCTGCGTATATACTCTTCTTTCTTTATTCTTTGTAGTCTGATCATCAATTCTTTGCTACTGACCTGATGCACTATAATCTGTCATCTTGCCATCAAGGACAACACTTATATCATAATGCCAACAATCTCCCCCTTTGGACTTGATGGTAAAGATAACTTGTCATATTGAGAACTGTCATCTGATTCCTTTGAGCTGTCCTGCATCCCATGTATTTTGTCACATCTGATATCTCTTCTGTAGATTCATCTAGTTATATTTAAGTGAGTTGTTCTTCTACGAGTGGGTTGCCATCAAGTACAACATATGCATCATAATGCCAAAAAACCCCAGTATCAATATATACCTCAAGGTCAACCCCAATTTCAGTACATGCCTCAAGGTTATCAACCTCAAGGTCAGTACCCAACCCAAGGTTTCCAACCACCTTCTGGTCAATCATTTGTACAAGGAGCTGGAAATGTACCTTTGAATTATCAGCCCTACGCTCAACCCGGTTATGGTCCTCAATATGCTCAACCTTCTATGGGTCCATACCCCGGAATGAACATGGTGTGGGATCCATCTCAATCTCAACATATTTTACAACCTAATGTGCAGTTTTTATCTCAATCTGGACAACCTTTGGTTTCTAGTTCAACCCAACTGTTAGCACCTAAATCTGCCCTAGGCTAAAGGAAGGCAAAATTCAAGGTAACCACAAACCATGCTCAGTCTGGTAGCTAGCCCTACCAGAACAAGAGAGGGCTCTCTTCGAGTCACGCTCAGTGAATAGATAAGAAAAAAACGGTCTGAGATGACTTACAGTGAAGTATTGATCTTAGGCTAGTAAGTGAATAGGGATACAAGAAACAATTTCTATGAATGACCGAGCTTCTGGGATGGTATGGGACCAACGGTCAGCAAGGAATAGAGAATTTAATACAAAGGCACAGATTATTCCGTGAGGCAAGGCAGGCAGAAAATGTAGCAATTTAGTTTGAAGTAACGCGGAATGAATAGATTGATGAACATAGTGAAAAGGGCATAGTTACATGAATCCTTTTCAACAGAAGAAAAACACTGAACATGAAATTTTCCCACAGGCAGAGCAATAAAATTGAATTCTACCTAATCTCACTTAGAAAATTTCACTGAAATGAACATGAATTGAATTATGAAACATAATGAAATACATATGAAAACATAAGAGACACATTTTCTACACTCACAACCACAAGAATCTCATGAAACAGAGCCGCTGCATTTCATTAATTCTCTGTCAAAAATATACAGTGAAGGAACAGAGTTTCTTTCCCAAAGTCTCCCAGAAGTTACAAGCCAACCAACCCTTTGAAAATAGCTTACATACAATATATAGAATGTGCCATGAAGAGATAGAACGCCCAAGGGTTGGGGAGTTACTCGAATCATTAGAAAATGGAGATGAAGAGCCAACCATCAGCTACAGGTGCAGCGCTACAAACATGACATTTGGCTTAGGTGGCCGTTTGCCTTCCTTCGCTACTTGGATAGAAGCCCATCTAGAAAGAAAATGCTTTAAATGCAACCTTTGGTGCCAAAAAAACCGAAGTGTAGATGAGTGGGCCCACTTGGAGAAGTCGCGAACCAAAATTTCGCGAAACGGAAGCAAATTTGGCAATTTTTCCTCTGTGCACCGCGCTACTTTGGGGCCTATTTTGGGGCACTTGCAGGTGTCCAAAATGTGCCCAAGTGGGCTTGTTGGAAACCCTGTCCTGTCTACCTTCTAACCCAACTAGAATTTTTGAATTTGGTGCTCATTTTCTCCTCCAAATCTTCATTCTCCCAGGACTGCTTCCTGTGTGTCAAAAAAGGGGTAGAGAGGCCATTTTTTGGGTGTTTTTGACCTCTATGAGACTTAGATCTTGCCCTGGGCACCAATAGTCATGATTTTCCATGCTAAATCCAAAAATTTAAACCATTCCTCATTTGGAGCTCTAGATTTTTTGCGCTGCACCACAGGGAGAAAAAACCTGTGTTTTGCCCAAAAATTTGTCTAGTGACCAAAAATTCCCCAAATTCCTTGAAATTTGGGCTGGAGGTTCTCTATGGAGTGCTATGATGTGCCAAGGAAGCCTTAGCCAAGATTTGAAGCCGATATTTCTCTTTTTTCTCTTTTTCTTTTCTTGTTGCTTTCCTCAATTTCGCCTTCAAACTCCTTATCTAGGCCTTTGCACTCATATTTCGTGTCCTGTAATGATAAGCCATGTGTCTCAGCAAGGCAAGGTCCTGATCAGCCTTGTCCAGAAGCCTCTCCAAGTGCATGTTGACCCTCTTGAGGTTGGCCTCCCGATCCTCATTGATTTCTTGCTTCAATGATGTGAGCTCAGCTCTTCTCCTTTGAGCAACTTGGTGATGCTCACGAATGTTTTGGATCTCCATAATCACTCGCTAGTCCTCAAGCTGCTTGTTTCTATGTTCCAAGTACTTCATGTTCCACTTGGCCCTCTCCAAGTCAAGGGATAAGGCCTCAATCACTGATTGGTGCTCCTAGATGATCTCTGTAAGCTCTGCATTTGTTGGTTTTGTATCTGTCTCATCATCATTGAGGAGAACGAATTCGGTCTCTCGTTCACCTGATGGCCCTTCCTCCTGCACTGGCTCCTTACCTCTATCCTACCTATGTGATGCCGATGTCGAAAGCAAGGCCCCTTCCACCCCGGGTGGAGATAACACTCGCTTTGTTGCTGCAAACAAAGGTCTACTACCTTTCTGATAGGTGATGTATACTGGCATAGTAGCAGTCTCATGTCGCTCATACTGATGAGATGGGCCACCTATCTCATGCTTTGCCTTTGATACTAACTGTGGAGTGCTGAAGAAGTCACGGGAGATGAAGTCCTCCCAAGCAATACCCTGCAATCCCAATTGATGATCCACCAAAATCCGGATAAGAGCAAAGGGATAAACACTGTTGAGCTGCTGCTGAGGGGTCTTATGCTGCATGAAATTTTTCATCCTCTGTATGTTCCCGCAAATGAAAAATGGGAGGTTCATCATTTGCACCCTGGTAAAGTGCATGAGCAACCTGATGTGATAGGCATATAGGCGAGAAAACCTCCCCTCACAACTAAAGTACTTCATGATCAATTTCATGAGCGGAGCATACTCATCTCTCAAAAATCTGAATGGGAAAACTCTCATGAGCTGACTCAAACAACTGGCCTTAATGTAAGGCTCATAATGATGCCTCTCCACCTTCTTCTTCTTATGCCACTATTCTCCAACATTTGGTATGCCTGTTGCCACTGATATGGCTTTGGGTGTCAATGTGAAAGTGACCCCAGCCAAGATAGATTGACCTCCATGTAGGTGAAGCGCAAAAAGACGGGCCAACTCATGGTGAACTCTAACATTTGCCACCCTTTGACAAAATTAAAAATATGCTAGGTTTTGGAAACATGACATAGCAAGAGGGCATGCCTGCAACTCAGTGAGGGTGTTTGGCTCATCTCTAACATGTTTGCCACTCCGGTGATGTCTCCTCGGGGCCTGTTTTCCTGAAGCTGTATCATTGTGGGTTTCCTCCTCATACTCTGATGAAACCTCAGATGCCATGACTGCTGTTTTATAAACTGAATTTAGGTTGCCTCTTTGATGATGATGAAAGCTATGTTATTTTGATGATCTGCCACCAAGGGGACAATGAAACAAGGGAGTATTAGGAGGGGGATAATATAATGGGAATAAGGGTTATAGGAGAATTTTTTTTAGGGATATGTAGGGGGCTTTGGGGTATTTTGATAGGGTAGGGTTTTAGGGTTTGTATTGAGTGATAGGAGGAGGGGTAAGGGAATAAGTATTTTGGTAGTCTTTAGGGTAGTGATAGTAGGAAGAATGCAATAGGGGAATAAGGAACAGGGGTAGGGTAGGAAAAATAACCTTGGCAGCAACAACACTGTGGCACAAACCCTAGCATAATAGTTTTTCTTTGATGTCTTCTTGTGTTTGTTTTATGAATTTTTTCGCATTTAATTACAGGCATAAAAACCCTTATATCACCCATAAAAATTTGATGCACAAGTTATGTTTTGAGCCTACCTTTCAAATAGATGAGCTCCACAAAAGATTTGAGGTGATTTGGTAAAGTTCTGGGCGTTTTGTCCATGTGCGTCGCGTGCAAAGCCTAGTTCGCTGCGCACTCTGTGTGCACCGCACTGGTTATTATTTAACACTACAGGCGGGCTCTGTGTGCGCTGCGTCTGGTGTGTGCACCGCACTCCTGCCTGCGTGCGCCGCACACCCTTAAACTACCTCCAATTGCTCCAAATCACTCAATTGCTCACCTCACTACCTTGCAACGTTCTCCCAATTCCTTGATTGCACAATGAGTTTGTTTTGTGATGGAAACTTGTGTATATAGGCTTGGAGGTCATGTTTTAAATTTACTTTTTAAAAAACCCACTTTTCTAATGTCCTATTCAATACTTTTTTTTTTTTCACTGACTTTAATATAACCCTGATTTTCACTTTTTCTTTGAATTTTGGGCTCAAACGATGAAATTTTTGACACTTTTTGCAGGAATAACATGACAGAGAATTTGGCCGCAGAAACCATGACTGCACCTGAAGAAATCAATTGTCGACCCTTTTTTGAAAATTTTGTCACCAATAGCACTGTTTGACTTTTCTTCAAAATAGAGTTTTGAAGAACTGTCGAATTTTTCAATAAGATGATGGAAATCTGTGGATCATTACTTTGCAAGAGCATCACTCTGGCCTACATGGCTTTACTAGACATATTTAAAGACCAAACTAATCAATCCCTAGACCTAATGACCAAAAATGACTTTTGTCCATTAAAGGACCAGACCTTGACTGTTATGGACTTTTTGATTATTTGACACAAAGACATAAGCCAGCAGGAGCCAGACATGAGGGGAAATGACTAGCATGACTTTCTTCGTCAGATCATGGCATGCCCCTAGCGGAATGTAGCTGAATGAATGGAGCGGGACACCTAAAAATGAAATTCATAAAGAGTTTTGATCTCTGACGGAGGACTGACCAGACCGACTCTAACACCAACAACCTGTCTAGCCTACTATTCAAACTTCTACACTTGGTGTAGCTCATCAGTATGGGCCTAGTTCGCCTCAAACTCTACCTCAAACAACTGCTACAACTATTATAAATTCTGTTCAATCTTCCCCACCTACTTCTGGAGTATCGACAGCTTCGGTTTCTACTATTCCTTCATCAACTCCTCAAGCCTCTTTACCTTAGTCCGGACCTACAATTCAGACTTCGGTTCAGATGCCTGTAGGACAACCTGGTCCAAGTACGGTTGTCACAAGTCAACCGCAATTCACTTATCAATCGTATCAGGGACAATACTAATTCGGTCCTACTGTGCAAAGCCCAGTTTACCAGTATCAACTGTATCCTGGATATACTTATTAGCAACCTCAACAACCCCAGTTTGGTCCGGTTAATCCTGGTTTTCCAGGAGGATACAATATTCCAAATGCAATTCCAATTACAAGTTATCCTGGATATCCTCCTCCTGGGGTTGGTCTTATGACCCAGGATTTTTGTGACCCTAACCGTCAGTTACCATTTATTGCAACTTTGGACTTGCCTGATTTTTCGTGCCTTATGAACGATCCCATAAATTATCTTCTGTTTTGGCCGCCAATGCCGAATAAGTTGCCCAGTGATATCCCAAAGTTTGAAGGTAAATCAGGAGAGGACCCGTCAAACCATGTGATGACTTATCACCTCTGGTGTGCATCTAATTCCATTATAGATGATTCAATTCGCTTACGTCTTTTTCAATGCACTCTGATTGGTCTTGCGGTCAAGCGGTACATTGAGTTACCGCGAGCCTCTTTTTATAATTTTAGTCAGTTAGCCACTTCATTCTTAACTCATTTTCAGTTTCCTGTCAGATATGACAGTGGCACAAAATTATTAACTTCATTAAAACAGTCAACGTCCACTTATATTTCAGATCATATTCATGAATGGTGACGTAGATAACGTTTAGTGAAAGTTTTTATTCTTGAGCAAATTTTAGCAGAATGGTTTGTTAAATCATTATTACCTAAAATCAGTAAGGATGTAGCGAAGGCAGGAGTTGTTACTGAAGAGAAAGTAATTGCTCAATCTCAGTACCTTGATCTCGTTTATATGCAGTTGGGTACTTTACATGAAAAAATCCCCGACCTTCCGAAACAAAATCAAATAACTGCAGCTCCTTCAAGGTCTCATGCCGCTGATGGTATGATTGGTTCAGTTAACACCAAAAGCAAGAAGAAATCTTCAAATAATTATTATACTATTATAACTTTACTAGATTCCCTGATAGGAGACTCTTCCGCTGAAATTCCTGCCGATATTCATGTTGTAGAATCATCTACGGCCAAATCAAAATCCGGTGGTAAAAAGAAAGGGAAGAAGAAAAATAAACAAAACTCAAAAGAGAAATCAGATAAAACTGAATCTACTGACGAGAAACGTAAACCTCGCTATCCTTGTCTCATTTGTGACGAGGAGCATTTTACAAGAGATTTCCCACATCGAGCTGAGGTTGCGAAAATCGTCAAAGGTTCTCAAATGCCTGCTGTCTTGAAGGATCCTTTTCCTAGTCAAGATAGTAAGATGATTGGTTCTTCCTCAAATGCCTCAGAAGAACCCATAATGATGATGTCTCATGTCAGGATTGCAATGCGATCGCAAGATTATGGTAGTAAAAGTCTTGTTGGTGGTAAGGAAGCAAAATCTTCTAATTCAAACCCATCAACATAAACTCCTTCCGTTCTGATCCACTACAGATCGAGAAACCTAACCCAGACTTAGTAATCAAACCGCCTACTAAAGGTATAATTCAGAAGTTAGATTTCAATTCGCGAGCGAGAGCTGTTCAGAATTATAACATTGTTGAAGACTTAGCTATTTCCCCTTCAGCAATGTCGGCTTTGGAGGTGCTGCAATCATGCCCAGCACAACGTAAATTACTTTTGTCAGCTATAGGAGCTATTGATATTCAAGATTCAAACCTTATAATCTTCAATTTAGAGAATAGTACACCTCGCCTACCTCATCAAATGGCTCTCCAGATTCCAGTGTTAGTCAAAAATAGACCTTGCTTTAGGACTGTAATTGATGAGGGAGCTTCTACGTGTATTATGTCAATCCAGTGTTGGAGATCGCTTGGTTCTCCTACACTCAGTCAATCCCCGATGATTCTAAAGGCTTTTGATGGCCGTGGGTTCCATCCTTTTGGCATTCTACAAGATTCACCTATAGGGGTTGAAGGCAAAACTATTAATCTAGATGTGGAAGTGGTTGATGCCCCTCTAGATTACAACCTTCTTTTGGTTCGCAGCTGGTCTTACGCTATGACTATTATTGTTTCATTAGTCCTTCGGCTTATAAAGTTTCCTCATAATGGAAAGATTGTTACAATAGACCAGCTGAATTATTTTTCATCCGACCTAGCCTCTTCTGAAAGTATCCAACATGTCGGTAAAACAACTATCCCTTATAAGGATGTTGGGGTAGGATTGGTCAAAGATTCTGGTTTACTAGGAACTTTTTCCTTTCCTCCTCCTAACGTATCACCTTCTACTACAACTATTCATATGATTTCATCAAACACTATTGACTTTGATGATCCTTGGATTGTACCTTCCAAGTCTAAGGTGGATTCATTTTGTGATGCGATGCCTTTGAGTCCCTATGAAATTGCATATCAAGCTGTACAGTCATTTTTTGACCCTTCTTCAACCGAAATTGATCTAATGAATGTGGTCCATGGAGAATCACTTTCAATATCAACCTTAGATTCAACAACGTTTTCCGAGGTTGTTCATACTAATGAGCAGATTCGTGAATTTTTGTCTGTTGATGATTTACCATGGGAAGATCTTCATCATCGATCTTTGTTTTTACCTGAGCTTGATAATTTTGAAAATGATTTTCATCTATTTTTACTACTGATTATGTCAAAGAACCACAAAATCCATTGCAACATCTTGATTCTGAGTTAAATTTGGGAAATATTTCTCGAACGGTTCCTATTGACATTTTAGTTAAACCTAGAATTATTGAAAACATTCATATAGGTGCTTCCTGTATGGAAAATGAACTCCAAATTTATAAAGCCATATTTCAAGAATTTCGCGACGTGTTTGCATGGTCATATGGAGAAATGCCAGGAATCGATCTAGCAATTGTTGTTCATGAAATTAAAACTTACCCGGATGCTAAACCTATCCCGCAACATTTACGTCAAATACATCTATGAAAAGTTGCTGCTATTAAAGCAGAAGTTGAGAAATTACTTCGAGCAGGTTTCATTTATCCAATTCCCTTAACGGATTGGGTATCGAATATTGTTTCTGTTAACAAAAAGCAAGGAACGATAAGAATATGTATCGATTATAGGGATATTAATCGAGCTTGTCCTAAAGACAATTATCCAACCCCCTATATCGATCAAATCATTGATGATTGTGTTGGCAGTGAAATTTTCTCCTGTATGGATGGTTTTTCTGGTTAAAATCAAATCAACATACTCCCTGCTGATCAACCAAAAACGGCTTTCATTTGTCCATGGGGGACATTTGCTTATTGAAAATTACCTTTTGGGTTGAAGAATGCTGGAGAAACTTTTAAAAGAGCTATGTATTACGCGTTTCATGACATCAAGCACATTGTGCAACCATATCTCGATGATTTACCTGCCCACTCATTACGTAGAGCCAATCATATCACTCATTTACGAGCAATCTTTATGAGATGTAGGCATTATTGAAATCCACACAAATGTGTTTTCTGTATAGAAATGGGTCATTTACTAGGATTTGTTGTTTCAAAAGCCAAAATTCATGTCGATCCCTCGAAGGTTGAAGCTATTGTCAAATTTTCTCCTCCTTTGACTCTTCGCCAACTCCAAAGTTTGCAAGGGAAAGAAAACTTTTTATGTCATTTCATTCCTAACTACGCCGAGATAACAAAGGGTTTTACCAGGTTGTTGAAACAGAATACTCCATTCTCTTGGGATGAGATAGCTGACAAATCTTTTGATGCACTTAAACACGCGTTGACCCATGCACCGTTACTGCATCCTCCTAACTACAACCAAGATTACTTCTTGTACCTTGCCACTTCTCATTCCACCATCGAGATGGTTTTAGTTCAGGAAGACGATTCAACAGTGAACATGTGATTTACTATCTTAGTCGAACTTTGAATCCGACTGAGCTTAAATATTCGCATGTGGAGAAATTGGCCTTGGCAGTTGTTCAAGTTGTCCAAAGATTTCGTCATTACATCTTATTATGCAAAACTACTGTAATTTCTGACTATAACCCTATGATCTATATTTTGACTAAACAATTTCTAGGGGGCAAGTATTCCAAATGGATAGTTATCCAGTAGGAATTTGACTTGGAATTTGAAAAATCCAAGGCAAAGAAATCTTTGGTATTTGCGGAACTGATGTGTGATTTCCTGCATGCTGATACTAAAACTTTGGTGGAAGAGCGCATTTTAGATGAATCCTTGTTTCTTATTAGTACTCTTGATCCATGGTATGGAGATATCATTGTTTATCTCCAAACCCAATCTTTTCGGCCTGAAATTTCACGATCTTAGTGGCGGAAAATACGTTTCCAATCCCAACAATACAAAATCATTGGAGATACACTCTATCGTCATGGGGCAGATTCTGTTTTCTGACATTATTTAACTCATGAAGAAGCTGAAAAGGTTCTAAATGACTGTCACTCTGGAGCATGTGGCGGTCATATGTCTGGGTATGCCACAACCCAAAAGATATTGGGCGTTGGTTATTTCTGGCTATCTTTATTTAAAGATTGTATCTATGCGGTCCAAAAATGCCACAATTGTCAAATTTTTGATTGAAATATGCGTGCTCCACCTTCTCCTCTCCACCCTATAATTTCCGTCGTCCTTTTACAAAGTGGGGTATCGACTTTATTACATGTAACCCTCACTTGGCCGGGGGGCATGCATATATCATCCTTGCGGTAGATTATTTTACTAAATGGGCCAGTGTGATGCCTAAATTTTTGGAAGACGACAAAATTGCTGCAATTTTCATTTTCAATCATATAATTACTAGATTCGGTGTTACTCAAGCAATTATTACCGATCATGGGAGTCATTTTCGAAACATCATGATGACTGAACTAACAGATCAACTTGGCCTGCGTCACGATAGTTCTACTCCATATTACCCACAGGCTAATGGTCTGGTTGAAGCTATCAACAAAGTTCTAGTCATTATGATCCGATGAATCATTGGTATTCATAGGTCGAATTGGCATAACATGTTATTTTCAGTACTTTAGGCGTATCGAACCTCAATAAAAACATCAACTAGTTTCACTCCTTTTCAACTGGTTTACAGTTTGGAAGCTGTGTTACCCATTGAATGCGAAATTCTGTCATTGCAAATAGTCATAGAATTACTCCTAGCCACTTCTGAAGAGGAGAAATGTTTGTTGTACTTAGCTCAGCTAGATGAGAACCGATGTGATGCTGCATTAGCAATCGAAACTCATGCCAAATGAATTAAAGATCAATATGATCGAAATGTTACACCTCGTAATTTTTCGAAAGGAGACCTAGTCTTACTATACGATCAAGCAAATGATAAGTTAGGGGCTAGAAAATTTGTACCTATGTCACATGGTCCTTATGTTGTTAAGTGAAAGCTGGAAAAAGGGGCCTATGAATTGGTAGATTTTGATAGTGTCTCTTTGGGTAAACCCAGAAATGGTCTTTATCTGAAGAGATATTATGCTTAAATCTAGGTGTGGATATTTTAGTTAGATTAGTTTCTTTCTAGCTGGTGTTTTCGATTAGAAAAGTGTGCTTAGTTTAGAGATTGTTTTTATCATTATTCTTTCTTATCTTGATTTTACTCTTGATATTGCAAATGTCAACGTCTCTTCAAACATACATTAGTTTCACTGATGGTGCTTGTCGTAATACATGGAACATTTCATCCGCAACTTGGGTTATCTATTCACCCTCTGATGAGTTGGTATCTATGAATGGGGTAAGCCTTGGTCAAACAACGAAAAACATTGCATAATATAGTGCAGTGATTGAGTTATTATCTGAATCCATTTCATTTGGGATTTGGAGTTTGATTGTTAGGCTAGATTCTAAACTCATTGTATTGCAGCTTAATAGAGTTTATGCCATTAGAAATCCAGTGTTATTAAGATTATTTTTGAGAGTTCGTCTCTTGGAACGTGAATTTGACTACATTGAATATCAGCATATTCCAAGATATTTAAATACATTAGCAAATGCAATTGCTTCTCGAATGTTAAATAGACATTTGCAATAATCAAACAGTAAATTTAAAAACATTCCATAACATGTTATACAAGATAGCCAGTAATAGTGATATAGAACAGCATAGAAGTGTGTCAAATATATATCGTCTTTGATCATAGGTTGAAAAACACCTTATGATCGGTAAAAATGATAGTACAAAAAGCAAAAATGTCGTACGAGTCTACAAAGGCGATCATCCTATCACTGGTGATGATCACGATAAGAAACCACTATTCGGGCCACCCTACAAAGGAACCTCCTGAAAGGTCCAGGGACCCCAATCACATAGCGCTGTAACCTAAGTGGAATATCATCTATGCTAGTCTCTGGAATATCTGCTATCAAACGCTCTAGATGATTTTCCAATTTAGTCAAGGTCTCTGTAGATTTGTCCCGTGGGGCCGGTACTGTTGTAGCTGGGTGTCTCCTCTCATAGGGCTGGAGAGCGGTTGGTCGCCGTGGACCGACATCTACATTTGCAACTGGTATTATTAGTTTTGGATGATTTAAAAACAAAAAAATTAGTTAAAACTTAGAAAATGTTGAGAATGATTTTACCTGAATCATCCCACTGCTCTCCTGGTGGAAGAGTCATGTCTGAGTCACCACGATAATCCATCCTAGCATATGGAAAATCCTGAATCATGAGAAGTTGGCGCTCCAAGCAATGAAAATACGTAGGCAGAAAAAGAACAACCCTTGAACCCTCCTCAAGATGACGGGCCATAACTGCAACCCAACTCATTAGCTTAGGTTCTCGGGGAAGCCCAACTCCAACAGAAAGCTGTTGTTGGACCAACATCGAAACCCTCTCTAGACCAAAGCTCACAACTAGGAAACCATATCCAAAGTTTTTTAGTTGTCCATTCTTTGCTCTAGTTAGTTGGCCTTTTACATTCGCCAACACAACTTCGCACCAGTTGAAGATGGTGCCTCGATAACAGTCTACTGCCATTCGCATTTGGATCTGGTAGCTACATGCAGTGTTGCGCTTCTGCAGAGTCTAGTGACAGTAAATGCAATCACTTTAAGTTTAGGATGGGAAATAGTTTTGATATCGATCCCTTTGTCCTTTGTTTGGTCATTACAAAACTCTAGTCGGAGACTATCAACAAACTGGCCACCTAGCCTAGTCTCGAATAGAGATAATCGTTCACCTCTCTTGGGAAAACTAGACAAGAAATAAATGTCCTCTAGCTTGATTTCGAGCCGATGGCCACCAATAATGAAACACTAGTCCTGTATATTCCACCTGTCTACCAGCCATTTCAAAAAGTCTACTCGGGCCCTCATGCCAGGTATGGCCCAGAATTTCAAATAGCCCGCATGCTCTCAATGCATCCAATGAGGGTTGATGATTTATTGCGGCAAGGTCCACATCTTCGTGCTCCCATTCCCACCAAATGAGCATTTTGTATATCCTACATTGCAAAAACAGCGGATTAGAACATTTTAGTTCAAAATTTTTGGGTGGAAATGGAAAAAATTGAAGTTTTAAAACCTATTTTGCGGGGTCCGCACCCACTAGTTAGGGACAGTGCGTAGGTTTGCACTCTTCCCAAGCAACAAGTGTGGGACTCTAGCTCTTTCGTTTGTAGAGAAAGGTCGGGGTCCGCAGGTTTTGCATGTTGCACCTGTGGACCCCCGCGAGCGGTTTTTTAAACTAATTGTTCCCTAAAAAATCAAAATGGAAGCCTAAAAATGAAATGCAAATAGTTGAAATGCAAGATAAAGGTGATGTGGATTACCTAAAGCTGACGATTTTCATTTCCAATGGATGGATTTTCCGCAATCTTCATAGGAATTTTCTTACCCAAAAGCTCTCTTTTCTCACTCTGAAGTCAAACGGTAAAAATGAATTTACAAAAGCCCTTTTTATAAGCTTTTTTGAATAAATGAATTTTTAATTTGTTTATTTTTCACTTTAAAAATGTAGCTTTTTGATGAATTTTTATTTATTTTAAACATGTATGAGTAATGTTTGAGTTTTTGTGCAGAATATTGGATTTTTCAGGGAAAATTGATCATTTTCAACAAAAAACATTGGAGTCCTCTTTAAGCTCTTTTCTGACTCGTAAAATATGAAAATATTGTCGAGTTTTTCTTTTTAAGCTCGTTAAAATGGAATTAAAAGGACGGTCCACTTACAGCTCTTTTTTGACCGTATAAACATGAAAAGATTGTCGGGATTTTGTCATTTCAAGTTTGATATTAGTTATAAAACGACGTGTCATTGATCGCTTTTTTACTTTTTCAGATCAGAGACACTAATTATGAAAAGTACTCCTTGATCGTAATGGTCAAGCGGTTCTCTCAAGTATTATTTTATAATTTTTCGGGCTTGGGAGACACAAATTTACGAAAAAGGACAACCATGGAGTTTTCTTAAGTTTTTCTTCTGACTCCCTAAAATTGAAAAACGCCGAGTTTCTCCTATATTGGACTCGTTAAAATTTAACAGTAAAGGACCTGTTCAATTTTAAAACAGGAACGAACCACTCCTTCTTAGGGTTCGAATTTCAAACTAAGTTGGACTTATCCGAAGGATGAGCTTATAACTAAGAAAATGTTATCCTCCTCAAGCTTGTCAAAAATAAAGAGGTGCTTGCTAGAAATGGTGGGGGAAAAGAGAGGAAAATGAACCTGTTTGTTATACTTTGTGTTTTAGAAAAGCATTTAACCACTCTTGAACACGATACTTTTTGTTCACCAGGGTTGGGAAATCCTTTGCCTAATAGTTAATCAAACCATATTGATAGTTTTCAGCCAGTTTCTAGGTATTAGCTTTGGGTCAATTATCACCAAACCATCTGCAGTGTCGTTACGTGTTCAAGAGGTCAGTTCAAATAAACCATTCATCTGCAAAATATCCGTCATCCATCTTGACCATCCCTGAGTTAGTCCTTACCAAATATATTTCTTCAAACTTGATCTATGATTTCGTGTTGTGGGCTTGCCTACGACAGATCGCTTTCTATCGACTTCAGCTCATTACCTAGAAAGATGATCTAGAAATCGTTAGTACCTTGGAATCTGCATGCCTCAATTGCAGGTTTCTCGCCTTCGACGACAGGTTGCATCATTGACCTTCGATCAAAGGATTCTATGACATGTTCGACATCAACTCATCTATTCCCATTTCATGGATTGTACTAAGTACTTTGAGAGCCATTGACATTACTGGTGGTTTCTCTCACACTTGTTAACAGTTCACATCATTGACTGGTAATCAAGTGGTTTCTACCATGTTCGACTTCGACACATTCATTCACATGGATAGAATCGTACTAGTTCGGGAAGTAGAAATCAAGACCCTGGATCTAGTTTCCACCATCCAGGCTACGAGGAATTTTGTTATTCATTATACAGTGGACTATTCATAAACATATGGTTGCGCCCATACTATGTCTACATATGTCTATATTTGTGATGTATTACAAAGTCATTCCTATATCAGAGAACTTTAGTTAGTTTTCTAGTCAGTTTTAATCTGAGTATGGGAATGCATGCCTCAGTGATGATATGTTCACATATATATATTTTGTATTGAATGTTTTTATAGGTTCCAACTAGGGTGTCCATAGGATGATCTTTGAAATGATAAAGTACTTCACTCTTCTTAGATGACAAATGCTATCCTCATCTATTACAGACTTCGCACTTTATGGGGCAATCTGTTGCACAAAATATTGTCACCATGACATTCTCCAATTGGTGTGAGTCTATCACCACTCATACTTTCCTCCTTTGCAAGTCCTAAACCTCATTTCTTCATGTCAAGCCTTGAAAAATAAGAGAAAGCCTTTAAAAGTCTATAAAACTCTGGTTCTGCACTTTCTCTTAGCATTACCTGCGGTCCTGCACCTACTCGTCATGTCCCCTGCATACCTGACCGCTCTGTCTCTATGTAATGAGTGGAGACCCCTGTAAAAGTCAAAACGGTGCAAGTACATTCTTAAAAACTCACTTCGAGTCATTTCTGGAAGCTTCTAGAAGGAACTTTGAGGTGGCAAGTTCGCTCCTTTAAGGTTCATGCATACCATACCTTAAGGAGCTAACCCCTTTATGTGAGGAGCTTATCCCTTTGAAGGAGGACTCTATCACTTCATAGGTGGACCTGTAACCTCCTTCCTTTGCACTATAACATGAGGCATTAGGCTGGTTACTGAGGGGGTTGAAAGCTGAATATTTTTGAGGTGAAATGCTGTTGGAATTTAGTCTTCCTAATTGAGCTTGAGAGGAGAGATTACATATCTTTTTTGATCTCATTGGGAAGAATGTGAGGCTTGTCAAAGTAGAGGAGATTCCTGCTTGGACCCTGGGAGGAGCTTGTACAACATCAAGGCACCAAAGGTTGTAAATTTATTCTATTTTCAAAGTTAATACAATCAAGTTTATTTTTCTCAATAAGCTGTGTTTTATGGTTTATTTCATGGATTCCTTGATCACCATGATGAATATGATTTATTATATTAGCTATGCAGGTGTTATTTGACGTGTGCTTGTTTGTTATTGCAGGTTCTCAAAAGGAAACTCTTCCGGACGATCAAAGCATTGCTACCACAAACTAGCGTTGGACTTAAGGTAGGGTCTAAAACACCTCTTAGTCTTTATTAATAAATCGCAATATATTTAGAGAAAGGTAGATTTGCTTGTCTTGTTTGTTTCTAGATATCTGTTGATACTAGGGAGATCGTTCTTGTCTACAAGAATGATTTATCCGGCCAACAAATTGGCGACTCCGCAGGGGACTGGAATTTGGTTTTTTACTTTTCCTTTTTCTTTGAATTGAGAAATTTTTTCTTGTTTCTGATTTTTTCTTGATGTGTGTGGGATTGGGTAGTTTTTAGGATCTGGAGTATATTTTATTTTTTCCGAAATTTTTAAGAGGACCGCACTTTCTTTTACAAGACAATGCGGACATCCCCACACTGTTCCTTTAGTGCACAGAGCGCTACCACATTTGGTTCTACTGGAAGCCTGTGGACCCTGTCAAAATTTTTGAAAAACCTAAATTGTTTTCGTCCAGTTAAGTTTAGTTTTTTATTTACACCTTTTAGTCTCTACCCAGATCTGCATGTGTCCTGTCAAAAATTTCTTGTAAGTAAGTTCCATTGGCATTTTGGTTTTAGGTGATTTTCTAGAAGTTTTGCGTGCCTGGATTAATTTTCGCTTGGTCTTTGTAGTAACTCAGAGATT
This sequence comes from Pinus tabuliformis, assembly GCA_031772625.1. NCBI lineage: Eukaryota > Viridiplantae > Streptophyta > Pinopsida > Pinales > Pinaceae > Pinus > Pinus tabuliformis. The sequence continues at coordinate 200,289,079 of CM062805.1, read as the reverse complement.
AGAAGCCTAAGAAACCTTAGATTACCCCGGTATTTTTGGTCTTCTTGTTGAGTCGAACTAATTTGTAAAATCTGCCCTTGCTGGGAAATAGATCTTGTTTTCTCTTTGGAAAGCTTTGAACGAACTTGCTTGAAAGTTTTTAATTTCATTTTTATAAAAGAAAACATAGCTGGGTGTTTTTTTGGTTAATTTGTTATTCTGAATGAATTAATCCTTAGTTTATTGAATAACTAAGTAAAATGCCCTCAAAAAGATTTAAATATATTATTTTCGTTAGGTTTTTAGAAATTTTTAGATCTCAAGCATAGTTTTTTATAGTTTTGAGTGTTTTCTAGAAATTGTAGAATCTCTTTTGAAAGAAATTGTTTTCTGTAGTTTTTGAGCGTTGAAAAAGAAAGGGATTTTTCGTGAGCATAATTAGTAGTCTCATTTTGAGTTTATTGAAAAAGACATAAAAGATTTTCTTTTCATTTATATGTTGAAGAAAAGATTTGTTTTCAAAGAATTGCATTCTCAACTCTTTCTTTAGCTAGAAATTCATTGAAGAAAAAGAATTGTTTGTCATCTTAGGTGCATTTTTAGTGTTTTGGAGTCGAGTCTTCACACCATAAAGTTTCATCTCCATTCCTATTGACTTAAGAAACAACCCATAAAAATAACGCTTAAAGTAAAATTGATTAGCAATCTTTTTATTTCTAGGGTTCTTATCACCAATATAGCTTAGGCTAGTATCTTTGAGTAGGGAGTAATTAACTCTCCAAGATAGTTAAAACAAACCAGTAGCTATATCTTGCGATAGGAAATAAATTCCAATTGTTGCATGTATGCTCTGGAAAGCTCCTCTTAAAGGAGTCAAGCACGACATCATATCTGAACCAGTGAGGTAATCAATCCTTCCTCATTGGGAATGATAGCATATATACACGTATTAAAAATGGTAAACCTCAGATTGACCATTGTCGAGGAGCCTGGGGTCACTTGTTTAAAAACCTTGGATTATGTCAAGGAGCCTTCAAGGGAATTGAGCTTTGTTACTCTGCCCTTGCGTGTGTATCGGATCATAGACTATTCCCCTAGGTATATTTGTTTCTATTGGTAACCTTAGTAGCCATAATCTATAGGATTCTTTCCTAAGGTGACAGTGGAGGGAAGATCCCTGGAGAAAACGTCGACTAGACTCACTTGGACTCTCTGGGAGGTTCTCTTCACTTGAGACAGTTTTGTGAAGAAACTTGTGCCAATCTGTTTCATTAAGTAGGTTGTCAGGGTAACTGTTCCAATCGCCCTTTCTGTATTGAATTCTATGATGTTGGATTTCATCACCAACTAGCGTTTTTGGTACGGAAAGTTACTGTTTGTGTGTGGTTTGAACTCTTAGATTTTTTAAGCGTGTGATTCAATTGTTTGTTTCTTTAGAGACTTTAGGTGATTTTATTGAGATTTTCTTTGTTTTCTTGTGAAGTAATTAAAATATTTAATTGTGGCTGAATTACCGAGACAATCCTGTAGACTTTGGGGCAACCTCCCGAGTATACACCAAGCCAGCTTGAAGGGCTACGAGTTCTTGTAACACCTAGTGATAGTAGAGTTGGGTCACTGAAAGCTGGAGAGTCTCCTTTAATTGTTCATCCTGATTATCAAGTTCAAGCAACAGAGTATATTTCTGAACCAATTTCATTTTCCGAAGTTACTGGTAGTATTTCTTCTACTAGTGAATTAGCTGAAGAACCTGAAATTTCTAAGCCTGAAACTGAACCTGCTACTACTCCATCCTCAGGATTTGCTTCTCTGACTTCTAGTGGTCCTGGTTCACCCAGGGTAGGAAGGATCATTACCCAAAATCTTCCTTCTAGACTCATTTCTATTGAAGAACTTGTTAGTCTGGAAGAAGATATAACTTTCCCTGAAAATCAACCAACTTTAGAACTTAGGGAGCGTGAATCAATTTTCTACAGTCCACCTAGGAGGGACGCTTGGTACCTCTCATTGACCAACTTTTTAGAAAATCTAGGTCTTAGTTTTTCACCACCTCGAATTCCTTTTCATCCAACACCTAGAGGTTATTATCCTCCTTTGAATATGTCAAGACTTGAATCTTTTGGCATAATTTGAAATAGTCATGAAAACTTAGAGAGTGTTTTAGAATCCAATTTGGATCACGGCCTTCCCACTAAAAAATATTTTGGACCACCAAAATTTGGTTTTCTTTTAAGCATCAATCAAGTGAGGGTATTGCTTCCCCACTTGCTCAACTTCTATCCATTTCACACTACTTGGCTTTGAACCTTTGAGTCCAATTCTGAGGTATTCAACATCCCCTCTGTGCGTAGTTCTTACCTTCCTATCCATAACTATATCTTCTTGCAATTCATTAAGATATTTAGGCAAAAGATCATCAGTAGAAGGCAATTGACTCTTCTCTTTGGGATCTTCGATTAATGAAGGTTCAAATAGTCTCAAGTTGTCTGCATTAATGACTGAGTAGATGTGCATGTAAGCTAATAGATCAAGGGAAAAGCATTCTCACCAATTTTCTCAAGTATCTTGAAAGGTCCATATTTTTTTGGCTTCAGCTTCTTACCTTCACCTTGCATTCTGTCCTTGCTGATATACAACCAGACTTGGTCACCAACTTGGAAACTATGCTCCATCCAATGCTTGTCATGCCTTGCCTTATACTTGGCTTGGCTCTTTTCCAGTTGTTCCTATACTACCTGGTGAATCTCTTGGATTTGTTCAATGAACTTGGTTGCCTTGTCCACATCACTGTGTCCATCAACTGTTGTGTCTTTACCAAAGACAAAATCCGAGGGAGACCTTGGTGTGAAACCAAAACAGGTCTCGAAAGGAGATCTCTATGTAGAAGAATGTTTAGCTTGGTTGTAAGCATGTTGCACATAACATAAATGTTCATCCCAAAGTTTGGGATTCTTGTTGCAATAGCCTCTAAGCAACTGGATCACTGTCCTGTTGACCACTTCTGTTTGGCCATCTATTTGTGGATGAAAATCTGTGCTCTTCTTCAGCCTGGTGTCCATCAATTCCCACAAACTTGACCAAAATTTCCCAACAAATCAGGTCTCTCGATAAGATATTATGGAAGTGGGTAATCCAAAATGGACCCAGACATGTTGGAAGAACAACTTTGCAGTTTGTTCAGCTGTAATCTATTTGTTACAAGGTATTAAAATACACATTTTGTTTAACCTATCTACAACAACATATAAATAGTCATGACCTTTCCTAGATTTAGGCATTCCTTCGACAAAGTCCATGGAAACACTTTCCCAAGGATGAGAAGGAACTGGTAGTGGAGTGTACAAACCTAGTTTTCTATTGCTAGGCTTACTTTTAACACACATGGTACACCCTCTTACATATCTAGAAACTGTCTCATTCATTTTTGGCTAATAACAAAATATTTGCAGCTGTGCAACTATTTTACTTACACCAAAGTGACCTAATATTGGAGAAGTGTGTGCTTCTCGAATTATCTTTACTCTTTCAGTTTGTGGAATGCATAGCTTTCCAAAATGATACAAGAGTTGATCCTTAACATGATAATCCAATTCTTCTACTCATTTGCCTTGACGTAAAGTTGCATATACATCTTTAAAATGTATATCTCGAGCATATTGTTCAATGTAGCTCTCATGCAATACTGAATTATGCTTAAGTATAGTAGATGCATTTATACTTGGTCTGGACAATATATCTGCAACTTTATTGTGTATGCCGTTTTCATATCTGATGACTAAATGAAACTGTTGTAGAAAACCCATCCATCTATAGTGTCTTGATTGCTGCAACTTAGTTTGGGAGTGTAGATATTGAAGTGGTTGATGATCAGTATGTATAACTATCTCTTTACCCATTAAGTGATGTTTCCACTTTTTCACACTCTGTAATAATGCATACAATTCTTTATCATATGTGGGATAGTTAACTACTGTAGAATTAAATGTCTCAAAATGATAACATATGGGTTTACTGTGCTGCATCAACACTGCTCCCATGGCATAGTCACTGGCATCTGTTTCAATCTCAAATGGTCTTTGAAGGTCGGGCAGTGCTAGTACTGGTGTTGTACTAATCTTTTCTTTCAAGGTGTCGAAGGCTTTCTGCTGTTTGCCTCCCCACTGAAACACCTTGTTCAATCCTGTTAAAGCTTGTAAGGGAGTTGCAATTAAGGAAAAGTTAGAAATAAACTTTCTCCAATATTGTGTTGCTCCTAAGAAACTTCTAAATTCCGTAGCAGATTTGGGTTTAGGTCAGTTTACAATGAATGTAACCTTAGAGGGATCTATCTTCAATTCACCAACCCCTACTATATGTCCCAAATAATTCAAAGATGTTTTGCCAAATTCACATTTTGAGAGTTTAACATAAAGATTTTCTCTTTTCAAAACATCTATAGTCTGCTTAACATGCTTTAATTGTTCTTCCCACGTTTTGCTAAATATAAGAATGTCATCCAGATATACAATGACAAAATCATCAAGAAAATGTCTGAGTACATCATTCATTACTCTCATGAAAGTAGCAGGAGCATTAGTTAAGCCGAAAGGCATAACCATCCACTCATACAATCCCTGCTTTGTTTTGAAAGCAGTGTTCCATGCATCTTGCTCTACAACTCTAACCTGATGATAGCCACTATGCAAGTCTAACTTGGAAAAATAAACAACTTGTTTCAACTGATCTAATAGATCATCTATGTGAGGAAGGGGATAACGATTTTTTATCGTTATCTTATTTAGTGCTCGGTAATCAATGCACATTCTCCACGAGCCATCTTTCTTTTTCACCAAAACAATTGGAGACCCACATGGTGATGTGCTAGGTCTGATGAACCCCTTCTCAAGTAGCTCCTGTACCTGCTTCTTGATTTCTACATTCTCTAAAGCAGATAACCTGTACATTCCGATGTTAGGAAATGGAGCATCTTGCTACAAATTAATATCATGCACTATTTCCTTTTTGGGCGGCAGACCTTTAGGTTCTCGAAACAATATATCATATTATAAAACAATTTTTTCTAAATTAGCTTGCTATCAAGCATCATAGCCCTCAAATACATTGGTTTTATCAGGTTTCTTTTCCTTTACAACCATTAGTAAAAATTGTTTGCATGAATTTACAATTCGTTTCATCTGCCTTGAGTTTATGAGAGTACAATTATTCTTGAGCTTATGAGCTCTTACAATATATTTGATTCCATCTTTAATGAGTAGATACTTGTTCTCAACTCTATAGAAAATAGCTTTTCTATCATACAAGTAAGGACTTCCTAAAACAATTCCACATATATCCAAAGGAACTATATCTAACTCAACCTCATCTACAAATGTTGACCCAAAAGAAAACTTAAGTTTACATTTAGTCACTTGTAGCTTTTCTTTATCACATAACCAACCTAATGGATATGGTTTCTCGTGAGGTGTGGTTAGTAATCCAAATTTCTTTACAATTGCTTCAAAAATTAAATTTACTTGTGAGCCACTATCAAACAAAGTATCAATCTTTTGATGATTGGAAATAACTCAAATATGAAAAAGCTCATGTCTCTTTCTCTCATTTTCTTCATTATCAGTAGATTGTGCAGAATTACTAGTAGATGCTTTAGAATTTTTACCTTTTATACCTGTGGCTATGATTGTTGTTTCATCTCCTGAGTCTGACCCCAAATCCTTTTGAATAACTACAATAGTCTTCTTCTTCTTACCCTTGAACTTCTTAGGTTTCAGCTCCAGATGCAGAATCCAGCAGTGTTCATCATCATGCCCATCCTTCTTACAGTGATTGCATGAAGACTTGATTTTCTGTATAGTGTTTGTCTTCCTCTCTTTCCATTTCTGTTTTCTTTTCTCCTTATTTTTGCTTGCAGTGGGTTTGGATGATCCCCCATTCTTACCTCTAGCCTCTAAATGTGTAGCCTAAATGGATACCTCATCTATGCTAGTGGGATTAAAAATGAGGATAGTATGCCTCATGTAGCTGTGTAGACTAGATATATACTTCAACAAAGTCTCAGGTGAGTCTAAAAAAATTCTTAGAATCAAATCTCTTTTCCTAAATTCTTGGGTGTAACCTTGTACACTTTTCCCTTTTAGTTGTAGAAGAGTTTGCCAGCTCATCATGGCTTGCTGCATGTAGGCTAGTGGATAGAATTGCTTTTTAATTACAGAAACAAATTCACTCCAGACAGAAAGAATCTTACTATGTTTCTTCATGTTAGCTTGTGTCCTACCTTCCCACCATACCAAGGCAGTGCCTCCCAGGCGTAGGCTGGCCAGCTGAATCTTACTCTTGTCTGAGTCAATGCTCTGCACTCTACAATAAACATCAATATGTCTGATCCAATTATCCAGATTCTCTGCATTCAACTCTCCATCATATATTGGTAAATCAAATTTAACATCTAATTTAATCAAATATGTCTTCTTTTTATTTTCAGGGCTATTAGGAGGTGTGATAAATTTTTCTTCTTTCCCTTTGCCTTTGGAGTGGTCATGGAGGAGAGATTCTTCTACTCCTTTGTCTTGTTTGGAGTTTGATGAATCTTCATCTCTATTTTTTCTTAAATTCCCTATACATTTCCTCCACCATGGATCTCATCGTCATAAAACTATCCATGAACTGGGGGTTTGATTCCAAGGGATTTTCTTCTGACATTTTCCTCTTAGAATAGAATCTTCCAATTTCCAGGTTAGTTTCAGCCAACTCTCCTTCTCCTAATTTAAGCTTTGATCTAGTTAGCATTCAACAACAAGATCTAACACAAGCTTGTCTAACCTTAGTAACCTAGAGCTCTAATACCACTTGATCTGGAATTTATCCAGGAAAAAGAATTAAAGGTATTACAAAATCATGTGCATGGATGTGCCTATGTTACTTTATGAAATGGATCGATAAGGTTGCAAAATACACAGACAGTAAGGCAGTTAGACAAAAACATAACAGGAAAACATGTAAGACAATAAGCTTAATAGAGAGTTCACTTAATGCTCCTCGGATACGTCTCCTAGTCCGGCTCTCAGTGGTGGCCTCTCTATTATGTTTTTAAGCAAGGTTTTTACAACAGTGAGCTCAATCCGAGTCTCACTAAATAGATAAAAGACAGTAGGAATGGACTGAGCAGACTCTCCTTACTGAAATTTGACCTTTGATGGTCATAGTAGTATGACAGGCCTATGCTGAGGAGTTTGCTTGAACCTCTCAAGCCTTCTATGGAGTACACAGACTCTCTGACTCTCTCTGGCTCTATCTGGCTAGATGCTGCCTTCAGGTCAGCTCAGCTTCTACTCTCTGTTTTCTGCTCTTAGCTATCTGCCTTCTTGTGGTGTTGCCTTTTGCTTCTGTTAGGTCATGGCTTTAAAGCCAGTCTGTTCTTTTGACTATTCATTTCTGCTTCCCGGCCTTCTAGTTTCCTTACCTCTGTCCGCTCAAATTCCTCTGCTCTACGTCATCATAACTAGGTAACGCCTCGCAGGGAGGTGACCACCTGTTTCCCAACGAACTAGGTGTTAGATTCCTTGAATCATTTTTGAATGGCCGTTAATTCCATTTGCTTCAAGATCACCCGCAAATCACGAATCGTTTGCCAACTCATCATCCACGTCGGACTTCAAATCCCCTGTCATTTTGCTTTTTGACTTGTCAAATCCGGTCAGTCATTGGGACGCATCTCCACTATTGATCTGGGCTGCCCAGATCCTACGGTCGTCCTTTATATCAAGCGAACAAGTTGCACGATGTTTACCCATTCGATGTGGGCGGTTTTCTCTCTCATCCGCTGGACGCGTGTCACTCGATGTGTGGCATTGGACAATACTCAGTCAAAACTGCTTACCACCTCGAGGCCTTCCGATATCTTGTTGGTTTGTGGAATCTCATGCTATGGAACCGAATGCGTTACTTTTTCGAATTTTATAGCGATTTTGGGTCCGGAAGCTTGGGGGCTTTCCTTCACTGAGGGGGATGCCCTGCGATATGTGATTAGCTCTTTAGAAACCACCCCCGTTTCTTGATTTAGCCTCTGGTTTTTCTAGTTTGTGCCAGCACATGTTGCCATGGGCCAACGGTATGCATGCTCGACCGAGGGTCCTCGTTGCTCTACTCTGGCCATACTGCCACTGTTACGAGGATTCCTTCTGATAGCTTTGATTTTTCTAAGACTCGAATCTTTTGGCATAATTTGAAACAATCATGAAAACTTAGAGAGTGTTTTAGGATCCAATTCGGATCACCACATGAGACACCTTGGGAATTGGATCAGTGATTGAAGTGTGAAATCTGCGAAGCTAATATGAACTTAACAAATGGAAAACACCGCGAGTGGTTCGTGGCATCGCTCCTTTTAGCTCTGCTACAGATTCAGTTCTTAAGGGTTGATATTAGGTTGGAGAATGATGGTTTTGGTTGCTGAGGAGCTCATGGCAGATTCATTTTACCCTTCCCCTTTTACTTGATTTACCCTTATAACTCCTGCTAACCTCTGTTTCTTCCTTCCCCATAAATTCCCCTCATTTCCCCTCTAAACCTTGTTTTCCTCTATATTGCCTCCAAAACCCCTTTAGACCCTTTTTCCCTACTCCCGGGTCATATTGTGTTTTGAAACCAGTAAAATCCTGCTTACTCTTTTAAAACCCTATTACCATTTATTAAAAACCCGATAACCTGGTAGTCTCTGCATAAACCTTTACTCGTTTAATTCCCCGACATTAATTGCTTAACACATTATAGCCGTGCATATAATGAAAATTATATAATTTGGCGGGCCCATAGCTGTCACATCATCCGAACGTGCATGTTAATCCTCGACCATCTGATCGCACCTGCTTCTTGATCCAACGCCATATGCAATCCCCGCTCCCATTAACCGCTCGTCTGTTAGGCAGCGGGAAAAGCGGTTTCCCTGTCGTCCCGTCAAACACGTGTCTCCATTCCATTGCATCACTGCCACGGTATGATTACCACTGTAGCGCCATAAGCGATGAGATAAAACCATCTTCCACCTTCCTATATGACTCCCGGCAGTTAAAGCGAGTGCTCCTTTCGCTCCGATCACTGTCAGATCTGTCGCGTCGAGATCCGACGGCCCTAGTTTCTTCATCCGCCTATCTTCTGATAGCCTCTGTCAATCGATCCCTGCCATTGATTTTAATGATCTGACGGCTGATACTATCCCAGTGATGTCTTTGCCTCCCGCTAGCAGATTTCGATCGTCCGTGTAACCCATCCAACGACCAGTGTTTCATCTCGGCTCCTGATCATTTTCAATGGATTTTTCTAATGTTTCGGCCCGTTTTATGCACGCAAAGAAGGAAGAGATCAATCCAGTAGCCTATGCATTTAAACCTTCATCTACTTGCATTCAAGAACAACATGATCAGGGATGAGAAAGTACTGCCTTGAGCAATTCAATTTGTTCAGCAGTTATGAACATTTATGCAGGAAACATTCCACCTGTTCAAGGAGTGCACCAAAGTACCAGAGAATGTCTAATTTTCTAATTAAAACAGTCAAAATGTATTAGAGGCCCATAATAGTGTGTAAATGTGGTTGGTGGTCAATTAAGACACCTCCACGCATAGCCTAGCAGAGCCATTTTTGTAACAGATCCTATATATACCCAGAAAAATGATGTAATTAGGTTGATGAATGTCATTCTGTTGCAAGCTTCAACTTCTAGAGACTATAACTACCTTGTAACCTACAGCTTCTGGTCTTCATTTCCAGCTAATACAAGCTTCTTTTGCTATTGATTGATCACTTTGCACTGCATCTTCTTTGTTCCAGGTTGTGCCTGTTCTGCATTATTTCATGTGCTGTTAATATTTAGCATTAGAGGGGCTGTCATCCCACCTCTGTGTTAGGATTTAGCATGTATCATTAAATTTGCTTGCAGGTTTCTGTTGCTTTAATGCCAGAGGGCTGTCATCTTATTTGTGTATTAGAAAATAGATTTACAGACCTTTTAACTAGTTGCAGCTGGCCATCACAGGGTCCTGTGCATCTGCTGGTGTGATCAGTGTTCTTATAATCACATTGTCGTTAAAGCTGTGAGTAATTGGTGGTTAAAAGCCTTATAGCTTGAGGGTGTTCACCCATGTCTAGGGTCAATCATAGTAGAAGTGGTTATCTGGCTTGAATATGCAGCATTTCTTTCATTCATCCACCTATTTTTCCAACATTTTGTTGAGTTTGTAATGTTCCCGAGTATCATTGATATACAACCTAGGTGAGTTTCTTGGGGTGATAACATTAATTGGCATCGTTGATAGGGAGAGGAGAATCGAAGCTCAGCCTCCCTGGGAGAACGACACAGCTTCAAGCTTTGATGACAACCAAGGTTTGAACACAGTTTTTGGTTGTAATCATCTGTCTGGCGACTCCACTGGTGGAAGACCATCATTTGGTGACTCCACATTGAAGTTCTGGCTCAGTTTGTGAGAAATACTCTAAGAAATCCTCAGAAGTTACTAGTTGAACCAGTACTTAAACCTGAGAGGACTGTTAAATCGAAGGAATCTTCACAGAAAGGGGCATCAGGATCAGGTAGGCCTAAGAAATCTAATTTATCTCTGAAAGATAAAGTCATTGCTGAAGATTTACAGTTTGAAGACTTAGAGCCTAGCATTGTTAGTAAGGAAAAACCTTCAGAGATAAGTTCAGCCCCTTGTACACTTAGTTCCCCTTTGAATATCAGTCCAAAGAAAACTTCCATTTCAGTCCAAAACATCCCTTTATCTCTGCCACCCATCACATTACTCCCCACCATTCAATCTGCTACTATTCTTCCAAATACTTCAATCATGGCAGGACAACAAGCACCTACGAGGATAAAAAGAATTGTAGCTGCTAGATATGGACCATTGGTATTGCCTGTTCCTTTAAATTCTATGCCTGTGGGAGTATATCAAAAATATATGCCTAAATTCACTGGCACACAGGGAGTAATAGTAGAACAACACTTAGAAGCTTTTTACAATTATGCTGATAATTTAGATATAAGTGAAAATGATGTGTGGATGAGAGTTTTTGTCCAGAGCCTTGATGGAGAGGCTAGGAAGTGGTTCAGAGAATTACCCCAGAGATCTATAACATATATTGAAGCATTACATGATGCATTTTTGAAGCAATGGGGAGATAAAAAGGACTTGTAGTACTACCATACATAGTTTGGTAACCTGAAGAGGAAAAGTGGGGAATCAATACCCGATTTTAATAAAATATTCAATCGAATGTATAGTAAGATACCAACTAAGGTAAAGCCTACTCCTACCTCTGCCAAAATCACTTATGCCAATGCTTTTGACTCTGATTTCTGCCTATTATTGAGAGAAAGGAGATGTGCTACACTTGTAGACATGCAGGATGCAGCCTTAGAAGTTGAATCTAATATCATGGCTGCAGAGAAACTAAAAGGTCAAGCTGACAGAAGGAGGTAGAGAGGTTAGACTTCTACTTCCTCTGCATCATCTTCCAAACCCAAATCTGATAAAATGACTAAAATGATAGAGTCATTGGCTTCTAAGATATCCAAGCTGGAGGTTGAGCAGAGTTCAAGAAAAACAAGGTAGCAGAACACATTTGCTCCAAGAAATCCAAATCCATTCAGAAGAGCAAATGAGCAGTTACAAATAATGCAGAGGGGTGACGAATCTAAAGAGGATCATGTTAGAGTCGGTCTGGTCAGCCCTCCGTTAGAGATCAAAACTCTTTATGCATTTCATTTTTAGGTGTCCTGCTCCATTCATTTAGCTGCATTCTGCTAGGGGCATGCCATGATCTGATAGAGAAGGTCATGCTAGTCATTTCCCCTCATGTCTGGCTCCTGATGGCTTAGGTCTTTTGTCAATGATCACCAAAGTCCATGACAATCAAGGTCTGGTCCTTTAATGTACAAAAGTCATTTTTGGTCATTAGGTCTAGGGATTAAATCAATTTGGTCTTTAAATATGTCCAGTAAAGCCATGCAGGCCAGAGTGATGCCCTTGTAAAGCAATGATTCACGGAGTTTCATCGTCATATTGATAAACTTTGACTGTTCTCCAAAACTCTGTTTTGAAGAAAAGTCAAACAGTGTCATTGGTGATAAAATTTTCAAAAAAGTCTTCAGTTGATCTCTTCAGGTGTAATCATGGTTTACGTGGCCAAATGTCCCGTCAAGCAATCCCTGCAAAGAGTGTCAAAAATTTCATCACTTGAGCCAAATTCAGAGGAAAAGTGAAAATGAGGGTTGTTTTAAAGTTAGTGAAAAAGTGTCAAACATAACATTAGAAAGTGGGTTTTTTCAAAAAAGCAAAATTTAAATAATGACTTCCAAGTCTATATATATAAATTCCCACCAAAATCAAAGTCATTGTGCAATCAAAGGTATAGGGAAAAAATTTCAAAGTTGTGGAGAGTGCAACCGCGTGGTTTGGAGCAAGTTTGGAGGCCATTACAGGTGCGCGACACATATTGGCAGGGGCGCGGCGCACACACAGGGCGCGGCGCACACAGAGCCCACCCACAATGCAAATTCCTAACTGGTTCGATGCACACCCAGAGCGTGGCGCACTAGGTTTTGCGCGTGGCGCACACAGACAAAGCAACAGAAATGTGCCAAAACTCCCTCAAATTTTTTGTGAAGCACATTAATTGCAAGGTAGGCTCAAAACATCACTTATTCATCAAATTTTATGAGTGATATGGTGGTTTTATGCTTGTGATTGAATGCAACAAATTTCATAAATTCAACCACAAGAAGACACGAAAAAACCATTGATGCTAGGGTTGTATAAGTGTATGTTGATGCCAAGGCTCTATTTTTCCTACCCTACCACTTTTCTTATTCCCCTATGCCATTTTTCCTATTATCACTACCCTAACACTACCAAACTCATATTCACTTTCCCCTCCTCCTATTGGTCAATAAAAACCCCAAACCCTACCTTATTAAAACCCCAAACCCTAACCTATCAAAATACCCAAAATCCCTACATATCCCTAAACAAAATTCTCCCTATAACCCCTATTCCCATTACATTACTCCCCTCCTAATACTCCCTTTGTTTCATTGTTCCCCTTGGTGGTAGATATCACAAACAACACCCAGCTTCACCGTCATCAAAGGGCAGCCTTAATACAGTATATAAACAACAGTCATGGCATCTGAGGGTTCATCAGAGTATGAGGTGGAAACTCATAGTGATACAGCTTTAGGAGAATAGGCCCCCAGGAGACATCACATGAGTGGAAAACATGTTAGGGATGAGCCAAACACCCTCACTGAATTGCAGGCATGCCCTCTTGCTATGTCATGTTTCCAGCACTTAGCATGTTTTGAATTTTGTCAAAGGGTGGCAAATGTTAGAGTTCATCATGAGTTGGCCCGTCTTTTTGTGCTTCACCTACATGGAGGTCAGTCTATCTTGGCTGGGGTCACCTTCACATTAACAACCGAAACTATCTTAGTGGCAACAAACATACCAAATGTTGGAGAACAGTGGCATAAGAAGAAGAAGGTGGATAGGAAATACTATGAGCCTTACATTAAGGCCAGTTGTTTGACGCATCTCACAAGAGTCTTCCCATTCAGATATTTGAAAGATGAGTATGCTCCGCTCATGAAATTGATCATGAATTACTTCAGTTGTGAGGGGAGGTTCTCTCACCTATATGCCTATCACATCAGGTTGCTCATGCACTTTACCAGGGTGCAGATGATGAACCTCCCATTTTTCATTTGTAGGAACATAGAGAGGATGAACAATTTCATGCAGCATAAGACCCATCAGCAACAGCTTAACAATGTTTATCACTTTGCTCTTGTCCGGATTTTGGTGGATCATAAGTTGGGATTGCAGGGCATTGCTTGGGAGGACTTCATCTCTCGTGACTTCTTCAACACTCCACAAGTAGTATCAGAGGTAGAGCATGAGATAGGTGGTCCTTCTCATCAGTATGAGTGCCATGAGACCGCTACTATGCCAGTATTCATCACCTATCAGAGAGGCAGTATACATTTATTTGCAGCGGCAAAGCGAGTGTTATCTCCACTCGAGGTGGAAGGGGCCTCGCTTCCTACATCGACGACACGAGAACAGGATAGAGGTAAGGAGCCAATGCATGATGAGGGGCCTTCAAGTGAGCCATCAGGTGAATGAGAGACAAAATTTGTTCTCCTTCATGATGATGAGACAGATATAGAACCGACAAATGCAGAGATTAGAGAGATCATCCAGGAGCAGAAATTAGTGATTGAGGCCTTATCCTGTGACTTGGAGAGGGCTAAGTGGAACATGAAGTACTTGGAGTAGAGAAACAAATAGCTAGAGGATCAGCAGGTGATTATGGAGCTACAAAACATTCGTGAGCATCGCCAAGCTGCACAAAGAAGAAGAGTTGAGCTCACGTCATTGGAGCAAGAGATCAATGAGGATCGGGAGGCCAATCTAGAGAGAGTCAACATGCACTTGGAGAGGCTGATAGAAAAGGCCGATAAGGACCTTGCCTTACTGAGACACATGGCTTTCCATTACAGGGCACTAAACATGAGTGCAAGGGCTCGGATAAAGAGCTTGAAGGCAAAATTGAGAAAAGCAACAAAAGAGGCAAAAGAGGAAAAAGAGCAAGATCAGCTTCGAATATTGGTTGAAAATTCCTTGGCACAACATAGCGCTTTATAGGGGACCTCCAGCCCAAATTTCAAGAAATTTGGGGAAATTTTGGTCACATGACAAATTTTTGGGCAAAACATAGGTTTTTTCTCCCTGTGCTGGCACGACGCTAAAAATTGGGAACTCCAAATGAAGAATGGTTTGCATTTTTGGATTAAGCATGAAAAATCACGACTACTGGTGCTTGGACAAGAAATTTGGGCAATATCTGAGTCTCCAGGAGGTCAAAAACACCCAAAAAAATGACATCTCTGCCCCTATTTTGACACACAGGAAGTAGTCTTGGGAGAATGAAGATTTGGAGGAGCAAATGAGCACCAAATTCAGAAATTCCAGTTGGGTTAGAAAGTAGACAAGACAGGCTTTCCAACAAGCATGCTTGGGCACATTTTGGACTCCTTCAAGTGCCTCAAAACAGGCTCCCAAGTGGCACGACACAAAGAAAATGGCGCGGCGCATATAGGAAAAAATGCCAAATTTGCCTCCGTTTCGCGAAATTTCGATTCGCGACTTCGCCAAGTGGGTCCGCTCATCTACATTTCAGTTTTTTGGCACCTAAGGTGGCATTTAAAGTATTTTCTCTCCATATTGGCTTCTATCCAAGTGGCGAAAGAAGGCAAACAGTCACCCAAGCCATTTGTCATGTTTGTAACGCTGCACTTGTAGCTGATGGTTGGCTCTTCATCTCCATTTTGTAATGATTCAAGTAACTCCCCACCCTTGGGTGTTCTATCTCTTCATGGCACATTCTATATATTGTATGCAAACAATTTGCAAAGGGTTGGTTGGCTTGTAACTTCTGGGAGACTGTGGAAAAGAAACTCTGCTTCTTCACTGTATATTTTTGACAGAGAATTAATGAAAGGCAACGGCTCTGTTTCATGAGATGCATGTGGTTGTGAGTGTAGAAAATGTGTCTCTTATGTTTTCATATGTATTTCGTTATGTTTCATAATTCAATTCATGTTCATTTTCAGTGAAATTTTCTGAGTTAGATAAGTTAGAGTTCAATTTTATTGCTCTTCCTGTGGGAAAATTTCATGTTCAGTGTTCTTCTTCTGTTGAAAAGGATTCATGTTCCTATGCCCTTTTCACTCTCCTAAACAATCTCTCCATTCCGCGTTATTTCAAACTAAATTGCTACACTTTCTACCTACCTTGCCTCACGAAGTAATCTGTGCCTTTGTATTAAATTCTCTGTTCTTTGCTGACCATTGGTCCCATACCATCCCAGAAGCTCAGTCATTCATAAAAAATTGTTTCTTGTATCCCTATTCACTTACTAGCCTAAGATCAATACTTCACTGTAAGTCATCTTAGACTGTTTTTTGCTTATCTATTCACTGAGCGTGACTTGGAGAGAGCCCTCTCCTGTTCTGGTAGGGCTAGCTACTAGACTGAGCGTGGTTTGTGGTTACCCTGAATTTTGCCTTCCTTCAGCCTAGGGCAGATTTAGGTGCTAACATAGTGGCGACCATACTGGGGAACACTGAAATCAAATCCCCTTATTTCTTAATAATTATAAGCTTCCAGATGATAAGTTTAGGATTTGATAGGCTGAGTAAGTTGGTTGTGTCCTATGATTTTTATCAATAGCACGCTGGCTTCGAGACGATATACCATAGCCAATCCAGACCCAGATCCTCCTCATAATTACGAAAACCCCAATTTGATTCTGAGACTCCTTCGTTAAGAGAGCACCATAACTCTTGTGTTCAAATCCCATTCATGTCCTGACATTTTTGAGTATCTTGAAGAGCTTGAGTTTGACGAATGGTTTGAAATATCATTGTTCGAGTCTAAATCCGAAAGGGTTGTTGACTATACTATCCCCAATCCACAATTTCTTGTAGATTTAGAAACCGAAAGAGCTAACCGGTTAATTGATAATTATATTGCAACACAGCCTCAAAATCCAATTGCTAGCCCCTTACAAACTGTGCAAACTCCTCCAACACCTCCAAGGCCAAATCCACCAAGAGTGATGGCTGCCCATTTTGCACCCCTTGTTCTGCCTCAAGTTCTAGATGATATGCCCGCAGATTATCAAAGCAAAATCCTGTTTTTTGATGGCACTCCTAATAGCATTACTGCTCAACAACATGTGGACAAAATGGCTGATTTCTATGAACTTCATGAGATCGATGCGAAGAATGTGGCAATGAGACTCTTTGTACAGACATTTGCAGGTGATGTGAGGAAATGGTTCAGAGGTTTGCTGGCGGCAAGTATCACTACCTTGGCCGACCTACAAAGATAATTTTTAAACTGATGGGAAGTGAAAAAGAATCCTCTTCAAATTCTGGATGAATATGAGAAAATCAAACGAAACGTCGGTGAGTCGGTCCAAGACTATTGTGTTAGATTCAATTCAGTTTATAACGAAATTCCAGATCATCTAAAGCCACCTGTGGGACTAGCTATGATGAAATTTCGGGATGGTTTTGATGCTGACATGGCCTACCAATTAAGAGAGAGAGGACTGGCCACAATGGAAGACATGCAGAAAATCGTGGTCAGCGTTGAAGCAAATTTGTTGTCCAAGAGAGCTAGAGCGAAAGCAGAAAAGAAAGTCACTGTTAAGGAAGAGTCTTCTTCGATGGATCAATTACTCAAAAAGGTAGAGCAGATGCTTGAAAGGGTGAAGCTTGACAAACCTGAGCACAAGTTAGAAATCCTAACTTTCGTGGCCAGTAGCAGTAGCCACAATATATAATAAGACAGAGAGATCAGCGCGCCCAAGAGCAGACAACACAACAGCCAGTACAGACACCTTTGTAGCAAAATTTTGTGCATGGACCAGAGTCAGATGAGGACGGAAATGTAATAGGTGAAGAAAACCACCTCTTTACTCTAGATGATCTGCTTACTTACATTACCGAAGAAGAGGAGTGTGCGGTGAGCTCAGCTACACACAAAGATGCAGATTTCTTTCTGGCAAGTGACACTGTTTTACAAGAAGAATCAGAGGAGTATCAAAGGGGGTATTTGAATGCTCTATCCACATGACAGAAACAATATTCACTTAGAAATAGAGATGTGCCGGCCAAACCAATTCAGAAAAGGAAGGATGTTGAGGCATCAAAGAATGATTCATCAGCTACACAAAGGAAAGGAAAAGAGGCGGTTGGTCCGGAGAGCAGCAAATCAACATCAGCAGAACAATCACATCAGCAAGCTGCATCAAAAGAAAAGGAAAAGAAAGAAATCCCAGTCAAAGAGGTAGAAAAGTTTCCTGCTTTTAATTTAGAGAATGAGATTTCCAAATTAAAAGTATCCATCCCCTTGACTGAAATAATGAAGAACAACAGTTATAGAGGACAAATATCTAAGATGTTGAATTTGGACCCAATGTCTAACATGGTGAATGTTGAAGACAATCAGCCTGAAATGATTTTTGGACCAACATCGAATGGTGAGTCTCCTGATAGTGATGTGCCACCCTTTTATATCAATCTAAGATTGCATGATTTTGTGTTACACAATGCCATGTTCGATTCCGGAGCCTCTCACAATCTCATGCCCAAGGCTATCATGGATAAACTTGGTCTGGACATCACCCGACAATACCACGATCTCTATTCATTTGATTCCAGCAGAGTAAGATGTATAGGACTCATCAAAGACTTGGTTGTGAGTCTGGATCAGCTCCCAATGAAGAATGTTTTGATGGATGTGGTTGTAGCAGATATTCCTCCAAGGTTTGGCATGCTTCTTTCCAGGTCTTGGGTAGCGAAATTGAAAGGGACACTACAGCTAGATTTCTCCTATGCAACTATTCCGGTGTTTGGACAAATGAGGAAATTGTATCGGGAACAAAAAATGAAATACATGATCACAAGCAAGGAGAAACCAATAAATCATCCAATTAACTATGTACATACAGATTTAGAGTCTTTTGTTTTGTATTCAGGTAGTTTAAATGATATAGATAGTCAATTAGTTGAAGCAGATAACATTCCGGAAATAACAGAAAATTTCAGAGAAAATTTAAAGAAAGAAGGATAAGAACAGCAGAACAATGTTGGGAAATCAGCTGAAAGTAATGGATAGCAAGCAAACAAGGCATAGAAAATAGATTTCCAGCACTTGCAAGAGGAGGAAGAAGGTTTTGGACCATGGATTTTGATGGAGCAGTGGGAAATGATGGCACTGGAATTGGAATTTGGGTACGCAGTCCTTTCTCCGCCCCAAACAAAGTGCCTAGTAACGTGAGGGTTTGCTCTTACAAGTTGGCTTTTGAGTTTTCAAACAATGAAGCTGAGTATGAAGCTCTGATTTCTGGCCCGAAGATCTTAAGAAAGCTGAATGCTAAGAGGATTTCAGTATATGGCGACTCTGAATTGGTAATAAAGTAGGCCAGAGGCGAGTATCAAGCAAAGCATCCTAGGGTGCGGGCCTACCGTAATGCAGTTCTAGACATCCTAAAATTATTTTTAGAATACACGTTGACATGTGTGCCTCGTATACAAAATAGTATTGTTGATGCTCTTGCCAAGGCAGCAAGTAGTTTGAAGATCCCAATGAACTCTAGCAATAAATTCAAAATCCATGTCAAGCATCGTCCAACCGTTCCAGACAATCAGAGATATTGGCAAGTGTTTCAAGATGATGAGGAGATTAATGATTTTCTGCAAAACAAAGGCAAGTTCAAAGAAACCTCAATAGATGTAGAAAATGACGATTGTAAAGGGAATGGTATAGATGAAGTACAGATCAATGAAATGGACGTGTTCCAGCTGAAGAATAACGTTATTCCTAAAGTCTTGATACCTTTAGAAGAATTTTTTGATCAATATGATGTAGCTCGCAAGCCAACATTGTAGCCAACAAAGAAGGGTGTAGAAGAGGTTAACATCGGAACAACTGCTAATCCTAAGTTGGTAAAATTGTCCAAAGAATTACCGCCAAAGATCAAGGACAAATACATTAGTTTGTTGGCTTCATTTGCAGATGTGTTTGTTTGGGACTATTTTGATTTAAATACATATGATACCAATATAATTCAGCACACTATACCCATCAAGCCCAATCAAAAACCATTCAAATAGAAGTTGAGAAGGATAAATCCAAAGTTGCTGCCATCTATTGAAAAGGAGGTAAACAGGTTGTGAAAATTAGGGATCATTGTGCCCATCATATTTTCAGATTGGATGTCTAACTTGGTGCCCGTACGAAATAAGACAGGTGAGATCAGCTTATGCATTGATTTCAGAAATCTCAATAAAGTTTCATTGAAGGACAACTATCCACTGCCCAAAATGGACCATATACTTCAGCGAGTAGTGGGGGCATCTCGTATGTCACTACTTGATGGTTATTTCGGATATAACCAAATTTCTATCCATGAAGATGACCGAGACAAAACAGCATTCACCACTCCATGGGGAACCTTTCATTACGCCAAAATGCCTTTCGATTTAAAGAATGCAGGTGCCACATTTTAGCGTGCAATGGACTTGGCTTTTGCGAATGAGAATGATGTGTTTTTGGTGGTGTACCTAGATGATTTGACTGTGTTTTCCAAATTTGATGAAGAGCACATGCATCATCTAAAAACTGTCTTTCAAAAGTGCAGAA
This sequence comes from Pinus tabuliformis, assembly GCA_031772625.1. Lineage (NCBI taxonomy): Eukaryota > Viridiplantae > Streptophyta > Pinopsida > Pinales > Pinaceae > Pinus > Pinus tabuliformis. Next base: position 200,268,830 of record CM062805.1, on the reverse strand, counting down.
AATATGGTTTATCACTGAATCCGAAGAAGAGCTTATTCGCCATGGAGGAAGGCAAATTACTCGGGCATATTATCTCAAAGGATGGCATTCATATTGACCCAGCACATCTGCAAGTAATTCAGCAAATCGATCTGCCCCAGAATAAAAAAAGAGATACAATCGTTTAATGGTAAGATGAATTTTCTACGTCGCTTTGTACCTAATCTTGCTGAACACCTAATAGAAATGACCAACATGCTTAAGAAGGACAGCCAAGTGAAATGGATGGAGGAGGCTGTAAGATCTTTCAATTTGGTCAAATTGGCTCTTTCTTTAGCTCCTGTTCTAGTCAACCTGGACTACAGTCAGGATTTCATATTGTTTTCGTTTGCTTCGGAGCACACTATGGCAACAATATTATTGCAGAAAAGAGATGACCATGAAAGACCCATTGCATTCTTCAGTAGAGCTATAAGGGATGCAGCCTTAAAGTACAACATCATTGAGAAACAAGCCCTGGCACTTGTGAAGGCATTGAAAGATTTTCGGGTATATATTCTACATTCTCATATTCTGGCCTATGTACCTAACGCTGCTGTAAAAGATGTTTTAGTGCAGACCGATCCTGAAGGAAGAAGAGGCAAATGGATTGCAGCCTTGCTAGAATATGATGTGGAAATAAAGCCCACAAAGCTGGTCAAAGGACAGGGATTGGCAAAGATAATGGCCGAATCAAACTTGCATGCTTTGGACATAAACCTGATCGCTGTTATGTCTGATGAGAATGAAGAATCATCATCAATGAAGGTATCTGAAATGTTTTCTCTTTCTCCATGGTATTCAGATATCATATATGTGCTTAAAAATTTGTCACCACCACCCGGCATGCCTAGAAACAAAGGGAGAACACTCAAGTTGAAAGCTGCCAAGTTTTGCATTCTAAATTCTGTACTGTATTGGAAAGATCCTAGTGGTGTTTTGTTAAATTGTTTGGTGGAAGAGGAGGCAAAGAAAGTCATGGAGGATTTCCACGGAGGAGAGTGTGGTGGTCACCTTTTTTGGAAGTCAACAGCAAATAAAATTCTGAGAGCAGGGTACTATTGGCCGACATTGTTTGTTGATGTATATAAGATGGTCAAGCACTGTCATAAATGTCAGATTTTCGAAGGAAAATAGAAGTTACAACCTTTGCCACTTAAGCCTATTGAGGTGAGCGCTCCTTTCCAGCAGTGGGGGTTGGATTTCATTGGTGAAATTCATCCCGCTTCTTCCACTCAACATAGATGGATCCTCGCAGCGATAGATTATTTCACAAAATGGACTGAGGCAACTCCCACTAGACAAGCTATAGATACGGTAATCATTTCATTTCTTGAAAATAACATCTTGTCTCGTTTTGGTTGTCCGAATAATTTAATCACCGATAATGCAGCAGCTTTCACATCAAAAAGGATGGTAGAATTTTGTCATATATATCACATCATTTTGGGTCACTCAACTGCCTATCATCCGCAAGGCAATGGATTGGCAGAGTCTTCGAACAAATCATTGGTCAACATCATCAAAAAGCTGCTGGAAATAAATAAAAAGAGCTAGAATAAGAGGTTGGTCCATGCGCTTTGGGTAGATCGGATCAGTCACAAAAAATCCATTGGTATGTCACCATTTGAGCTTGCTTATGGAGTTGATACTGTATTTCCTACCTCTCTCACTGTCCCGGTAGTCAAAATTCTTCAGGAGGCCGGCAGTGACGAAGATCCCGTGCAGAGAAGGTTGAATCAAATGGTCCACTTGCAGCAAACAAGAGAAGAAGTTTTCAAGAACACATCCAAATTGCAGGAGAAGATCAATAAAATTTATGACAGAAAAGCAAAGGCGGATAAATTTCAGTTGGATGATGTGGTGCTGAAGTGGGATGCAAGGAATGAGGAGAAAGGTAAGCATGGTAAGTTCGAGAATCTTTGGAAAGGTCCTTTCAAGATTGCAGTATATAGGGGTCAAAATTCCTTTCTTCTGAAGGAAATGAGCGGGGAAGATTGTCCAGGAGGGCCGAACAATGGAAGGTTGCTCAAGCGGTACCATTTCTGAGTTATTAACGTTGCTTCCACTGTCATTGTAAATACCATTTTTATTTCAGTTTGGTTTGAGTTTGTCAAGTTAGTTTTTGAGTCATTTCAATGTCAAGTTTGAGTCAATTTTTGGTCATTTTAGTTTCATAAATGAGTCAGAGTCCTGTGTTGTTTTTCGAAAAATGACTCCATAGCCCAATGGACGAAGGCACTGTCTAGCTCTTCCAGAGATCTGCTATTCTTGGCACCTCCAAGGAGCTACCATCCCCCATTGGAGCCAATGTTAGAGTCGGTCTAGTCAGCCCTCCGTCAGAGATCAAAACTCTTTATGCATTTCATTTTTAGGTGTCCCGCTCCATTCATTCAGCTGCATTCCGCTAGGGGCATGCCATGATCTGACGGAGAAGGTCATGCTAGTCATTCCCCTCATGTCTGGCTCCTGCTGGCTTATGTCTTTTTTCAATGATCACCAAAGTCCATGACAGTCAAGGTCTATTCCTTTAATGCACAAAAGTCATTTTCGGTCATTAGGTCTAGGGATAAAATCAATTTGGTCTTTAAATATGTCCAGTAAAGCCATGCAGGCCAGAGTGATTCCCTTATAAAGTAATGATTCACAGAGTTTCATCGTCATATTGATAAACTTCGACTGTTCTCCAAAACTCTGTTTTGACGAAAAGTAAAACAGTGTCATGGGTGATAAAAATTTCAAAAAAGTCTTCAGTTGATCTCTTCAGGTGTAATAATGGTTTCCGTGGCCAAATGTCCCATCAAGAAATCCCTGCAAAGAGTGTCGAAAATTTCATCACTTGAGCCAAATTGAGAGGAAAAGTGAAAATCAGGGTTGTTCTAAAGTCAGTGAAAAAGTGTCAAACATAACATTAGAAAGTGGGTTTTTTGAAAAAAGAAAAATCTAAATCATGACCTCCAAGTTTATATATACAAATTCCCACCAAAATCACAGTCATTGTGCAATCAAAGGCAGAGGGAAAACATTGCAAAGTCGTGGAGAGTGCAATCGCATGGTTTGGAGCAAGTTTGGAGGCCATTACAGGCACGCGACACATATAGGCAGGGGCGCGGCGCACACAGAGCTGCCCATAGTGAAAATTCCTAACTGGCACGGTGCACACCCAGAGTGTGGCGCACTGGGTTTTGCGGCGATGCACACAGGAAAAGCACCAGAAACGTGCCAAAACTCCCTCAAATTTTTTGTGAATCACATCAATTGCAAGGTAGGCTCGAAATATCACTTGTTCATCAATTTTTGTGAGTGATATGGTGGTTTTATGCCTGTGATTGAATGCAACAAATTTCATAAATTCAACCACACGAAAACACTAAAAAACCATTGATGCTAGGGTTGTATAAGTGTATGTTGATGCCAAGGCTCTATTTTACCTACCCTACCACTTTTCCTTATTCCCCTATGCCATTTTCCCTATTATCACTACCCTAACACTACCAAACTCATATTCCCTTTCCCATCCTCCTATTGGTCAATAAAAACCCCAAAACCTACCTTATTAAAACCCCAAACCCTAACCTATCAAAATACCCAAAACCCCTACATATCCCTAAACAAAATTCTCCCTATAACCCCTATTCCCATTACATTACTCCCCTCCTAATACTCCCTTTGTTCCATTGTTCCCCTTGGTGGTAGATATCACAAACAACACCCAGCTTCACCATCATCAAAGGGCATCTTTAATACAATATATAAACATCAGTCATGGCATATGAGGGTTCATCAGAGTATGAGGTGGAAACTCACAGTGATACAGCTTCAGGAGAACAGGTCCCCAGGAGACATCACAGGAGTGGAAAACATGTTAGGGATGAGCCAAACACCCTCACTAAATTACAGGCATGCCCTCTTGCTATGTCATGTTTCCAACACCTAGCATGTTTTGAATTTTGTCAAAGGGTGGCAAGTGTTAGAGTTCATCATGAGTTGGCCCGTCTTTTTGTGCTTCACCTACATGGAGGTCAGTCTATCTTGGCTGGGGTCACCTTCACATTGACACCCGAAACTATCTTAGTGGCAACAGGCATACCAAATGTTAGAGAACAGTGGCATAAGAAGAAGAAGGTGGATAGGCAATACTATGAGCCTTACATTAAGGCCAGTTGTTTGACGCATCTCATAAGAGTCTTCCCATTCAGATATTTGAAAGATGAGTATGCTCCGCTCATGAAATTGATCATGAAGTACTTCAGTTGTGAGGGGAGGTTCTCTCGCCTATATGCGTATCACATCAGGTTGCTCATGCACTTTACCAGGGTGCGGGTGATGAACCTCCCATTTTTCATTTGCAGGAACATAGAGAGGATGAACAATTTCATGCAGCATAAGATCCCTCAGCAGCAGCTTAACAGTGTTTATCACTTTGCTCTTCTCTGGATTTTGGTGGATCATCAATTGGGATTGCAGGGCATTGCTTGGGAGGACTTCATCTCTCGTGACTTCTTCAGCACTCCACAGGTAGTATCAAAGGTAGAGCATGAGATATGTGGTCCTTCTCATCAGTATGAGCGCCATGAGACCACTACTATGCCAGTATTCATCACCTATCAGAGAGGCAGTAGACATTTATTTGCAGCAGCAAAGCGAGTTTTATCTCCACCTGGGGTGGAAGGGGCCTCGCTTCCTACATTGAAGACACAGGAACACGATAGAGGTAAGGAGCCAATGCATGATGAGGGGCCTTCAGGTGAGCCATCAGGTGAACGAGAGATAGAATTCGTTCTACTTCATGATAATGAGACAGATACAAAACCGAAAAATGCAGAGCTTAGAGAGATCATCCAGGAGCAACAATCAGTGATTGAGGCCTTATCTTGTGACTTGGAGAGGGCCAAGTAGAACATGAATTACCTGGAGCAGAGAAACAAACAACTAGAGGATCAATAGGCGATTATGGCTACAAAACATTCGTGAGCATTGCCAAGCTGCACAAAGAAGAAGAGTTGAGCTCACGTCATTGGAGCAAGAGATCAATGAGGATCGGGAGGCCAATCTAGAGAGAATCAACATGCACTTGGAGAGGCTTCTGAACAAGTCCAATAAGGACCTTGCCTTACTAAGACACATGTGTTGGAATTTTGGCACAGGTGTGGCGCTACGGTACAGGTGTTGTCCTTGATGGCAACTCTCTTTGATGACAGATCTCAGTCAAGACTATAAGAATGAAGAGAAATTTCATATACGCAGGTTCATTAAGCCCAAGATGCGTATACACGCTGGTATGCTATATACTAAGTCACGGATACGCAGGCTCGCTATATACAAAGTCGCGTATACACGCAGTTTCATGAACAGAAAAGAGCGTACATGTCGAGAAGCTTCCCTTTGGTCCGTGGTAGTTAGTCCTCGGTACTTGAGCCTATGTTTTTGGACCAAGGTATCTCGACAGTCGTGTTGATCCCGAGTTTTGAAGTTGATGGTATTGTATTACTATGGTTTTGGACCGTGGTATTGAGAAGGGCCTAAGGCTATATATGTTGTGGGGAAAAATGCATATGCAGGACGATCCTATCCACCTAAGGTGTGACAGTGCCTTAGCAACAAACAGAGACAGCTATTCTAGTATTCTTCCTTTATGAATTAAGAATGAAGAGAGATAGATGGACTAACCGATGTCTTTCGTTTGTCCCTCGATCCGGTTCCTCTTCTCTTTGGGAGTTCCCAGCTACTTGCCTTCTCGCTCGCCCAGCTTCAAGAGGTTTCTGCAAGATCACAAGAAGAGAACACTAGACAAAGACATAGATTCATATTCATAACTAGTTCAGGATTAGAAATAAACTAAATACACTAATGCAATCATACATCAAAGACACATCAGCATATAGGAGAAACCAAGATAGCTTTATTAATGAATAACAAGGTTCAGGAAGAGATACAACCCAGAGGGCTCCAATCCAGCATCTCCTTCCCAGCAAATGAAATTCCTATCTTCACCTTCCCTCAAAGCATTAAGCACCCAATAATTCCAGTCTCAAACCAACAACAATTCTTTGCAATAACAAAATTCCAGCCTCTAGATCTCATGGAGGAGAGATCCATATATAGATGTTTGGAGAGAGGATGAGTCAGCTTGAGATCTGACTAGTGTCCTCTCCCTCTGTCAGTTCTTGATTCCACTTGGAGGTTCTTGCTTCCACTTGGAGATTGGGAACCTCTTACTCATCACTAGTCGAATTCACTGAGGCAAGTGTCATTGAGGAAGATTCTGGAAGCTTCCTGGGTCTTGACACCTCTTGGAATGAACTTGCCATTTGTCAATTCCTGCTCAGCGCACCCTGGTAGTGCTTCTACCTGCGTTGCAGTGCAGGTAGCCAGTGTTGACTTTGCATTTCAGCGCAGACAGCTAGTGGAGCCACTGAATTGATCCTGAATTGACTTGTTTTTGAGCAGCTTCTGGTGGAGAACTTCTGTGAATTGCTGTGGTTTGTTAGCCTTGTTCCTCTAGGGGTAGGAACAACATGTTTAGGGACTTTGGATCCCTTAGATTATGGACATTTCATGCTCAATGTTGTAAGGCACAAAAATGTCTATAACAGTTGCCCCCTAAAGTATGAGGCCGTTTATCGGGTGAAATGCTTTATCAGGAGGATCCGAAGTTCATTCATTGCTGGGAGGAGACCTATAATAAGATACAATATAATACATTATTTTTCATATTGCTTTCATGATCTAGCTGAGGCGGGCATTCCCATGCTCAGTTTTATAAATTCATTTTTCTGTACATAGAACAGACAATCGTCTGATGGTAGACTGATAATTTTGATGAAATTATCATCCTTTGGGTAGGATGATTATCTGCTGCAATGATGTACATGTCAATGTCTTTATCTTTTCTGAATATATATCGCAGCCCGGATGGATGAAACTAGATCCGGGGTCTTCAAACTCGTTCGATCTTCACTCTAAGTACAAGTCGATCCATGTGAGAAATGTTCTGAAGTCGAACATGGAAAGACATCGCTTGATTACCGGTCAATGAGGTAAACCGTTAACAAGCGCGAGAGGAATCACCGATAATGATAATGACCCTCAAGGTACTGCAGTACAATTCACGTGGTGTGAATAAAGGACTTGGCGTCGAACACCACGCAAAATCTTTCGGTCGAAGGTCATTGATGTATACCTGTCGCCGGAAGTGAGAAACTTTCCATTGAGGCATGCAAGCTTCAAAGTACTGAAGGGGTTGTTCCTAGATCAACTTCTTGGATAATGAGCTGATGTCGACAAGAAGCGATCCGTCAAAGGAGGGCCTTAATGAATCCCACATCAATGACACGGAACGGAGCTAATGATTTTGATGGAGGTGAAAACGATCTGTGACATATGATTCAGGGTGGCGGTCATGAAAGGATGAAGGATAATGTACGGCAGTGGATGGGACACGGTTGACTTTTCTGAACGACTTCTCTTGAACATATGTCGACACTGATGCGATGGATCGGTAGCATTACCCCAAATATGGATGGTATGGCGAGACCATGGTGATGTGACCGGTGAATGAAACAACCCAACCCGATTGTGGTACGGAGGAAAAGTGTCATGTTCAAGAGCGACTTGCTACCATCAAAGTTTTCTTGAGTTTCTCCCAATTTTCCCCAATCATTGCTGACCAGTACCTCTTTATTTTTGTCAAGCTTGAGGAGGATAACATATGCTTGTTCTATAACTTGCCCTTCGGGCAAGCCCATCGCTATGTTTTAACGAGCCTAGCGATAGTGAAACTCGTTCTCGTCTAAAGACAAGTTTGTCGCTATTTAATGATTTTAACGAGTCTAACGACAAAGATAACTCGGTCCTTTTCATTTTTAGAGAGTCTGAAAAGGTACATAAAGTTAACTCCAAAAGTCCTTTTTCGTCATCTAATCCCTTAGGTCCGAAAAAGTATAAAACAATACAGAAGGGATGAGTTTTCGATAGTTTTAACGAGCCGAACAAAACAAGCGCTCGATCTTTTTGTGCAATAATCCCTCAGGTCCAAAAAGATTAAAATCTAGAGGAGGGATAGCTCTTCCGGTCGCTTTAACGAGCTGGAAGGCCAAAACTCGGCAATCTTTTCATATTTTACGAGTCAGATGAAAAGAGCTTAAAGAAGACTCGTCTTTTGAGGAACGAGTGATGAAACAGGTTAGCAGCTGATTCCAGGTACAGGTTGGAATTTTCCAATCACGGCAATGTCACAAGGATGGCTAAGTGAAATCACTCTTCGCAGCTGTTCCTCAAAATGGGTAAACAATCATATGGAGGTGAACGATCGGCCAATGGAAAAGTGGAGGTGACGGTGCAAACACGACCAAGGCTTTAATGGCTGATGATATTACATTCACTGTGGTTATTTACCGGGATAGTTCATTTTTTAACGAGCTTAAACGCGGGTGGAAACATTTGCTCGGATCTGTTTATTTTTTAACGAGTCATGAACTATGGGCTAAAACTGCTCGGATCTGTTTATTTTTTAACGAGCATGAACTATGGACTAAAACTGCTCGATTACCCAGTCATATGATAAGAATGTCTCATTAAGATTCTATTTTTTATGGAGCTTCATCTCACAAAGCTTTGCTCCGGATCCTTTCGTTATGCAAGTTCGGAAACGACTAATCCTACGATTTTAAAGGGTTAGACCTACAGGTTTAAAGGGAGGACCTAAAAATTTAAAAAAATAAATAGTCGCTCCTTGCTTGTACTCCAAAAGGTTTGCATGCCCCCAGGCATAAAGTATGATTTCAAGGTTACCCTTACTTTGTCTGCCAAAACATTTGTTTAAGCAGGAAAGGCCTACCTCTTTCAGGTTACCCAAAGATTGTTCTATTAATCTTTCAAACAAAACACTTCTTCGGCGGTGTCTACCGAGATAGACAAAGGTGAATGACCTTAGTGCCAAACACGTAACTTTGACAAAAGAATCTTATTCTAGAATAACCCCTCTCCAGCAAGGGCGGGGTACAGACTAGTCATATTCTCCCGCGGAAACCTACTCTATACCCAAAGTTTTCCTGCCGAAGCAGACCAGGACGCATGCCCCCTGGGTTCTAGTCATATCCTCCCGGATTACTCGCGCTCATCAGGAGGACGGACCGTGGGTTGAGACATTTCTTGCGTGAAGAGACCATTTAGGGATGGTATATGACTATTTGCGATGCGTGATCCGGGAAATGAAAGCTGGTCTACGAGCTTGACCATTCTTCCTTCATGCGGAAAACACATTACTCTAAAGAGTGAGGAGACGATGGCTCCTATGCAATATATATAGTCTCGTCCAAGGAGTAGGTTATAATCCAAGGGTCCTTGAACGACCATCACGTTCATTTGAACGGTCTTCCCTTTCAATGTTATGGGCACATTGGGGAGGATCCCTAAAGGTCGACTGGTTCCTTTATCAAAGCCTGTCAGATTTCTCATTTCAGGCAAAAGCGCTGTCGAACCAAGCGCTTTCCAAGCAATAGAGGAAAGGATACTCACAGATGCCCCCTCATCAATGATAGTGCCAGCCATTACCATTCTGTATATTTGAACGATAATTCTGAATGGTATGCTTGCTGGCAAACGGGGTCTGCCTAGTTGGTTCCAGTCGAACGAGACAACTAGGTTGCTTGGTGGTGGGACCGAATAGACGGCCGGATATGACTCTGAAGAAGTTCCTTCCTGCGATAAAGGAATGGGCAAATTGCCCCCTTGTTCGTTGGAGTCTGTGTTGATGAAGAGAATTTGGACGGTGTCGTCTTTATTCTCCTCTGTGATGGTATCATTCGAAGATGGAGCCTCTGAAGGCAAAACCGGGTCAACTGCCGCCTCAACCTTTCGACTTTCGTTAGGTATGGATTCAGACGGTTCATCTTCAATGATAGGTGCTTCGGCTGACCATCTGAGTGGGCCAGCCGGGTTCTCAACTGGTGAAGGACTTGGCAGGAGTTTTTGATATCCAGGAGGAAGTTGCACTGGTAAAACCGGGCGATCTTCCAAAACTCTTTTCGCCTCGTCTAAGAAGGGACAACGGTGGATGGCATGGTCGCCTTCACACAGTTTGCAAGGAAATCTAGCTTTCCCTCTCTGTCCTGTGACTTCACTTTCACTAGTTGACGGTGAGCTGTCAACATGGCTATCATAGGTTGACGCCACCGAATTGTGCAAACGGGGAGACCAATCCCTTAGTATCCGAGGGATGCAGGGACAATCTCTGTGGAAGTGGTCTCCCTTGCATATGACACATGGCGATTTAGGCCTGGTCAGTGCTGTGTGTGGATTTTTGTCAGACGACACTTGTTTGCCCCCAGTCGCTTTTGGCTCCTTCTTCTTCTTTTCCTTCTTCTCCTTAGGAACTTGGTTTTTTGTTTTACCAGCTCCGTCAAGCGAAGAGGAAGGAGGAGAGGAAGAATTAGATGAAGTAGAAGGCTGGTGGGCAACTCTGGTCTGGTCTAACTGTTGATTCGACTGTTCAGGAATAGTGGTGTTCTGAACGACATTGGTTGAGAAGAGCCAGACCGGCAAGCCAATCGTCAGTCCTGGAAGCGACAATGTGGCCATATGGGGCGCACCAACATCTCCCCAAGAGGAGAAGGGACTAGGATTTCCACCAAGGGGAATTCCTTGGTTGGTGTGCTCCATTTTCTCAACCTAAAGATCAACGCAGGAAGAAGGGGTGATTGTTCCGTTTAAAATAAATTTTAACGACGCTTTAGACACAACTTGCTTTTTCAATTTTAAAGAGTCGAGAAAAAGCTAAAGATGACTCTAGTCTCCTTCGATGTTTTAACGAGCCCGAAGTGACAAATGCTCGAATGGACTTTTTCCGTTATAGAGTCTGAAAAAGGCCAAAAGGAACTGCTCTGGAGTTCTAGGTAGAGGGTGTGCCAAACTTTTCGCAAAACCGCAGAATACTTTTTAAGGTACGGGCGGTCGATCTTCCTGAATGTTGTGTTCAGTGCATTGCGATCAGTAGGGCGGCCGACACGGCTTCCTAAGGATAAAGGTTTTATGCCTATAGGGGTCTCCCAATATATACGCGACGGTACGTGGGAGCACAATCCGTACTGGCGCTATCGTCCCTCAGGAGGAATCACCCACCATCAACGAGATCGACAGTCACCAGGCTTTACGACGCCGGAACACGTCTCTAGCCTAGACCTCTATGTTGTGCATTAAGTTACAAAGCGTTGTTAAGTTCATTCAATTTATTTTAGGTTGATCTTTTTAGAAGTTTGCCTTTTGAGGTTCACCACGAGATGTATGATACAATTCCTAAATGCAGTCTAAAGATGATAAGCAAGCTTTATATCTTTTCAACTATGAAAATCCTAGCTACAAAGGGAAAAGAAAGACACCATCTTTTCTCAAAGAGCAATCAGCACACTCTAATGCACTTTCCCTAAATCAAGCATGCAAACTATCAAGATGCAAATGCACAATGCAGGTGTTTGTTTTCCGCTTTCTTAGTATTGATGCCTAAAAAGAAAGCTTTTTGTACAACTTTGAATTTGCTTTTAAATGACAAATACAAAAAAGTTTACTTTTTCGAAATCAGAAAGGGTAGAAGAGATTACAACACTTAACGATTTTCGAAATGAATACTTGTTTCGACACTTAAAAGAGACAAACTCAAACCAAAAGCAAAAGTAAATGTATAATCAACTGTAAACAGCCAATGAACTCTCTCCTAAGATCACAATCAACAGATCTGAATCAAGGGCTACAGGATGACTATTCCTCTCTTGCAAAGGAAAACTGTAAATGACGCCACAAACACATAAAAACACTCACAGTCTTTTTGTACAAAAGGAGGCGGAATTTAAGCAGAGAAAAGGAGTTATCAGACAGGTACCTATGCTGGTTACAGGCTGCAAAAATCAGAGATCAAAACAAGGCAAAACAGAGCAGAGAACCCCAGCTGCACAAGGCCTAACTGGATCAGCGCACCCTCAACATAGAGGTTTTGACATTCAGCGCAGGTAGCCTTCACGGGACCTGCGTTGAAATGCAGAACCTCTTCACAGGGTCTGCGCTGAAGGAGAAACGAGAGTTTCTCACTGGGTTCTGGGTCACAATTTGCTATTTAATCTAAAGTTTCAGGCCAAATCAAAGCAACAAGCAAGGTACAATCAAAGGGATGCTTTGAGGAAGGGCTAAGATCTATCAAAAAGGATCATCAAATCATTTGTGAGTCCATTGTTTAGATCATAGACAAATCCAGTGATTGGATCAAAGCAGCAGCTGTCTACTTTGCATCTGAGAATAGCAGATGCAGTTCGATTGTTGCTGTTGAGTCTATGAAACAAACAATGATAGAAACACAAATAAAATGACTAAACAGATCTCCCCAGTGGAGTCGCCAATTTGTTGTGGGGAAAAATGCCTATGCAGGACGATCCTATCCACCTAAGGTGTGACAGTGCCTTAGCAACAAACAGAGACAGCTATTCTAGTATTCTTCCTTTATGAATTAAGAATGAAGAGAGATAGATGGACTAACCGATGTCTTCCGTTTGTCCCTCGATCCGGTTCCTCTTCTCTTTGGGAGTTCCCAGCTACTTGCCTTCTCGCTCGCCCAGCTTCAAGAGGTTTCTGCAAGATCACAAGAAGAGAACACTACACAAAGACATAGATTCATATTCATAACTAGTTCAGGATTAGAAATAAACTAAATACACTAATGCAATCATACATCAAAGACACATCAGCATATAGGAGAAACCAAGATAGCTTTATTGATGAATAACAAGGTTCAGGAAGAGATACAACCCAGAGGGCTCCAATCCAGCATCTCCTTCCCAGCAAATGAAATTCCTATCTTCACCTTCCCTCAAAGCATTAAGCACCCAATAATTCCAGTCTCAAACCAACAACAATTCTTTGCAATAACAAAATTCCAGCCTCTAGATCTCATGGAGGAGAGATCCATATATAGATGTTTGGAGAGAGGATGAGTCAGCTTGAGATCTGACTAGTGTCCTCTCCCTCTGTCAGTTCTTGATTCCACTTGGAGGTTCTTGCTTCCACTTGGAGATTGGGAACCTCTTACTCATCACTAGTCGAATTCACTGAGGCAAGTGTCATTGAGGAAGATTCTGGAAGCTTCCTAGGTCTTGACACCTCTTGGAATGAACTTGCCATTTGTCAATTCCCGCTCAGCGCACCCTGGTAGTGCTTCTACCTGCGTTGCAGTGCAGGTAGCCAGTGTTGACTTTGCATTTCAGCGCAGACAGCTAGTGGAGCCACTGAATTGATCCTGAATTGACTTGTTTTTGAGCAGCTTCTGGTGGAGAACTTCTGTGAATTGTTGTGGTTTGTTAGCCTTGTTCCTCTAGGGGTAGGAACAACATGTTTAGGGACTTTGGATCCCTTAGATTATGGAAATTTCATGCTCAATGCTGTAAGGCACAAAAATGTCTATAACAATATAAGGAGAAGAAGATCATTAGGCAAGTGTATTGAAAAAGTCTTGAATATATAATGAAGAAAGAGATCTAGTATGCAGGTTCTGGGTTGATGATACATTGCTTGATCTGAGCTAAGGAGAGATCACACCGGTTGATGGAAGACTAGATCTAAGGATATATCGAGATCAAATTGTTTATCTTTATATGGTTGATTATGCGTATTTTTAGATCTGCATACTGACGCAATGTTATGTTCTGGGTATGACTGATGTCTGGTACAGCTGCAAGTTATGAGAAATTATTTTTAGATCTGTATGCAGGTTGTCTTTGGTAAAAGCGCGTGTATACGCGGGTTGGTTTCATTGAAGTAGTGTATATCTTTTGAAGCTTAATTTTTGGGGTTGCAGTTGGGTCTGACTGTTATTGCAGAGTTCTGTAGTCTGCTCTATGTTCTGGTGACTGGGTGTTGACAGGGTTTCAGTGGTTCAGTGATTCAAAGATTGATGATGCTAGTATTGGTTGTTTTGTGCTTCAATGATTTGTTATGAAAAGTGAATGAATCGTGGTATTCAGATTGTAATGTTGTGCTTCAGGAGTATCCAGTCTGAAAATTGATGAAAAGTGGTACCTGAAGGAAGGAGATTGTAGGCCAGCACCTACGTACTAGTATCTTAGCTAGTACAAGAGCAAAGGGGGTTGGAGCTCCCTTCCAGGAGATTTTGGAAAACGAGAGAAGGTTGTAGCCTTCTGCAGTTGTAGCCTGTGTACTGGTATAAGGCTGCACCAGTACAAAAGATTGTAAACTGAAGTTTCTTATTAAAGAAAGATAGAGACGACTTGCAGCAGGTGGTTTTCACCCACATTGGGTTTCCACCTTATATCATGGTGTTCGTGTGTGTTGCTTTTGTGTGATGATCTGTTCTGTTATACTGCACCTGTTTACCTTTAATATGGTTAATAATGTCCTGATGCATTTACTGAAGATAAACTAACTGAATCATAATTTTTCTGGTTATATGCTGGTTGCTTTAGACACAGTAGCGTGTACATGCTGGTTCACTTAACTGAAGTAGCGTATATATTTCTGAGTATTGAAAAAGTTTTATTGATCTGATAATACTGATTCACCCCCCCCCCTCAGTATTATTTCCAACAATTGGTATCAGAGCAGGTCCTTCAGAGAAGCTTGATCGCTTGAAGGTAGATCGTTCATCATGAGCAACTACGAGAGAGAAGCATCAATCAGGCCACCGGTTTTTGATGGGACAAACTTCAATTATTGGAAGGTAAGAGTTACTGCCTATCTTCAATCTCTTGGTACAAAAGTTTGGGACATCGTAGAGACAGGCTACACTTTTCCTTCAGCTACTCCTACAGATCCAGCCGAGAAAAAGAAATATGAAACAAATGCGAAAGCAGTCAGTACTCTATTAGGATGTATATCCCAATCTGAATTCATGAAGGTAATGCACTATAAATCCGCAAAAGAAATATGGGACAAAATTGTCATGAGCTATGAAGGAGACGAACAGGTAAAGCGTGCTAAACTTCAAACTCTCAGGATTAAGTATGAGACTCTCAGAATGTATAATGATGAAAGTGTGGCTAACTATTTCCTTAGGGTAGATGAGATTGTTAATTGCATGAAAAACTTGGGTGAAGAAAAAAAAGAGGCTATTGTGGTTGAAAAGGTTTTAAGATCATTGTCCCCCAAATTTGAATCTAAAGTGTCTGCAATAGAAGAAAAAGAAAATCTACGAATTCTTACTATGTCTCAGCTTCACGGAATTCTAACTGCTTATGAAATGAGAAAAGGAGGTCCATCAGATAGAAGAGAAGCTGCTTTCAAGGCTTCAGGCAAAGAAGATTATTATGAAGCAAGTCACGTGCCAGAAGATGAAGAAGAAGAATCAAATTTTGTCAGAAATCTTCAAAGGGGTTCTGGAAGGTTCAGAGGTAAGTTACCTTTTAAATGCTTTGCTTGTGGAAGAGTAGGTCATTATGCTGCCAAATGTCCTCACAAAGATAAGAATGACAAGGGTAAGGAACCTGTTAAATGGAACAAGAAACAGAATGAAAAGAAGAAAAGCTATTATACTCATGAAGATAGTGATGGTCTTTCAAATAGTGACGAAGATGAACAGGGTTATAGATATAAACTTTTAATGGCTTTTGAAGATGATGACTACATGGATGCTATAGATGTAGAAGGATTTTGTGAAGAAATGAATAATCTCAAAGTTTGCTTAGAAGAGAAAAGTGCTATTATTGATTCTCTACAATGTCAACTAGCAGAAAAGGAAAAACATCTTGAAAAATTGGAATGTGAGATTGTTTGTCTTAGAAAGGAGATTGAGAAAACAAAAGCGATTAATCTTAAATTTGTTAAAGGATCTGAAACCTTGGATGAGATTATCAATGTGCAGCGTTCTCCTCTAATCAAGACAGGTCTGGGATATAATGGAGAAACATCTCAAGCTTCTACCTCTAAAAGTTATCTTGATGCAGCAAGGAGGAGCAAGCAAAGACCAAATAAAAGTCATCAGGTGAATTAGGGACAGTTTACCTCAAGAACAAAAAATCAAGAAATTCGGGGACAAGCTGCCTTAAGGACAAACAGAAGCTACAATCAGCCACAGGTAAAATCTTCCCAATTTGCCCCAAGAATGGATGTCAATAGAAGCTACAATCGGTTGGATGATAGATCTGATTATCGGAGAAATTTCTTTAATGGCCAATGTTTTTCTTGCCATAATTTCGGTCACAAAGCAGCTCAATGTGTTGCCTACAAGACAATCATGACTAGAGAAGCTCAAAAGCAAAGAAGTATGACTAGAACCATGAAAAGGACTTATAACAACTTTTCGGTTCTTGAAAATGAAGTTGAATGCTCTATTTGTAATAACTTTGGTCATGAAGACTCTGAATGCAGGAGCAGGTTCTGGAAGACAACTCAGAAGGAACAAACCTCAAATGTCAGAACATGGAGAATAAAAGAACCGAAACCAGAAAGATGTGGGATAGCCTTTTATGCAGAAGGTCAAGAAAGTCTATGGTACATTGACAGCAGATGTTCGAAGCATATGACAGGGGACAAAGAAAAACTTGAATCATATACCGCATTAGAAAAGGGAAAGAAAGTTTCTTTTGGAAACGATATCTCTGCAGCCATAAAAGGAAAAGGCGTTGCTCCATTGAAAGAGAAGGTCAAAGATGGAAATGTTTTGTATGTTGATGGATTGAAGCATAATCTTCTGAGTGTCAGTCAGATGTGCGATCAAGGAACAGAGGTAATATTTAGATCAAATGGATGTTGTGTTCGTGATCTTGATACAGGTGAAACAGTGATCAAAGGAAGAAGGACTCCAAATAATCTATACATATTTGAAGAAAGAAAACAACAATGCTATTTGAGCAAGAATGATGAACACTAGCTATGGCATCGGAGGTTTGGGCATCTAAGCTTTCCACAAATAAGGAAAGCATGCAAATATCAGGCAGTTCGTGATCTTCCAGATATCAAAATTCAAGACAACACCATATGCAAATCATGTCAGTTTGGAAAGCAAACCAGAACTAATTTTCCTGAGAAGGAAGGATCAGCTAGCATGCCTCTTGAGCTAGTACATACAGATACATGTGGTCCATTCAGAAAAAGAACACCTCGAGGAGAAGAATATTTGATATTATTCATTGACGATTTCTCCAAGTTTGTCTGGTTAGGACTTATGAAGCACAAAGATGAAGCATTTGAAAAATTCAAATCCTTCAAAGCCTTGGCTGAAAATGAATCAGGACACAAAATTAAGTGCCTCAGATCTGACAGAGGTGGGGAGTTTACCTCGAATGAATTTTTTGATTTCTGTGAAGAACATGGGATAAGAAGAGAATTCTCTACAGCTAGAACTCCTCAGCAAAATGGAGTTGTGGAAAGAATGAACAGAACAGTCCAACAAATGGATCGTGCTATGCTTGATGAATCAGGTACTCCCGCAACTTTCTGGGGTGAAGCTGCACATGCTGCGGTTATTATTCTCAACAAAAAAAATGTCCGAGTAAACAGCACTCAAACTCCTCATGAGCTCTGGTGTGGTAAGACTCCTTCGGTGAAGCACTTCAAAATCTTTGGGAGCAAATGTTATATTAAGAATACTGATGAGCAACTTGGCAAACTTGAACCAAGAGCAGATGAAGGCATTCTTCTTGGTTATTCTCCACATAGCAAAGCATACAAGTGCTACAATAAAAGACTTGGCAGAATTGTTGACAGTATTGATGTTGTGGTTGATGAGAAGGGATACATTCCTAGGCAAGTTCATCATGAAGACATCGAAGAAGATGAAGGCTACCCTCAAAGACAGAATGATGAAGAAGAACCTCAAGAAGAAGAAGAACCTCAAGAAGAACCAGAGGAGCAGACAAGAATAGAAGAGAAGACTCCATCCAGATATGTTCAGAAGAATCATCCAAAATCTCAGATTGTGGGGCAGAAAGAAGCAGGAGTACAAACAAGAAGAACAATTGCAGAAGCTTCAAGCTATTTGGCATTACTCTCTTCCACTGAACCACAAAATGTGAAAGAGGCATGCAAAGATGAATGTTGGGTCAAAGCAATGGATGAAGAACTTGAGCAGATCGAAAAGAATAACACTTGGGAATTGGTTCCTAGACCAAAGGATAAGAATGTCATAGGGAAAGAATGGGTCTTCAAAAATAAATTGAATGAAAATGGAGAAGTAATTAGAAACAAGGCCAGACTTGTTTGTAAAGGGTATGCGTAGCAAGAAGGAATAGATTTTGAAGAGACCTTTGCTCCTGTTGCAAGACTTGAGGCCATCCGAATGTTCCTTGCTCTCTCAAGCTTTCAAAACTTCAAGGTATTTCAAATGGACGTGAAATCAGCCTTTCTGAATGGAGACTTAGAAGAAGAAGTATATATTGAGCAGCCAGATGGTTTCATTCTTGGGAATGATCCAAACCTTGTATGCAGATTGAAAAAGGCTCTCTATGGTCTCAAACAAGCTCCAAGGGCTTGGTACTATCGTTTGGACAAATATCTTCACCAACAAGGTTTTTCAAAAGGATCAGCAGATAGCAATCTCTATATGAAAGTTGAAAATAACAAATTGCTAATACTTGTTGTTTATGTAGATGATATTATCTTTGGCAGCAATGAAGAGACTATGAGTCAAAACTTTGCCTTGGTTATGCAGAAAGAATTTGAAATGTCATTACTTGGAGAATTGACATACTTCCTTGGATTGCAAATCCAACAAAATGAAGGAGGTATTTTCTTGTCTCAAACCAAGTACCTCAAGCAGATCTTGAAGAAGTATGGCATGGAAGATTCAAAGCCAGTTTGTACCCCCATGGTTACAGGATGCAGCCTCAGTGCAAATGATGAATCAGCAGCAGTTCACCAACCAACTTATAGATCCATGATTGGGAGTTTGCTTTATTTGACAGGTACCCGACCAGATATTATGCATGCAGTAGGAATTGTTGGAAGATTTCAAGCCAACCCAAAGGAAACTCATCTTCAGGCAGTCAAAAGAATCTTCAAGTATCTTCAAGGGACTCAAAACTATGGCTTATGGTATCCTAGAGATACAGATCTCACTCTTCATGCTTACACAGATGCAGATTGGGCCGGAAGTGTGGATGACAGGAAAAGCACAAGTGGTGGTGCTTTCCTCATGGGTTCCAGATTAGTATCTTGGTTCAGCAAGAAACAGAGTTCGATTGCTTTATCTACAGCTGAAGCAAAATATGTGGCTGCGGCATCTTGTTGCACACAACTTCTTTGGATGATGCAGACCTTGCAGGATTTTCAAATCACTTGCACTCCACCAGTCTCTATCTTATGTGATAATACAAGTGCAATCAACATTTCAAAGAATCCAGTCATGCATTCAAAGACCAAGCACATACCAATCAAGTATCACTTCCTTCAGGAACAAGTGCTTGAACAAAAGGTCAAGTTGGAGTATGTTTCTTCTAAAGAACAAGTTGCTGATATTCTCACAAAACCACTGCCCAGGGAGACTTTTGAATATCTCAGACAAAAGCTGGGAGTAGTTGATGCTTCATCCTGCTGTTGAAGCTTGTCTGTTCTAAAGAAAAGTTGGTATACGCGAGTTGTGTAAGGGATATCCGCGTACATACGCTGATTTATGCAGGTTAAGTCGCGTATATGGAGTTCTGAACAGCAAGGGCAGATTCTGGTTGGAGAAGGTCTGAGATGGGTATGACAGAGTCCTTCAGGCACAGTTTCAGGGGGAGCAGCAAGCACAGTTTCAGGGGGAGCAGCTTAAAGTCTAATAAAGCATTGTTGGCATTTAGATGCTTTTGGTTCTAGTTCACAACTGTTGTTGGTTTCAGGAGAAGGAGCACAGAAGGAAATCTTGGTTGCTGATCGAAAAAGATGATTATCAGATGCTGCTGGTGACTTTCATAAGTCTTGGTCTAGATTTTTCGTCTCTATGTCATGTATCTCTTTTGTGATATCTCTTTTATGATGTCAAGGTCATGTAACGGCCTATGTTGGTTTCCCCACTATGCCTGGGATGAATGATGTAATGTAATTGGTTGTTATATGTAAATTTCTGATGTATCCCCTCTTGGTTGGGAGTATGGATGTATGTATTGAGTCTTTTGGTGATAGGAAGGTCCTTTATGATGTATAAGTCTTGGTTCTTTTTGAAGAACATCATTTGCAGATCTTGCCTACAGTCAGGGGGAGCATGTTCAGCACAGCAGAGCAGAGATATCAGCATGTTCTCAGGGGGAGCACAGCCCTTTTCCCTTGATGACAAAGGGGGAGAATGATTCTAAGGATCTTGGGGTTGCCATCAAGTCCAAAGGGGGAGATTGTTGGCATTTTGGCACAGGTGTGGCGCTACGGTACAGGTGTTGTCCTTGATGGCAACTCCCTTTGATGACAGATCTCAGTCCAGACTATAAGAATGAAGAGAAATTTCATATACGCAGGTTCATTAAGCCCAAGATGCGTATACACGTTGGTACGCTATATAATAAGTCGCAAATACGCAGGCTCGCTATATACAAAGTCGCGTATACACGCAGTTTCATGAACAGAAAAGAGCGTACATGTCGAGAAGCTTCCCTTTGGTCCGTGGTAGTTAGTCCTTGGTACTTGAGCCTATGTTTTTGGACCAAGGTATCTCGATAGTCGTGTTGATCCCGAGTTTTGAAGTTGATGGTATTGTATTACTATGGTTTTGGACCGTGGTATTGAGAAGGGCCTAAGGCTATATAAGGAGAAGAAGATCATTAGGCAAGTGTATTGAAAAAGTCTTGAATATCTAATGAAGAAAGAGATCTAGTATGCAGGTTCTGGGTTGATGATACATTGCTTGATCTGAGCTAAGGAGAGATCACACCGGTTGATGGAAGACTAGATCTAAGGATAAATCGGGATCAAATTGTTTATCTTTATATGGTTGATTATGCATATTTTTAGATCTGCATACTGACGCAATCTTATGTTCTGGGTATGACTGATGTCTGGTACAGCTGCAAGTTATGAGAAATTATTTTTAGATCTGTACGCAGGTTGTCTTTGGTAAAAGCGCGTGTATACGCGGGTTGGTTTCATTGAAGTAGTGTATATCTTTTGAAGCTTAATTTTTGGGGTTGCAGTTGGGTCTGACTGTTATTGCAGAGTTCTGTAGTCTGCTCTGTGTTCTGGTGACTGGGTGTTGACAGGGTTTCAGTGGTTCAGTGATTCAAAGATTGATGATGCTAGTATTGGTTGTTTTGTGCTTCAATGATTTGTTATGAAAAGTGAATGAATCGTGGTCTTCAGATTGTAATGTTGTGCTTCAGGAGTATCCAGTCTGAAAATTGATGAAAAGTGGTACCTGAAGGAAAGGAGATTGTAGGCCAGAACCTACGTACTAGTATCTTAGCTAGTACAAGAGCAAAGGGGGTTGGAGCTCCCTTCCAGGAGAGTTTGGAAAACGAGAGAAGGTTGTAGCCTTCTGTAGGTTGTAGCCTGCGTACTGGTATAAGGTTGCACCAGTACAAAAGATTGTAAACTGAAGTTTCTTATTAAAGAAAGATAGAGACGACTTGCAGCAGGTGGTTTTCACCCACATTGGGTTTCCACCTTATATCATGGTGTTCATGTGTGTGGCTTTTGTGTGATGATCTGTTCTGTTATACTGCACCTGTTTACCTTTAATATGGTTAATAATGTCTTGATGCATTTACTGAAGATAAACTAACTGAATCATAAGTTTTCTGGTTATACGCTAGTTGCTTTAGACACAGTAGCGTGTACACGCTGGTTCACTTAACTGAAGTAGCGTATATATTTCTGAGTATTGAAAAAGTTTTATTGATCTGATAATACTGATTCACCCCCCCCTCTCAGTATTATTTCCAACAACATGGCTTTCCGTTATAGGGCACGAAACATGAGTGCAAGGGCTGGGATAAAGAGCTTGAAGGCAAAATTGAGCAAAGCAACAAAAGAGGCAAAAGAGGAAAAAGAGCAAGATCGGCTTCGAATCTTGGCTGAAGCTTCCATGGCATAGCATAGCACTTCATAGGGGACATCCAGCCCAAATTTCAAGAAATTTGGGGAAATTTTGGTCACATGACAAATTTTAGGGCAAAACACAGGTTTTTTCTCCCAGTGGCGCGGCGCTAAAAATTGGGAACTCCAAATGAAGAATGGTTTGCATTTTTGGATTAAGCATGAAAAATCACGACTACTGGTGCTTGGAAAAGAAATTTGGGCAAGATTTGTGTCTCCAGGAGGTCAAAAACACCCAAAAAATGACATCTCTACCCCTATTTTGACACACAGGAAGCAGTCTTGGGAGAATGAAGATTTGGAGGGGCAAATGAGCACCAAATTTAGAAATTCTAGTTGGGTTAGAAAGTAGAAATGACAGGCTTTCCAAAACGCACACTTGGGCACATTTTGGACTCCTGAAAATGACTCAAATAGGCTCCCAAGTGGCGTGGCATACAGAGAAAATGGTGCGGCACATACAGGAAAAAATGCCAAATTTGCCTCCGTTTCGCGAAATTTCGATTTGCGACTTCTCCAAGTGGGCCCGCTCATCTACATTTCAGTTTTTTGGCACCTAAGGTGGAATTTAAAGTATTTTCTCTCCATATTGGCTTCTATCCAAGTGGCGAAAGAAGGCAAACGATCACCCAAGCCATTTGTCATGTTTGTAACGCTGCACCCGTAGCTGATGGTTGGCTCTTCATCTCCATTTTGTAATGATTCGAGTAACTCCCAAACCATTGGGTGTTCTATCTCTTCATGGTACATTCTATATATTGTATGCAAACCATTTGCAAAGGGTTGGTTGGCTTGTAACTTCTGGGAGACTGTGGGAAAGAAACTCTGCTTCTTCACTGTATATTTTTGACAGAGAATTAATGAAAGACAACGGGTTTGTTTCATGAGATGCATGTGGTTGTGAGTGTAGCAAATGTGTCTCTTATGTTTTCATATGTATTTCACTATGTTTCATAATTCAATTCTTATTCATTTCTAGTGAAATTTTCTGAGTTAGACAAGGTAGAATTCAATTTTATTGCTCTGCCTGTGGGAAAATTTCATGTTCAATGTTCTTCTTCTGTTGAAAAGAATTCATGTTCCTATGCCCTTTTCACTCTCCTAAACAATCTCTCCATTCCGCATTATTTCAAACTAAATTGCTACACTTTCTGCTGCCTTGCCTCATGAAGTAATCTGTGCCTTTGTATTAAATTCTCTATTCTTTGCTGACCGTTGGTCCCATACCATCCCAGAAGCTCAGTCATTCATAAAAAATTGTTTCTTGTATCCCTATTCACTTACTAGCCTAAGATCAATACTTCACTGTAAGTCATCTCAGACCGTTTTTTTTCTTATATATTTACTAAGCGTGACTCGGAGAGAGCCCTCTCCTGTTCTGGTAGGGCTAGCTACCAGACTGAGCATGGTTTGTGGTTACCCTGAATTTTTCCTTCCTTCAGCCTAGGGCAGATTTAGGTGCTAATAGATCAGAAATTTAAAGCTCCTTTCCAAAATGTAGTCATGGAGGAGGAACAATTTGAAGAAGATGAGGATGAAATTCACTGCATGGAAGATAAAGGCAGTGCTGCATTTTTGACATTGGCTGAGTATGAAGAATCATTGCTGCAAGAACAAAATAGTCAGGAGTCGGACAGAGGAGCTATTCTACAAACTGGTGACTAGCAGAGATATAATCCGAGATCCAATGCAAAAAATGTCAAGGAAAATCCTGCACAAAAGGCCGCTATCCAAATAGAACCACAAAATATCAAGCAGAGAAGACCAGCAGCTGATCCAGTCATCCTCAAAGCTCCAGTTCAGGAGGTAAAAAGTTCTGATAAGTCATCCTCTTCTTTCATCTTTGAATCAGAAGTTCAAAAATTGAAAATATATGTCCCTCTAGTTGAGTTGGTGAAGAGTGAAGTGTTTAGGAAGCCTATTCTTGAAGCCCTTGAGCTAGAAATCAAACAAACCTCCACTGACTCTGTTAATTTGCAAGATGACAAACCTGCCATTGTGCTCAGCCCAATGATTGAACCTGCTGATAATAATTCTTCATATTTTTATGTCTCATTGACCATTCATGACAAAGTCCTCCATAATTTCCTGCTAGACACAGGGGCCAGCCACAATCTAATGCCTAAAACTGTCATGGAAGAGTTGGGCCTTGACATCACTAGACCCTATCATGATTTATTTTCTTTTGATTCAAGAAAGGTGAAATGTCTTGGATTAATCAAAGACCTGGCTATTACCTTAACCCAGCTGCCCATGAAGAGTATGATGATGGATATTGTGGTAGCAGATGTCCCTCCTAAGTTTGGCATGTTGCTGTCCAGAGGGTCGATTAAGAGACTAGGTGGGACATTACAAAATGATTTATCTTATGCTATTGTCCTAGTTTTTGGAGGAGAAAGCAGGAGGTTATATAGAGAAGCACAGTTGGCATATATCATCAGTGATGAGAAGAATCCTACAAATCATCTTATATATGCAGTAGACACTGATTTTGGAGCATGCATTCTCCAAATAAAAGAATCTCAGAAGGCTGAAATGCAGCTCAGGAAACCAACAGTTTAGGCTGAGCAAGAGCAAGGAGGTCAAGTTTGGGAGATGAATTTTGATGGGGTGTGTTCCAGGGATACTACAGGAGCAGGGGTTGTGCTAGTATCTCCACAACAAGAGAGCATTCAGCTGTCTTTTAAGTTGGTTTTTCAAGTGACAAGCAACATAGTAGAATATGAAGCACTGCTGTTGGGATTAAATGCAGCAAAAGACAAAGGAATTAGAAACATAAAGGTATTTGGAGATGCTGATCTAATCATTCAACAAGTAAATAAAATGTTTCAAGAAAAGCACCCAAGGCTAAAATCATACAGAGATGAGGTATGGAGAATCAGATATTCTTTCGATTATTTCTGTATTTCATATATTCCTAGAGCCCAAAATCAACTTGTTGATTCCCTTGTTGTTTCTGCTAGTCTATTTATACTTCCTATGCCTCCCAGATTAGTTTATGAAGTCCAAGTGAATTATAGACCTTCCTTGCCTGACAATGTCCACCACTGGAAAGTTTTGATGATGATGATGAGTTGAATAGATTCCTTCAAGTCATTGATGAATTTTCTGAGATGCAAATTGACCAAGAAAATGAAGTCTTGTTAGAAATCCCAAATCCCAACTTAGAAATAAAATTGGTAAAGACAACATAGTCCAGCTTCCTAGTAACCATATTCCTAAGGGCCTAATTCCTCTTGAAAGGCTATTTGACCAGAATGATATGCCTTACAAAGTTATCCAAAAAGAGGATCAATCTGCAGTCTCTAAGCATGATATAGGAAGTCCAGGTCAACCTAGGTATGTGAATTTGTCCACTCATTTGTCTGCTGATCAAAGTGCTGAATACTGCAATTTAATGAGGCAATTTGCTGATATGTTTTCCTGGGATTATAGCGATCTGAAAACATATGACAAGAACATAATTCAGCATAAAATCCCTCTGGAAAAAGACACTATTCCTTTCAAATAGAAGCTGAGACCAATAAACCCTATGCTTCTTCCATTGATTGAAAAAGAAATTAAAATATTTCTGGCTACCAAGATCATTGTTCCTCTCAGATATTCAAAATGGGTAGCAAATCTAGTGGTGGTGAGGAAGAAGAGTGGAGAAATCAGACTGTGTGTTGATTTCCAAAATTTAAATAAATGCTCCAAGAAAGATAACTATCCTCTGCCAAATATGGAGCATTTGTTGCAAGAAAGTCTCAGGAGCTAAAGTGATGTCATTTTTGGATGGATTTTCAAGCTTCAATCAGATTGTTGTGCACCCAGATGATCAAGAAAAGACTTTGTTCACCAGCCCTTGGGGCACTTTTATGTATGCAAAAATGCCATTTGGATTGATGAATTCTGGAGCCACCTTTCAAAGAGCTATGGATATAGCATTTGTGGAGAGAAGGACAAATTTGTGCTTATATACCTTGATGATATAATATTTTATTCCAGCAGCCGTCAAAATCATTTGCAGCATTTAAGAAAAGTGTTTCTGAAGTGCAGGAGGTTTGGAATCTCAGTCAATCCCAAAAAATCACAATTTGCTTTGAATGAAGGCAAGCTATTGGGACATATTGTGTCTGCTGTAGGTGTTCAAATTGACCCAGAAAGAGTCAAAGAAATTCAGGCTTTGATTGTCCCTAGATCAAGAGGGATATCCATTCCTTTATGGGTAAGATAAATTTTGTAAGGAGGTTCATTCCAAATTTTGCTGAACTTGTGAAGTATATTACCTCCATGTTGAAGAAAGGAGCAGAGGTAAGATGGATTGATACAACAAGGAAATCATTTGAGTCAATTAAAAAAGATATTATGGAGGCTCCCACATTAATAAGTTCATATTACAGCAAGGAGTTCCATATTTTCTCATTTGCCTCTGAAGACACCATTGCAATTGTTTTATTGCAGCAAGATGAAGAAGGTTAAGAACATCCAATGGCATTTTTCAGCAAGAATTTGAGGGATGCTGAACTAAGGTATGATATTATAGAAAAACAGGCATATGCTCTTATCAAAACCTTAAAAGCTTTCAAAGTTTACATCTTGCATTCGAAAATAATTGCATATGTGCCTTCTGCTGTAATAAAAGATGTCTTGACACAACCTGATGTTGATGGAAGAAGGGCAAAGTGGATTGCAAAAATGATAGAATTTAATATAGAGCTGAGGCCCACCAAGCTGGTTAGAGGTCAGGGGCTTGCCAAGTTATTGGTTGAGGAAAATTGCAGGTCTCTAGACATTGATTTCCTAGATGCAAGTACAGAAAATGGTCAGGCAGAAGAGGAAAAAACAACTAAAATAGAGAGAAATCAGTTAGTGGCCGAAAATCTAGCTTCATGTAACTGGTATGCTGAAATAATTAATTTCTTGCTGAAGCTAGAGATCCCTTCAGAATTTACTCCAAGTCAAGCTAGAACTTTAAAGCTTAGAGCAGCAAAGTATTGCATCAATGAAAATCTGCTCTACTAGAGGGATCCATCTGGAATATTTTTAAGGTGTCTGGACAAAGAACAGTCAAGAGAAGTTATGCAGCAGTTTCACAAAATCATGTGCAGAGGGCACCATTATTGGAATACTACAGCCCACAAAATTCTCAGAGCTGGGTACTATTGGCCCACTTTATTTTCTGATGTGTTTGCTTTTGTTAAATCTTGTGACAGGTGCCAAAGATTTGAAGGAAAACAATAGTTGAAATCCCTGCCCCTAAAACAATAGTTGCAAAAGGACCTTTTCAGCAGTGGAGCTTGGATTTTATTGGTGAAATCAATCCACATTCCAGTGGCCAGCGTAGGTGGATATTAGTAGCCATTGATTACTTTACTAAGTGGATTGAAGCAGTCCCTACAAGGAAGGCTGATCATAATGTGGTCATGAAGTTTTTAACAGAAAATATTTTCAGCAGATTTGGTTGTCCACACAAGTTAATAACAGATAATGCAGCAGCCTTCAGGGCAAAAGAGCTGGTGGAAATGTGTGATTCAATGGGTATCAAACTTGTTCATTCCACCTCATATTACCCACAGGGAAATGGTCTAGCAGAATCCTCTAATAAAATCCTGATCAGGATAATTAAAAAGCTGTTAGAGGATTATAAAAAGAACTGGGATTCAAAGCTCAAGTATGCACTGTGGGCTGACAGAGTGACTATTAAAAAATCCATAGGGAGTTCTCCTTTCAAGCTGGTATATGACACTGAAGTTGTATTTCCAATTTAGCTAACTCTCCCTGTGGCAAAATTCCTTCAAGAAGAGCATGATGAAGAAGAAGACATGGCAAAGAGAATCACTGATTTAGCAGAGTTGCATCAGATTAGAGAACAGCTGGTTGAAAAAGCTACAACACATCAGAGAAAGATTAAGGAAGCCTTTGATAAAAAGGCAAAAACAAATAATTTTTAGATTGGTGACTTGGTTTTGAAATGGGATGCACTAAAGGAGAAGAAAGGCAATCATGGGAAATTTGATGCTTTTTGGACAGGGCCTTTCATTATTTCACAGATTCAAGGGAACAACACCTTCATACTGAAAAGTATGGGAGGAGAGATAGTTTTTGATGGCCCAGTTAATGGGCGATTTTTGAAAACTTATGTGATTTAAGGTCTTTGGCCTTAAAATGATGTAAATATTTTGTTTTTATCAGTTTTGTGCACGCAAGGTAGACTCCATGCCCAATGGAACACTAGGGATTTTTTTAACTTGCTTTCAGCTGGAAAGACATTGATCTGCAGGTTCTTGAGACCTCACAGGGAGGATCTCATCCCCAGAAGGAGCCAGTGTTAGCTCTGCTACAGATTCAGTGCTTAAGGGTTGATATCAGGTTGGAGAATGATGGTTTTGGTTTCTTAGGAGCTCATGGCAGATTCATTTTACCCTTCCTCTTTTACTTGATTTACCCTTAAAAATCCCGCTAACCTCTGTTTCTTCCTTCCCCATAAATTCCCCTCATTTCCCCTCTAAACCTTGTTTTCCTCTGTATTGCCTCCAAAACCCCTTTAGACACGTTTTCCCTACTCCCGGGTCATATTGTGTTTTAACACTAGTGAAACCTCGTTTACTCTTTTAAAACCATGTTACCATTTATTAAAAACTTGATAACTCAGTAGTCTCTGCATAAACCTTTATTTGTTTAATTCCCCGACATTAATCGCTTAACACATTATAGCCATGCATATAATGAAAATGATATAATTTGGCGGGCCCATAGCTGTCACATCATCTGAACATGAATGTTAATCCTTGACCATCCGATTGCACCCACTACTTGATCCAACGCCATACGCAATCCCCGCTCCCGTTAACCGCTCGTCTGTTAGGCAGTGGGAAAAGCGATTTCCATCCCGTCCCATCAGACACGTGTCTCCATTCCATTACATCACTACCCCTGGTATGATTACCACCACAATGCCATAAGTGGTGTGATAAAACTGTCTTCTGCCTTCCTGTATGACTCCCGACAATTAAAGCGCGTGCTCCTTTCGCTCCTGATCACCGTCAGATCTGCTGCGTCCAGCTCCGACGGCCCTAGTTTCTTCATCTGCCTATCTTCCTATAGCCTCTATCAATCAATCCCTGCCATTGATTTTAGTGATCTGACAGCTGATACTATCTCGGTGATGTCTTTGCCTCCCACTAGCAGATCTCGATCGTCCGTGTAACCCATCAAATAGCCAGTGTTTCATCTTGGCTCCTGATCGTTTTCAATGGATTTTTTTAATGTTTCAGCCCATTTTGTGCACGCAAATAAGGAAGAGATCAATCCAGTAACCTACGCATCTAAACCTTCATCTACCTGCATTCAAGAACAACACGATCAAGGACGAGAAAGTACTGCCTTGAGCAGTTTAATTTGTTCAGTAGTTATGAACATTTATGCAGGAAACATTCCACCTATTCAAGGAGTGCACCAAAGTACCAGAGAATGTCTAATTTGCTAATTAAAAAATTCAGAATGTATCAGAGGCCCGTAATAGTGTGTAAATGTGGTTGGTGGTCAATTAAGACACCTCCACGCACAGCCTAGCAGAGCCATTTTTGTAACAGATCCTATATATACCCAGAAAAACGATGTAATTAGGTTGATGAATGTTATTCTGTTGCAAGCTTAAACTTCTGGAGACTGTAACTACCTTGTAACCTGTAGCTCCTGGTCTTCATTTCCAGCTAATACAAGCTTCTTTTACTGTTGATTGTTCACTTTCCACTACTTCTTCTTTGTTCTAGGCTGTGCCTGTTTTGCATTATTTCATGTGCTATTAATATTTAGCATTAGAGGGGCTGTCATCCCACCTCTGTGTTAGGATTTAACATGTATCATTAAATTTTCTTGCAGGTTTCTATTGTTTTAATGCCAGAGAGCTATCATCCTGTCTGTGTATTAGAAAACAGATTTACAGACCTTTTAACTAGTTGTAGCTGGCCATCACAGGGTCCGGTGCATCTGCTGGTGTGATCAGTGTTCTCCATCATCACATTGTCGCTAAAGCTGTGAGTAATTGGTGGTTAAAAGACTTGTAGCTTGAGGGTGTTCACCCATGTCTAGGGTCAATCATAGTAGAAGTGGTTATCTGGCTTGAATATGCAACATTTCTTTCATTCATCCACCTAGTTTTCCAACATTTTGTTGACTTTTTAATGTTCCCGAGCATCACTGATATACAACCTAGGTGAGTTTCTTGGGGTGATAACAGCTCCTGCCACACTTAAGAGTTGCGCTGTCACAACAAAAGATTACGACTCAGGAATAGGCCTTGGAGATTGTAATGAGACTACATGAAACAACGATGCAAGATTCAAATATAGTGGTTCAACAAATCCATGCGTAGTTGCAAAATCTTTGCCTTAAAATGGAAAGTTTGAAGGAGGACAGGACATTTCGACTGCAAGTGTGAGAAGAGGTATGGTGCCTGAAATGAAAGGGTCAGGGGCATGAAAAATACCATTGCCTGATCTTTGCGAACTATCTTGTAGGAGGAGGGCCAATGCCTTTGAGGCTGAAAGCTCAAGCAGGACCAAGCGCAGGGCATGCATTGTGGTGTGCTATATGTTAGATAGCAGGAAAACATACGATGTATAACTGTCATTTGCTGCAGAAGTTTGTACAAACACTGCAACAACTGTTTTACAACTTTCGTAGGTCGGTAGGGCATGATGTGCACAACTGCAGAAGTTATGAATGGATGATGGACAAAACATTCACTTATAGGTTCAGGTAGAAACACGGCCCCCTGACTAGAGTGTGAGTATGGCACGAATAGGCTTTCAGGGGTGCGGATGAGGCTGAGGCAGAGGAGGACATGGAACAGGTCTATGACAGCTAATCTTCTACAATTTCAAAGGACCAGGACACTACACCCGCTATTGCACTAACCCTACACGACCGTCGTGCAAATATTACACTCATTTTGATCATGAGACAGAAGATTGTCCTACACTGATACCAAGAATATGCGACAAAGGGAAGCTACCACCTCAGCTGACTCAGAACCTGTAGATGATGAGGTATGAGCCTCACGAAGAGGATCTGAGTGTGAATATAGTGCTCCGAAGTGGAGTTGCAATAGGGGATGATAAGGGGAAATAGCTCGACGACAGTGCATGGTTTTGCAAAGCTTTGGCGAAGGAGGCTAAATTTTGTTTGGAGCGTGCATGCGAAATGTTCATGGAAGAAAAGAAGAGCATCGCTAAGGCCTCCATCTTAGGGAGCAAGGATAAGTCGGATTAGGAAATGGACCCTTCTATGCTTACAACCTTTCTAGAGACCTGCATGAAGCTACTACATGATAGCAAGGCCATGAAGGGATTATAGGAGCTTATAAATAGATGCATCGAGAACACTCCAGGTGAACCGTGCATGGTATGAAAGATTGGTAAGCATAAAACAAGGACAGGATGAGAGATGAGACTGATTGCATAGATAGGAGAGTATGAAAAAGATCAGGTTTTTTTGGATCTGGGGTTAGATGTGAACGTCCTACCCAAGTAGACTTGGGAGAGGATGGGAAGACCCGCACTGCAGTGGTCTCCAATTCAGTTAAGGATGGAAAACCAGCAGAAGATCATCTCCATGGGGTGGCTACAAGGGGTGACTATAGATATTGAAGGTGTGAGTGCATTGGCAGACTTTGAAGTAATAGAAATTGTGGATGAAAACAACCCCTACCATGTGCTCCTTGGCATTGATTGGGATACTGATATGAATGGGGTAATCAACCTAAAGAAGCGAAAGATGATATTTGAAAAGAAATTGCACCACGTAATAGTACCCCTAGATCCTACTGAAGGATTGCGCTATACTGAACTAGTCCGTGATTATGAGAGCGATGACAATTTAGACTGTATCTATAAGGTAACAACGCGAGACCAAGATTGGGTGAATACAATAGTAGATGGAAGAATTGTGTGGGATTGCAAGAGCTCCTGCACCTCGGACTCGGATGAAGAATTAGAGCGTTGGCAGAATCTCTTGCCTGAAGTAACCACACTAAGCTGTAACATGATGACCCAATCGCTATGTTGTGTGTCATCGGAAGTAAGAAAATCTTCCCACTTATGATGGATTGAATGATGTAGATTTATTTTTGGATGCATTTGAGAGGGAAATGGTAGAAAAGCAGCGCTTCTAGGCTTTGGACTGGGCACTGTGCGCTACACTTGCAAGATGGTGGGGTACGCACAAGGGTAGCTTTGATGATTGGCACGAGTGTAGGAGGACGATGAGGACATGCTTTCAGAAGCCGAAGGTATGAATAACAGACAAATATGATGGGAAGAATGATCCGCATGCACACTTGGCCAAATGGGTTCAGGCTTATGGAGGGAAGCCCCAACCAGAATGGGTGCTCTTGTTCTGTCACACCTTGGATGTCATCCTGATGAACTGGTACTTAGAAATAGAGCTCTGCCATGGTACAGGTGAATGGGGTATTCTGCGCAAAGGATTCATAATGACATTTAGCTTTGAAGACAGGTTTGACTATATTGACAAAGCGCTACAAGTGGTGAAAGAAACAATCTTTAGGATACCGCGGGATCCATTGGATCTCATTCAACCCGATTGGACTACTTAGCTGAGTCATGTGCTAGAATGCTATAATGTGATGACTAAAGAAGAAGATGAGGATCCAAGAAAGATTAACATCCCTTAAACAGAGGGTCACTGCAAGGTTGAGGGACCGTAGATTGAGAATCTTGATATAACCACGCCACTAAAAATGAAACATGTAAATATTAGTACAGAGAAAGAACCCAAAATTGCGAAGATTGGAGATTACTAGGATGACACAATGGTGGATAAGGTCATTGAATTTCTCCTCGAATACCAGGATTTGTTCCCTACCAAGTTTATGAAACTAAAAGGGATAATAGGAGACCTGGGTGTTATGAAGATCACGTTGAAGCCCGACGTGAAACCACTTAAGAAAAGACCTTACCGTCTTAATCTGAAGTATAAGGAGAAGGTCCTCTTAGAGCTAGACAAGATGCTTGCGACAAGCATCATTGAGCTCGTAGGATAATCTGATTGGGTAAGCTTAATGGTGGTACATGAGAAGAAGCAGAAAGATGAAATAAGGATATGCATAGATCTCAAGAAGTTGAATGACGCTTGCGTACATGATCCTTTTCTGACTCTGTTCACTGATGAGGTGTTGGATAATGTAGGTGGTTAGGAAGCGTATTCCTTCACTGATGGGTTCTTTGGGTACCATCAGATCAAAATCACGTTGGAGGATAGATGTAAGATGACCTTCGTAACTAAGTGGGGTTGTTTTCGGTACACTATAATGCCTTTTGGATTGAATAATGCGCCTGTGATTTTTTCGTGCATAGTCATTGTTGCATTCAAGGAATTTTTTCATAAGTTTCTGGAGTTGTACATTGATGACTGGACAGTGTTTGGGCTGGTGAAATTCCATGTTGCAAGTTTGTGCATGATGCTAGATACCTGTCAAAGGTACCACATCGTGCTCAATCTAAAGAAGTGCCTATTTTGTGTTCCTTTTGGGACCCTGTTGGATCATGTGGTTTGTAAGCAGGGATTGATGGTAGATCTCATGAAGATCATGATGGTACTTAACTTGGAAGTGCCGAGGAGTGTGAAGCAGTTGCGCGCAACCCTATGACATACTGGATATGACAGAAATTTTATCAAGGGCTATGTCCAGATCACCGTACTTATGGAAAAGCTGTTGAAAAAGGATGTCACGTTCTACTGGAATGAGGAATGTAAGAAAATATTAGATGTATTTAAATAAAACATGGTGACCGCGTCGATTCTAGTCTTCTCGGATTGGAAGAAGGAGTTTCATGTACATGTCGACACGTCATGTATAGCACTGGGAGCAATACTGACACAAGCTAGTGGAGGAGACTTGGACCATCCTATAGCATGGAAAGCAGACAGTTATCCAAGGTGGAGAAGAACTATTCCACCACCAAGCGTGAAGGGTTAGCCATGGTATATACGCTCCAAAATTTTAGACACTATTTGTTGGGTGGCCATTTTAAGATGTATACGGATCATTCCGCTTTGAAATACCTAGTCAATAATCCTGTTTTTGGGGGGAGAATCTACAGGTGGTTGTTATTGTTCCAAGAGTATGATTTTGAAGTTATTGTGAAACCTGGACAACTAAACGCGGGACCAAACCATCTATCGTGCATCAAAATAGGGGAAGAGCCCATTAATTTTGAGGAGGGATTTCCTGACGCACAGCTATTTGCAGTACACGTCACAAATGGTCATTTTGAAGATATCATACACTTCCCAATGACAAGAACCGCCCCGGAAGGTTACACCATCCAGTAGAAGAAGGAGTTAGTGGTGCGCGCAAGCAGACTTTTCTATCATTACTGGGCATCTGTACAAAATGGGGTCTGAGGAGATATTACAATGATATGTACCAGAGTTTGAAAGGAGCATTATCCTCGTGGATGCTCATGGGAGCGCTGTGAGAGGACATTATGCAGGGAGAGCGACCACATAGAAGATTCTACGTACAAGGTTGTGGTGGCCAACCCTCCATCAGGATTCAAAAGCTTACTGCAAGACATGTGATGTATGTCAAAAGGACTGGTAGGCCATCGTAAAGGGATGAGCTACCTCATAATCCACAAACGATGTTACAACCCTTTAAGAAATGGGCGACAGATTTTTTGGGACCCATTCATCCCAAAGGGAATAAGACGAGAGCGAGGTACATTATCACCACGATGAAGTATTTGACTTGATGGGTGAAGGTACAGCCTGTGAAGGATTGCATAGGCATGACTACGCAAAATTCCTCTTTGAGTATGTACTGACATGATTTGGGTGTCCAAATATTTTTATGAGTGATCATGGTATGCGCTTTTTGAACGAGATGATCAGCGAGCTAATGGAGGAATTTAAGGTATATCACTATAAGAGCACGCTTTATCATCCGCAGGCTAACAAGATGGTGGAAGCATTTAATAAAGTGTTGGAGAACACGCTGACCAAGGCTTGCAATGCTCAGTGAAGTGATTGGGACCTGTACATACCCACAGTACTATGGGCCTATCAGACAACATGCAAGAAGTTGATTGGACAGACACCCTTTAGGCTTGTATATGGTGTTGAAGCAG
The DNA here is from genome assembly GCA_031772625.1 of Pinus tabuliformis. Taxonomy (NCBI): domain Eukaryota; kingdom Viridiplantae; phylum Streptophyta; class Pinopsida; order Pinales; family Pinaceae; genus Pinus; species Pinus tabuliformis. Next base: position 200,233,683 of record CM062805.1, on the reverse strand, counting down.
TGATGCCCATCGAATACATTGTGCCTAGTCTACACATAGTGACACTCACGGGTATGAAGGATCGTGGAGCACTGGAAGAAAGGATCGCAAAGCTGGCTGAGCTTGAGGAAGAAATATTTCTGGCTGGATTTCACCAATAGGTCTAAAAGTAGTGCAAAAAATCATGGCATGATCGGCACATTAAGTTGTGCACCTTTAAGGTAAATGACCTGATTTTGTTATATGACAGTAAGTTTGATAAATTTCCATGGAAATTCAGAATACATTGGTTAGGGCCCTATGTCATTAAGGAGATTACTGACAGTGGAGCTATTCAGTTGATTAAATTGAATGGAGATCCCTTCCCAAGAAAGGTGAATGACAGTCGATTGAAGCCATACACCGGTGGTCCGGCCATGCGACTATATGAAGGTAGCACAATCTTAGCACTCCAGGCAGCTAAACGGAGGCATGAGACTATAAACTACACTGCCCGAGTTGGGGAGCTGCACAATTGGAGGATTGTATGAATAAAGGAAGTGTCACGAGGTTTGCAATAGCGCGAAGGGAACTGCACTACCCAGGAAGAAATCGCTTAGGTTAGCTGGAAAGTGACCGTTAAATTCACTGTTCATGATTTGATGGTAGAAATGCGGCCAAATGGAGCAGGCAGCCAACATTTAAGATGCAATTTATGGATCAAATTCTTGAAAATATACCACCAAGCTGGCATTAATGAAGCGAATTTAGGGGGAATAGTCGGATTTGAATTCAAAATTCCATATAAATTACAGGTGGCTACCCAACGGAAAACACTTGCCATTTTGAGAATTGAGTTGTTGAGCTCTCAGGCACACATGAACTGAGAATTCTTCGAGGCTCTAATAGCGAGTCTAGCGTTTGAGCAATTACCAGAGATGACATGAGCACTGTTGAATAGCATTATGTCGATACCTGTAATAGCTATGGACACCAACGCAGTGATCGGCGAGGAGGATATGCTGGAAGTGGTTAGGGAGGTAGAAGACGCTGCTCCAGAGGTTGCCGAAGTATTAGCGGAAGTCCCCAAATCACCGTGAACGCTGAGACCAAAGCTGACCCCAACCATGGAGAGTGTGAAGGATAAAAAGGGAAAGTAACTCAGCAAAATCTTTACGCTGACAATTCAGGAGTAGTGACTGAGTAGATGGTTGAAGAAGTAAAGAAAGCAGCTGCACAGTGCACTACCGAGGTTGTGGTCATATAGGTTGAGCTGGGAGGTCTTCGTGCTAAGATCTCCACGCCTGCTGAGTGACTCAAGGGCGAGTCATGATGTTTTGGGGGCCTTGTTGGGAATGGGATCCCCCAAGGATAGTTTTGGGGCTAAAAGCCCATATTTTGGGTCAAATTTTGTTATAAAGTTGTAAAGTCTCCGTATTTTGTGGTCATGGAGCGCAAAGGTGTCATGAGTCATAAAGGGTTGTGTGCTTTTATTTCGTAAAGTGTAAAGGCGGCTGTAAAGATCTACCCATGGTTCACGGACCATGGGATTGTATAAAAAGAGCTAAGTAAGTAATCTCTAAGTAGCTTTAGAAGCAAGAAGTCTTAAGCGATAAGGAGGAAGTCTTTAGAGAAGTATAAGTTTTGGGTTGTAGCATAGGTAGAGGCTCTACAACTGAGTTCGCAGAGGCCTAGGGTAGAAGTCCGCAACTGAGTGTGCGGACCCCTACACCTGTGTGCTTAGGGTGGATAAAGTCTGTAATAATCTGAAGATATCAATACATAGAAGTATTCCGCAATTCATGTGTATTTATTTCTTGTTAAGACATCTTGTCATATTGTGCATGGATTTCTTTTGCAATGCTTATGTGATGTGCGAATGTATGTAATTACGTTGGTTAATTGAACTCAAGTAAGAATATATGTTTACGCGGTTCTAACTTTGAATGTTTAGTAAGTTAAGAAAAACACTTAAGATAACTTCTGAACTGGTGCAATATGTTGATATAATAGCGTGAAAGTACCTGGATTACATGCTATGGTTGCGCGAATATTGATCGTACTCTTTCATGGAGGTACTAAAGGGCAGAATAAAGGGCTAGACTGACAGAGCCCTAGAACTTAACAACTTGGGTGAAATAAGGAATAAAACAAATAAATCAACATCATGACCATCTTAGGGTGCAGAAACTTTGTTCCAGCATCCCCCCATACTGCTTCCGGTGGGACTTCGGTTCGCGCTCCGCGGGCTGATGCCGAAAGGCCAGTAGTGTAGGGATTGGTTTGGCTAACTAACATTGAACCTGGGTTAGGCCCCACGCAACCAACAGGTGGAAAAAAGATGTTCCACTCAAGCAAGTGAATGATCAGGAGGTCATCAACTTCCTCCAGCAAAGTATCATCTCCAGGTTTGGTGTTCCAAATTCACTTGTTTTTGACAATGCAACATACTTTCATCATTAAAATTGTATGATTTTGCATTGTAAAATGACATTGTATTGAAACATTCTAATAATAACTATCCACAGGGAAATGATCTTGCTGAGTCTACCAATAAGAACCTTATCTACATCATTAAGAAGACCATTTTCTCTAAATAAAGGAACTCGCAGTCCACTTTGGTGAATGAATTATGGGTTGACCAAGTCATGTCTAAACCTTATTTGAATACATCACCTTACTTCCTGGTGTATGGAAAAGAAGCCATCCTACCCCTGAACATCTACTTTCCTGCTCTCCAACTTTCAAAAGAATCCCAGGGAAAACCACACTTATTGGTTTAAAGTAGGATAGACATTGTGTGCAAGTTGCAGGAAGAAACGCAGAAAGCTAAAGATAAATTTTACCTTCACCAGAGTCGTATCATGAGGTGGTTTGACAAGAATTATGTAGTGAAAAATGAATTTAGTGTGGGTAACCTAGTCTTGAAATGGGACACAGCCCATGAAGACAAAGGTAAAAATACTAAGTTTCAACCCCTGTGGATCAAAGAATTCACTAATCAAACAAAAACCTTCGCCAACACACATATCATCTTCAATATTTAGATAAGAATATTGACTCTCTTCCTGTTAATGGCCAAGATTTAAAACACTATTTTCAATGATGGTCTATGGTTGTTCCCTACCCTATGTACATAGTTTGTTTTCTTGTTTCTTTGTTTTGTTGGGTCTTGTGTTTTTATTTTCCTTTATGTAAATAGGCTTCATGTGTTAACATGCTTTCTGGCTTCATTGTGTGTGGCTGAGTTGAAAAGAGTCTTGTGACACTACAACATTTTGCTACCATTCGGTCCTCCTTCTTTGTTTTGGTTACATCTTTTGTTCAATGATGTTCTGAAGGAAAATACAATACTTCCATAAGGAGAATTTTGTGTTGAACCATGACATCTGTGTCTATTCTGGAAACCTTATGTCTATACTTGATTCTTCATCTTTTGGTGTTTTCATGCTTATCCAATCAAGTAGAGTAGGAAAAGGGGAAAAATATAAATGAGCAAACCTGAATCAGAGGTCCCTATATGACTCTCTGAAGGAACAACCTCTTATTCTCTCAATAAGTCATGATCCTCTTCTGCCTATGAAATGAATAAGTGCTTATATAAAATCCTATATAAATATATAAATAAAGGTGAAATAAGATAAATGCTTCATGCATAGAGAGGTGAAGAAAGAAACTTTGTCGAAGTACTGTCTAGGCTCTCTATTGGTGGAAAAATGTTTTTGTTCTTGTTGTGACTTCGTCGGGGTACTATATAGGCTTGCCGGCAGCGATGCAACATGAGAGATGAAAAAATATACTCTGAAAATCTAAATCTTGTAAATTGTAATACCCTTTCCTGATTTGAAACATTGTGATATTGATGATCTTATGTTGTGTTCACTAAGAAGGGACAAATGGGACTATGTTTATTCATAGGTTAATTGGGGAAACCAAAGTGATATGCACGATGAATCAATACTCCTTGAAGAGCTAGACCCTGCACAAAATAATCAACCTAGATAGAGAAGTTGGAATTCTACCAGTGTGTTGCCAAGTGTTGCCTCTACTACAACACCCTCCAAAATTTTGGTGTACACCAAAATTTCAAAGCCTATTGTGAACTTGCATAATGTCATCATAAGCATTAAGAGTTATTTCATGTGTTTTATCTAAGTGTCTTTTTCCCATTTGCAAGAAAACCAAAGTGTCGTCTTTTAGCATGTTAAGTGTCCCACATCGCACAAAAGTTGGTTTTGGTGGTTTTGAGGGGTAATATTTGTGTAAATGAGTTGTTCTTACCATATAAACATATGTTTCACTCATTTCAAAAGTCTTAAGCATTGCCACACAAGCATCGTCACGATCATCACAAAGTGTATCTTTGGCGTCGCACTTGGTGTGAGTCGTCACAAAGTTGTCGCACTAAGGGAAGTATGGTGTTCATGTGTTATGGAGGATCTGTGTTGTGTCATAAAGTGTTATAAGTGTGTGGTCACAATCAAGCCTTGTCACTATTCACATCAGCTTCATGATTCCCACACTTAGTCAAATCTGGAAAACTTCTCAATCGAGCAACCTAGTCTCATCCAACTTTCCTAAACTGCGCATTGCGCAGTCTTAGCTCTTAAGCAGTAACCTTACCTCTTGGCACTATGTAATGCACAGTTCCTACCTCTCAGAACTGCACACTGTGCAATCACAATGCTCAAGCCCATCCCCTGAGATCCAAAACTGCGTAATCATGCCCTCCAACCATGCCTGAACTATGCATTGTGTAGTCTTAGTCCTCAAGACAACCCTTGAGCTCCTTAACTATGCAATTTCATAATCACCTAGTGTCACTTTCCTCCCAGCATCGCGAAATGGAAAAATTGAATCATGAAGTCCTCATCTTGGCTCTTTGAGCTCCCCAATTGTGTAATATTCAAGCCCAATCTAGCCTAAATTGAGCATTACGCAGTGTCGAGGCTCATACCTAACCCTTCACTACCTAAGCTATGCAATTGCGCAGTCACTGAGCCTGTCCCCCATCTTGCCACCCGGTTCCAACTTATTTAGTGGATCCTCATGTAACATCTTAGAATAAGGGTTTATCAAAATGATGTCATATTCTCATGAGTGAATTGCAGATGCATGTACTCGATCATTCTATGACAAGATGATGAAGAAGGATATGGAGATGGAGATCATGCGAGAATACACCTCAATAACTGAAGATGCAAGTTGATCTATCTGGAGGAAGAAAAGGGACATCAGTTTGAGACCTCAGCTCAAAACCTGAGAACACTGAAGACTCCTCATCTCTTACTGATACAAAGGTGGAAAATAAATCATTCTCAAGAAGGCACACAACAAGCAGCAATAAAGAATAGCTTGACATTGCCATGTCATCATGTAGTCCATGTCATCAATGTCATGTCATGTCATGAGTCATCATGTGCTACATCATTTTGTGGATTATGTAAATTCTTATTCGAAAATGTATTGAAAAGTGTAAATCCAAAGGACATTTACATAATATGAAGAGTCATGTTAAAGTCTAAAATTCATAGGGAAGTCAAAGAGTCATGAGAGTAGTCAAAGAGTCACAAGCCTAGGTGAAGCATCACCTCATTGGTTATATATACACCCTCATTGTATAATAAAATGACTTTTCAACTTGGCTTCTCCCATAAAGCATCAAAGAGAAAAGCTATTTATTTTGGGGAGCAAATAGTGGTTCCAATGCTCCAATTTTGGAGCTAATGGTGTTCGATGTATACATGTGTCCTAGAACTTTTACTTAATATATGAAGCCTGATGGGAAACACGTTTTTCATGCATGGATTATGAATTCTTGTAAGATGGTTTTATGAATGTTTATGATTCATGTTTTTTTTCACCTGTACTAAAGTAATTGAACTATTTTAGTTATTTTAGTGCTTATCATATTGAGAACGTGGTGTAATGGTTGCAATGATTATCACATCCATGTGGACTATTCTACTAGATGTTAGATGGATCTTTCATGTTCATGTGTGTCTTTGCTAGAGTAGTACTATTACCTCTCTCTCAGAGGCTTACTTTATTTTCCCTCCCTAGTAGAAGAACCTCAACACACATACAACCGAAGACTCACTAGGCACACTTACTTGCTTTTTGAGGGCACATATGTGATCGTCACTCTTGCTGATAGCTTTAGCCAAGACAAACATTTAAGAAAATGGTAACCAGGTCGTATTATGGATGGGTCTCCTATCCCAAACGGTGTAATGTCTAATTGGGAGCACATATCAGGGAGACCCCTTTGAATGTTGGTAGGTACATCACATTCAACACATTGCTTGTTATTTTACTATTTCTTTCACTTATGGGCACCATCAATTATGTTGCATGTAGAACTTCTCCATTTCTCTTTTCTCCACAACCAAATTGGAACACTAGTACTACATTGGCCTCTACCTATGGCTCTGTTGCAAAATCCCGTGAGAGATTGTTGACCAACATTAACTTCGCTCCAAAGAGCTATCAAACCTTTCAATAGATATATCTGATCAATTCCAACCACTGGGGCAGAGCTTCCAACAAATTTCTGATATTTGTATATAAAGGAAACAAAGGTTCTTTTGAGTGATTTACACAAAACACAAGATTCAAATTCGACATTGCCTCATAGTTTAGATCCATAGTTGTTTTCGTTCAAGTATATGAGCTATTTTATTATGACCTAAGTAGTTCAGGGGCACCTCATTGAGAATTTGAAAATTGTGATTTTATGTAGTTGTGCTAATATGGATTTCAGCACCTCTTTTATGGTCATTCAATGTGTTGGCCAGATAAATCGATCTTGCAGACAAGGCCGATCTCCCTAGTATCTAAAGATAATCTAACAACAATCAGACAAGCAAATCTATCTTTCTCTAGACATATGCAATTTACAAAAAAATCCTATAGAGGTGTTACGATCCTACCTTAGATCCAACGCTTTTTCATTGTAGTCATCCCTCAATTGTCCGAAAGAGTTATCCTTTAAAGACTTGCAAACACAAACAAGCAAACAACAAATAGCACCTACATAGAAAATATCATAAATCATGTCTATTATGGTGATCAAGGAATCCATAAAATAAACCATAAATGAACATCTTATTGAGAAAAACAAACTTATTTGTATTAACTTTGAAGTAGAAGAACCTTACAACCTTTTCAGCCTTGATGTTGAACAAGCTCTTCCTGGGGTCCGAAACAGGAATTTCCTTTACTTTGACAAGCCTTGGACTCTTCCAAATGAGATCTTAGAGGTATGTAATCTCTCCTCATAAAAGCTCAACCAAGAAGACTAAGTTCCAGTAGCATTTCACCTCAAAAATATTCAGCTTTCCACCTCCTCAGTAACCAGCCAAATGCTTCATTTTATAGTGCAAAGGAGGAGGTTATAGGTCCATCTATGAAGGGATAGAATCCTCCTTCAAAGGGATAAGCTCCTCACATCAAGGGGTTAGCTCCTTAAGGTATGGAGTGCATGAACCTTAAGAGAGCAAACTTGCCACCTCAAGATTCCTTCCAAAAGCTTCTAGAAATGACTGAAAGTGAGTTTTTTAGAATAAAGTCGCACCTTTTTAACTCTTACAGGGGTCCACACCCATAACACAGATATAGAGCGATCAGGTACGTAGGGAACATGACCATTAGGTGTGGGACCGCAGGTAATGCAAAGAGAAAGTGTGGAACCAGAGTTTTAGAGACTTTTAGGGCTTTTCTCTTACTTTCAAGGCTTGATATGAAGAACTGAGGCTTCAGACTTGCAAAGGAGGAAAGTATGAATGATAATGGACTCACACAGATTGTAGAATGTCAAGGTGACAATTTTTAGTGCAACAGATTGCCCCCTAAAGTGCAAAGTTTGTAATAGATGAAGATGAAGTCTTTGATGTATGAAGAGTGAATTACTTTATCATTTCAAGGATCATCCTACGGACACCCCAGTCGAAACCTGTAAAAACATTCAATGAAATATATATATATATATATATATATCTATATATAGACATATCATCGCTGAGGTAGGCATTCACATACTTAGATCAAAACTGACTAGAAAACTAACTAAACTGTTCTGATACAGGAATGATTTTGTAATACATCAAGAGTATAGACATGTATAGACACAGTATGGATGCAGCCATCTATTTATGAATAGTCCACTGTATAATGAATAACAAAATTCCTCGCAGCCTGGATGGTAGAAACTAGATCCAGGGTCTTGATTTCTGTTTCCCTAACTAGTACGATTCTATCCATGTGAATGAATGTGTTGAAGTTGAACATGGTAGAAACCACTCAATTACTAGTTAATGATGTGAACTGTTAACAAGTGTGAGAGAAACCACCAGTAATGTTAATGGCCCTCAAAGTACCTAGTACAATCCATGAAATGTGAATAAATGAGTCGAAGTCGAACATGTCATAGAATCATTCGATCGAAGGTCAATGATGCAACCTATTATTGAAGGTGAGAAAATTGCCATTAGGGCATGTAGCTTTCAAGGTACTGGCGATTTCTAGATCAACTTCCTAGATAATGAGCTAAAGTCAATAGAAAGTGATCTGTCATAGGCAAGCCCACAACACAAAATCATAGATCAAGTTTTGAAGAAATGTGTTTGCAAGGACTGACTCAGGGATGGTCAAAATGGATGACAGATATTTTGCAGATGAATGGTTTGTTTGAATTGTTCTCTTGAACACATAATGAAACTGCAGATGGTTTGGTGACAATTGGCTCAAAGCTAATACCCAAAAACTGGCTGAAGACTTTCATTGTGGTTTGATTAACTGTTAGGCAAAGGATTTTCCCAACCTAGGTAAATAAAAAGTGTCGTGTTCAAGAGTGGTTGACAATTTTTTACAAAACAAAGTGTAACAAACAGGTTCATTTTTCTCTCTTTTCCCCCACCATTTCTGGCAAGTACCTCTTTATTTTTGACAAGCTTGAGGAGGATAACATTTGCTTGTTTATAAGCTCATCCTTCAGATGAGTCCAACTTAGTTTAAAATTCGAACCCTAAGAAGGAGTGGTTTGTTCCTGTTTGAAATTGAACAGGTCCTTTACTGTTAAATTTTAACAAGTCCAGTATAGGAAAAACTCAGTGTTTTTCATTTTTAGGGAGTCATAACATAAACTTAAGAAAACTCCTTAGGGGTACTTTTTAGTAAAATAATCCCTTAGGTCCGAAAAAGGATAAAATAATACAAAAGGGATGACTTTTCAATACTTTAACAAGCTAAAAAAGACAAGTGCTCGATAATATTTTCATATTTAACGAGTCTGAAAAGGGTTTAAAGAGGACTCGTTTGACCGTAATTAGTCAACATGTACCTTTTTCGTAAATAGTCCATTTCGGTCCGTAAAAGGGGTAAACTTATACTGAAGGGACGATTATTCATTTATTTTAACGAGTTTGAACAATCAAGTGCTCGACAATCTTTTCAATTTTCGAGAGTCTGAAAAGAGCTTAAAGAGGACTCCAATGTTTTTCCTTTTCGTAAATAGTGGCCTTGATCCAAAAAAGTAGAAAAGGGATAGAAGACACGTCCTTTTGTAACTAGTATTGAACCTGAAATGACAAAAGTCCGGCGATCTTTTCATGTTTATACGGTCAGAAAAGAGCTGAAAGTGGACTGCCTTTTTAATTCCGTTTAATGAGTTAAAAAGGGAAAAACTCGGCAATGTTTTCATATTTTACGAGTTAGAAAAGAGCTTAAAGAAGACTTGTTCTAGAGGAATGAGTGGTAGAAAGGGTAGAAACTGGTTCCGACAATGGTGGAATACTCAAAACATGTAATGGTTAAGAGGCTGCTTAATAAAACCACTCATAGCTGCGGTCCCTCAGGAAGGGTAAACAATCAAGTGGAAGCATATGATCAGCCAAAAGAATGGAGATGATGGGAGGAACACAAATAAGGCTCAAAAGGTTGATAGCATGGCAATCACAAAGGTTATTTATCGAAGGTGGGTTCATTTTTTAACGAGCTTGAACCGTGGCGAACTATGCTCGGTGGTCGGTTCATTTTTAAACGAGCTTGAACCATGCAATAACATATGCCTGGTCTTTTAATGCAAGCTAGCAACGAAAAAGCTAAAGAAAAACTAGAAAAGACAAAACTAAAAAGCTAGAAAAGCTAAAAATGAATTTGAAAAAAAGTTTGCATGCCCCCAAGATGGTGACTCAAATCGAGGTACATGCCCCCCAAGCTTCATTGCATTCAACAAGGTGGATGGAATGAAGGTTCATTTTCGAGATCTTGGAAAGACTCGACTTGGATATTATGAGATCTAAATGAAAGACTCGATTTGGAAGAGGGAGTTGTTTCATTTTTTAATGAGGTTGACTTAGTAAAAGAACTATCCTCATGACTTCTTGTTTCATTTTTTAATGAGCTTGACACAAGATAAGGAACTATGCTCAAGACACCTGGTTTCATTTTTTAACGAGGTTGACACAGGAACAAACTATCCTTGACATACCCAGTTTCATTTTTTAATGAGGTTGACACAGGAACAAACTATCCTTGGATGCCTTGTTTCATTTTTTAAACGAGGTTGACACAAGATCAAAACTATCCTTGGATGCCTTGTTTCATTTTTTAAACGAATTTGACACAATATCAGAACTATCCTCGAGATTCCTTGTTTCATTTTTTAAATTAGGTTGACACAAGATTAGAACTATCCTCGGATTGCCTTGTTTCATTTTTAAATGAGGTTGACACAAGATCAAAACTATCCTCGGGACACCTGGTTTCATTTTTTAACGAGTTTGACACAGGAACAAACTATCCTCGGACACCTGGTTTAATTTTTTAACGAGGTTGACACAAGAACAAACTATCCTCGAGACACCTGGTTTCATTTTTTAACGAGGTTGACACAGGAACAAACTATCCTTGGACACTTGGTTTTTTTTTAACGAGGTTGACATAGGAACTAGGAGGAGATGTAGTTGATGTGTTTGAACTAGAAGATTCTTCTTCTTTACCATCAACAGTATTTTTACTACCATAATCTTGTGATCGTGTTGCAATCGTGACATGAGACAACATCTTAACGGGTTCTTCTGAGGTATTCGAGGAAGAAGCAACCATCATACTTCTTGAGTGGGAAAAGGATCCTTCAAGACAGTAGGCATTTGAGAACCTTTAACGAATTTTGAAAATGATGAAAAGGATGAAAAGGAATTCGAGTTGGTGAAAAACTAAGACCTGGGTTTTACTCAGGAGGTTTCCCTTGAAGTCTACGAGATTGTCTCGGTAATTCGGCCACAACTAAATATTAATTAATCACATGAAAACAAAGAAAATTTCAATAAAAAGACCTAAAGTCTCTAAAGAAACAAACAGCTGAATCACACGCCTAAAAAATCTAAGATTTCAAACCACACACAAATAGTGACTTCCCATACTAAAAACACTAGTTGGTGATGAAATCCAACTTAGTAGAAGTTTAATACAGAAAGGGCGGTTGGAATAGTTACCTCGACAACCTGCTTAATGAAACAAACTGGCACAAGTTTCCTCACAAAACCATATCGAGTGAAGAGAACCCCCTAGAGAGTCCAAGTGAGTCTAGTCGACGTCTGCTCCAGGTACAGTGAGACCCGTCCTTCACCGTCACCTTAGGAAATAATCTTAAGTTTATGGACACTAAGGTTACCAACAATAACAAATACAACTAGGGGAACAGTCTACGATCCGATCTACACACAAGGGAAGAGTAACAAAGATCAATCCCCTTGAAGGCTCCTCGACATGGTCAATCTAAGGTTTACCAACATGTGACCCCAGGCTCCTCGAAAATGGTTAATCCGAGGTTTACCATTTATAATATGTGCAAATCTTCTATATTTCCCAATGAAACAGACTTGATTATCTCAAAGGTTCGGACATGATCTCGTGATTGACTCCTTTAAGAGAAGCTTCCCAGAATGTATCAATTACAATTGGATTTATTTCCTACCACAAGATATATCTGTGTGTTTGTTTCAACTATCTTGGAGAGTTAATTACTCCCTACTCCAAGATACTAGCCTAAGCTATATTGGTGATAAGAGCCCTAGAAATAAAAAAAGATTACTAGATCAATTATAATTAAGCGTTGCTTTTATGGGTTGTTCCTTAAATCAATAGGTATGGAAATGAAACTTTGATGGTGTGAAGACTCGATCCCAAACACACTAAAAAAAATGCACCTAAAATGATAAGCAATTCATTTTTCTTTCAATGAAATTCTAGCTAAAATAAAGAGTTCGGGAATGCAATTCTTTAAGAAACAATCCTTTCTTTAAACAAGGAAATGGAAAGAAAAACTTTTTGTTTTTATTTTTAAATAAGAACTCAAAATGAGACTAATAATTAATGCGCACAATAAATCCATTTCCTTTTTCAAAACTCAAAACTATAAAAAACAATTGCTTCAAAAGAGATCTACAAGTTCTAGAAAAGCACTCAAAACTACAAAAACTAATTTTGAGATCTAAAAACTTTAAAAACCTAATTAAATGAAAGCTTCAATTCTTTTTGAGGAAATTTTACTTAGTTGTTCAGTAAACTAAGGATTCATTTGTTCAGAATAAAAAATCAATCCAAAAACATCCAAATATGTTTTCTTTCAAAGATTTGCAACAAGAAAACTAAATCTATTTCTCACAAAGGATAGATTTCACAACCAAGTCAGACTCATCAAGAAGACAAAAAGACACCAGGGTGATCTAAGGTTTCTCAAGCTTCTGATCTTTGAGTCACTACAAAGACAAAGTGAAAATCCTCCAAACATGCAAAACTTCTAGAAAATCATCCAAAACAAAAATATTATCGAAACTCACTCACAAGAGGTTTTTGACAGGAAAAAATATAGATCTAGGTAGACACTAAAAATCCTAAATGAAACGTAAACCTAATTGGAAGAAGATATCTTAGGTTTTTCAAAAAAATTTACAGGGTTTGCAGGCTCTAGAAGAAACAGGTGCGGTACCGCTCTGTTTACTAAAGGAAAGTTGTGGAGCTGCCCACACTGTCAGTAAATAGAAAATGCGGTCCCCCAAAAACTTCGAAAAAAAAAAATAATCCAGATTCTAAAAACTACCTAAGCCAGTATACATCAATCAAAAACCAGAAATGAAACAATTTTCTCAAGTCAAAACAAAGGAAAACCAAAAACCAAATTTATTCCCCAGTGGAGTCGCCAATTTGCTGGCTGGATAAATCGATCTTATGGACAAGGCTGATCTCCCTAGTATCTAAAGATAATCTAGCAACAATCAGACAAGTAAATCTATCTTTCTATAGACATATGCAATTTACAAATAAAGACTATAGAGGTGTTATGATCCTACCTTAGATCCATTTCTTGTTCGTTGTAGTCACCCATCGATTGTCCGAAAGAGTTATCCTTTAAAGACCTGCAAACACAAACAAGAAAACATCAAATAGCACCTGCATAGAAAATATCATAAATCATGTCTATTATGGTGATCAAGGAATCCATAAAATAAACCATAAATGAACAGCTTATTGAGAAAAACAAACTTATTTGTATTAACTTTGAAGTAGAAGAACCTTACAACCTTTTCATCCTTGATGTTGAACAAGCTCTTCCTGGGGTCTGAAATAGGAATTTCCTTTACTTTGACAAGCCTTGCACTCTTCCAAATGAGATCTTAGAGGTATGTAATATCTCCTCATAAAAGCTCAACTAAGAAGACTAAGTTCCAGCAACATTTCACCTCAAAAATATTCAGCTTTCCACCTCCTCAGCAACCAACCCAATGCTTCATTTTATAGTGCAGAGGAGGAGGTTACAGTTCCATCTATGAAGGGATAGAATCCTCCTTCAAAGGGATAAGCTCCTCACATCAAGGGGTTAGCTCCTTAAGGTATGGAGTGCATGAACCTTAAGAGAGAAAACTTGCCACCTCAAGATTCCTTCTAGAAGCTTCTAGAAATGACTGAAAGTGAGTTTTTTAGAATAAACTCGCGCCTTTTTAACTTTTACAGGGGTCCGCACCCGTAACACAGATATAGAGCAGTCAGGTACACAGGGAACATGACCATTAGGTGCGGTACCACAGGTAATGCAAAGAGAAAGTGTGGAACCAGAGTTTTAGAGACTTTTAGGGATTTTCTCTTACTTTCAAGGCTTGTTATGAAGAACTGAGGCTTTACACTTGCAAAGGAGGAAAGTATGAGTGATAATGGACTCACACAGATTGCAGAATGTCAAGGTGACAATTTTTAGTGCAACAAAATGCCATTTGGAAGCTATGAAGTTGCCTACATTATTTCAAATACTCTAGGCTTCCTTAATTACACAAATGCTTTGATCTATTTTAGATATTTGGAAAAGGTTTATAACTTTTAAGACCATTTTTATAGTTAATAATTTTATACTTCTCAAACTTTTATCAATTTACTGTGAATATATTTATCATAGCTAAATACCCCGAGATGTGAGATGCTTATGATGTGGCTTTCAATTAGTCTATATCTTGTATGGAGTCTCGTCATCCAACACAAATGAGGATGATCAATTTACTAGGCAACATCCAATATCCATTGCACATTTGCCCAAAATTCCTATCTTAATCCAATAACATTGTGCATGTTCCTTTCTTTTTCCTTTAACATCATATTCATCATTTTTGCAACCCTATTTTGTTAAAGTGTTTATGGAGCAATATTCTACCTTGAAATACCACATTTCTTACAAAATTCTTAGAATTCATCCGCAGAAGATTTTCCACAATTATATTTCCTTAGCACCTTAATTTTCTTCTTTCCATGAGCGTTATAACTCTTTAAATTTGTCAAAGACTTCAAATTTATTCCCAAGGAAATAAATCCATGTATTCCTCAAGAAGTCATTTATAATAGAGTTGGAGTGTAGATCACCAATGAGTGTTCTAATAATTCCATCCACGAGCTTCAACTTGAATTTTCCGCATCTTATTGTAAAAATTCTGACTGTAGATTAACCTAATAATGCAATATAACTAAAAGAAAAATAATTTAATCTACTTCTAAAATCAATTTTGCGGAAGATTAAAATATTTGAGCAAGATCAAGCTGAACACATATAACCAAAAGAAGAATCAATGCACATGAAACACAGAAGAATACTCAGGGGAAATCCTCAGCTAAAAACACCACTATCTGTATTATCATACAAGTTGGAAATATCTTAGAATTACACAAAGCCTTAGCTCTCACATCTAGCCAACTCTCAATACAATCCTCATAGATGCTCACAGGAAAAATAGACTTCTCTTAAGCCTTCTCCTCTACCCTCCAAGCTCCTATTTCCTTGCGTAGTTTCTCCTGGGTGATCCTCCTGTTACCAAGTGGAACACTGATCACTCACACCCTGTAAAACTACACAATCCTCAAGGAATGAATTCCTTTTGCATGCATGAGTTTTGTTTATAAGAAAACACATGCAACTGATAGTACATTGTCCTTGTCTTTAATCTCAACTAGGTCTTTCTCAGAATAGACATGCATGAGTTAATGATGAGAGAATCTTCAGTTATCTAGGGCATACTAGTTGAGTGCATGCATGCATCAACTGGCTGATAACTCACAATTAGTTCCTCAAACAGTTTGGAACAAATTTAACTAGACTTAACTCAGTAAACTGAGCTAACTAATTACAACTCAAATATAACTGAATCTTATCTCCTTAATTTAAGGGATAATTGTTGCATGACTTCAGAAATACTTCTAACTTGAATTTCTCCAACTAATTAACTCAAGATGAATTAATTAATTATTTTTCAAGTAGCTAGTGAGACTAAATTCGAATTTTAATTCACAATTTTAATTCAAGGACAAATTAAAACTAGAATATTCTTATTGCCACATTTCAACACTCCCTCTCAACAAGGGATTATTTGCCACCCAAATCCTATCTCTATGGAACTCAAATTTACACTTTAAGAATGCCTTTGTCAAAATTTCAGCATCTTTCTCCTCTATCGAAATATATTGTAGCAACATGATCCTCCTCGCTACACAGTCTCTGAGATGATGATACCGGATGTCGATGTGCTTGGACCTATCATGAAAGATTGGATTCTCAGAGAGTTTGATACAACTCTAATTATCACAATAGATCATAGTTGGATCTATCCTCTCATCAAACAAACCAACTAGGATTTTCTGCATCCAGATGGCCTCACATGTTGCCTGACTTGCAGCCATGTATTCAACCTTTGCTGAAATTAGTGAAACCAACCTCTATTTCCTGTTGTACCAAGAAACTGTAGCTGAACCAAGGTTGAAAATCCCTCTTGATGTGCTCTTCCAATCTAATGGATTCCTTGCACAATCTGCATTAGTGAAGCCCTGTAGCTTCACTCCATCTATCCGGTTGTACCATAATCCATAATAAGATGTGCCTCTGAGGTATCTCAAGACATGCTTTTTCACCTTCCAAAACATCTTGGTAGGTTGAACCATCGCTTGACTCAGCTGGTTCACCACATAAAACAAATCTGGTTATGTGTTCACTAAGTACATCAGTGAACCCACAAGTTGCCTATACACAATAGCCTCTACTACTTCTCCTAAAGTAGCATCCTCCTTCCTCCAGTTACCTGCTAGAGGAGTCTTCATGAGTTTGCACTTCTCCATGTGGAATCTTCTAAGTATCTCATTGGCATACTTTCCCTGAGACAAAAACAACTCCCTATCCTTCTGCCACACTTCCATGCCAAGGAAGTAATGCATGAGACCCATGTCCTTCATCTCGAATTCTCTTGCAAGGTCCTCCTTGCAAGAAATGATCAACTGATCATCACCTATCAATATGAGATCATCAACATAAAGTACAATGATCAATGGCTTACCTTTCACCATGATGTGGTACAGGTTCGCATCCACTTCACTCTTTGTGAAGCCCAACCCAGTGAAGTAGTTGTCTATCTTGGTGTATCAAGCATGAGGTGCTTGCTTCAGCCCGTATAATTCTCTCTTGAGTTGGCACATATGCGACTCACGATCGAAGGTCTCAAAACCTTCTGGCTGCTCTATGTACACCTCTTCTTTAATCTTGCCATTAAGGAATGTAGTCTTCACATCCATTTGATGGATCTTCCAACCCATCTGTTGGCTTATTGGGGCTTGAACCAGGTTCAGAGTTAAGTTAGCCAAACATATCTCGGTACTACTAGCCCTTTCAGCAACAGTCTGCGGAGCGTAGACTAAGGTCTCACCTAAAGTAGTATGGGAGGGTGCTAGAACTAGGTTTCCACACCCTAGAGATGTCTGATGAGCTCAAGTGGTTTGCGGTTTAACCCTGCACACAGGTTGCTTCGCGCACTTTTCCATTCTTTGCAACCCGATATACTGCCTTCGCATAGCCCTACTCGGGGGCTGAATGCTGTGCTTCTGCTCTATTACCCAAGTCCTTACTAGTATTCCAATGTTAATTTATTATTGCATTCTTTAAGTTATACCTAACAACATAAACCATTCATACAGGTGCACACAATAAATAAATATTATATTATATCAAACATGCATTAACTCAAGAACAGATACACATAATTATGATAAAACTTCTCTTTATTAATTATTTCCCTGGTTATAGACTCGACTCTGCCCTGTGTACTTAGCTGCAGGGGTCCATGCACTTAGCTACGACTACTAGGCCTCTGCGCACTCAGCTGTAGAGCCTTCTCCTACTCTACAACCTAAAGACACACTTCCCCTTACTTAGGCTCTTCCTATCTCTCCATTATTCTCTCTCTTTACACTTAGAGCCTCGCTTTATTTATAAAATCCCATGGTACGTGGACCATGGGTAGGTCTATCTAGCCGACATTACATTACAAAACTAGGGTGGACAACCCTATGACTCTATCATACATTTCGCACTCCGCGCCCACAATTCGCAGAGTCTTTACAACAATATTTGGTCAAAACTTGGGCTTTGAGCCCTAAAGCATGCCTTAGGGGCAATTCCATGCCCAACAGGCCCCCAACACAAACATCGTGACTTGCCCTCGAGTCACTTTGTCAGCGCAACGATCTTTGCATGGAGTCCATCCAACTGTTCTCGAACTACGGGGAGGTCAGTGGTGCATTGAGCTACTCTGCTTGTTGGATCTGCTGCATGCAATGTTCCAATACCTCTTTGTCTAGGGTGCTTCTCTGCATCAATGTGTGCATCCCCTGTATGTGCACCTTTGATGTCTGCTATGATAGTGAAGGCCTCGTTGATCCAAGGCTGGACACGTGCTTTTAGAACTACCTCCTTATGTTGTGCCATGTCCACTTGCTCCTTCAGTGCCTTAGCCTGCTGCATCCTCGCAAGCTGCTGGGTGAGGACCATTGTCTACGTAGTTCCTTAGACACTGTCGTATTGTTGTTTGAGTTCTTGCACCTTTGTCTCTAAGCATTGGATGTTGGGGTCCTCCTGCAGAGTTGTGAGGACCTCAAGTGCTTCTTCCAACATGCTGGTACAGTCTCGCACTACACCTCTGATTTCCTCCAATCCCGTTGTGATAGCTCTAGTGCGTTGTTCTCAAACTTCCAAGGGAGTGGATGGCTATGCCTTAAGTTGCAGCTTGACTATCTGAAGATTCAGATCAAGCTAAACCTTTTTCATTTCTTCCCTGGCCTCACGAACTCCTGCTACTAACGTATGGATTGACACCTTTGTTGGTAGATCTACTGGGATGGCCAGCTCTAGGATGCTTCGGCAAGCATCGTTTATCACCTACACCAACTGTTGATTTTGTGACACCAATTCGTCATGCTGCAAGTTGAGTTGTTCCATATTTGTCTTATGCTCATTGAGGACTTGGAGCATGTTGCTCTCCCTAGCACGCAGCTCTGCTGTTATCCCATCCTATAATAGACATAGTGTTTCGCGTGGAAGGGTAGCTATATTAACACCGAGACCTTTCATCGTGATAACCAAAAACCTGTCGTCATTATTTGATGTCACTAGAGCCCCTTCTAGCAATACTATTATGTTCGCCGTCTGTGGGCACAATATTTGCTCTGCTGCTGTGGACCCGACTATGACTTTGGTTAAAAGGGTACCAACCTGAGGGGGGCACACCTGTAAGTCCTGTAACTGCACTCTAAGGGCCCCCAACACAATTTGGTGCTCCTGCATAAAATCCTAGAGAGCCTCATTTGTGACATTGCACACCATCTCACCGATGTCATGCAGATCACCCTCGGTTAGGGTGATCGGGTCAATGGAAAATTTCGAGGCCTCGACCTTCTTCCTCGACCCTGCTCACTCTACTAGGTGTTGGCACTTCTTCTGTCCCTTCTTCCTTCCGTCCGTGGGTCTGTACCTCCTTCTTCTGTCCCTTCTTCCTCTGTGACTAGCCCTTGCGAAGGTGTTTCTTGGCCCTCACCTACCTTCACAATTGATTCCTATGTTGTTGCTGCTACTATAGCCTTTTCTTACTTAGCAGCCTTCTATGCCACTTCTCACGCTGCCCGCACCTCGGCTACTACTATTTCCTTCTACCTTTTCTCGGCCAACTGTGTGATTCGCAGCTTGGCATTGTCTTCCTTCTTCTGCGTTTCTACCCTCTCAAGTTCTGCAAGATCTGGGGTGCACCACTCCGTGGGCCATGCCTCCAAGACAGTGAAAATGGTGTTGTCAATGTTGGCTACAAAGGGTGTCTTTTTCCACTACTTTTTCAGATCCTTGCGCGCCCTGATATATATGTTGTGCATGTCTTCATTAAATTCTACAAAACTTTGCAAACTGTTGTACACCATGGGCGACAAGCGCATCTTACGATTGATCCACATGCAGATGTTCCTCTCCATGAGCACCCAAAAGATCTTGCTATCGTGTATCCTTGTAGCATCCTTCGTGGCCCAGAATGAAGTGTACTTCGTGGACTCCGGTAATTCTCTGTCAATTATGGGGAAATGACTGTCCTCCGACAATTCCCCTGCTACGAGCACTATGGATAGTAACAACCATGCATAGTGCAAGGTTTTACCTTACTCCTAGGCTTTGCGACAATTCTCTAAGGATTCCATGCAAAGAAATTCAGACCAGTTAAACTGGACCCCCTCCGCGCACTCCTCGGCCAATGAGACCATTGGCGCAAGTACTTCATCGGCGCGACACTTGCAAATAACTTTTCCTGCGAGGATTTGGGTTACTACACGGATTGCTTTGTCCTTGATGCTGGAGATGGTGTAGCCCCTCTTCTTCTTTTCTATCTTGTACTTCGTCTTAATGGCCTCTGCGACGGCCAAATCACTGCCCTTTCCTTCTGATATGGTCGCGGGGTCCTTTCCTTTGCTGGGAAACGCGATGAATCAAGTCTGTCATGATGGGGATGGGCTCCTCCAGCCATAAATACCCATCATGCACTAGGCAAAGCAGTTGTCTAATGACGAAAATGGTTATTGAGGCACAATGGAAATGTGGCACCCATAGTACATTTAGCAGCTTGGCCTTTTCCACACCACGCAACCACTTCTGTGGCTGTAATGTCGTCACCACCCCCACGGTGTTCTACTTCATGAGATTTCCAATCTCAAGTTGAGGGAACTTCTCGTGGTCAGCGAGGTCCCAATCTTCAAATTTCATGGTCGACACATGGCCCAGGTGTGTGCCTTAAAACATAATGCCATCTGGGAGGGGCAGGGTCTGGAGTGAACTCTTGGTCCAGTCTAGGTCCTTGGGCACTCTTGCCTTCCCTTTTTGCAGGGGAACATAGGCGAGCAATTTTGTCATAGAGTGCGTAGGTTGAATATCCACCTCCATGCCTTCATCTTCTTCCTCTGCAATGATAAGGGCCTACAAATCTTCTTCTTCTTCGTATGTTTCTATTGTGACAGCTTTCCCCTTCTCTTCCATCGACAGTTCGTTGCGCAACAGGTTCCGCGGGGACACCCGTACGAGAGCCATTGCTTGTTTATCCTTCTTGGGTCTTGGCATATGTGGTGATTTGGGGATCTCTACCACAATCTCGACACCTTCTGGAACATCCTCCATAGTTAGGGCCTGCGCGACCTTGCCAACAGTCACCTATTTTATCTCCATACCATCCTTAGTTGTTGTCATTGTATCTATGTTGCAATCTGTGACTCGTGAATTCAGGGGCTCAATCAATGCTCAGCTCATAATACTTAGGGCTCTGCTCAATCGCTCAATTCACAAATGACCAATTTTTGTTTTCCGGGAAGCCCTTTGTACTTTATAGTGACTTTTGAATTCGAATTCGACCGTTCCCCCCAATTCTAGTTCATTAATGCTTTCTTGGCAGCAAATTTTCCCAAATCTTGCCCATAAATTACGTCTTAAATATCTGCCGCCCACTCCATTTGGCCTCAATTCAAGCATCCCATCGTGAATAGTGACTTCAACGGTCACTTTCTGGCCAACCCACGCGGAAACGCAGCCCCCCATGCGTGGTTGTAGACCTTGTGATTCTCTGCTTCTGCGTGCATCTCCAACATCACTCAACTCTCGGGCATAATAGTTTATAGTCCCACGCCCCCTTTCAACTACCTGGAGCACTAAGATTTTCCTTCCCTTGGCTAGTCAGGTGGTTGCACCACCCGTGTAGAGTTCCATCCTGTCCTCCGTCATGGTTCCTGAAGAATACCCACCTTGTATTGTTACAATCGGCATTGTGTACTTCACCATTTGCAACACGCTACCTTGGTCACTATGCTTAGCAATATGTGGTCCAAGCCAAGGCATCAGACTAATCAACTCGCAGCAATAGGTCTTAACCCTGTCATCGTGATTGCACGCCTCGTACCTTACCAGCCTAGTCTTTTTGCCGAGAAAATCTTTCTTTATTTCATCCTCAATCTTCTTGACTTCCACGTCCATCAAAACGCTTTTCTTCCTTAACTGTAACCTTTCTTTTTCAAGTCTGTGGAGTCTAACATCTCCCTGGGGGATTTCTTCCTCAAGTCCCCTACGTTCTGTTTCTTTCAGCTGTGTGATCCCTCCTTTCTGGGCTTCGCGAACCATCGTGTCTACAGGTGCTATTGTGTGCGGTCTAGGTTTCACATGCTTCATAGGGATTACAGCATCTACTTCATACTTTATCTTTGGAAGTGCCTGCACGGTTAGGGTTTACACATGGTCCTATAAGCCCATAGAACCACTGGTACATGCAGGTCCCAGTCAGTGCATTTCACATGGTGGACCTCGTTCATTACTTCACATACTTTGTCAAAGGCTTCCATGTGGATAATCTTTGGTGCACTTGGTCTTATCATACTTCCTGGTCATCGTTCACACCATCATCTTTCTCGCTTCTACTTGTTGGTTGTGTTTCCTATCACAAGGATGGTGTGCGTTTGTGCAGGTTGCATACCATACGCCCGTACCCATCTAAAAAGGTGGGCACATGGGATGTTTCGTCCATCATACCTGACTTTCATCCGCATCTGAGGCTTTCCAAACTGCATGAGCATCATCCTTCTGCATTCGCGCCAGTCCTCAAAACTTCTTTGATGCGTACCCCACCATCTTGTAGGTGTAGCACACAGTGCCCATTTCAGAGCGTTGAAATGCTTCTGTTCTGGTACTTCTCTTTCAAATTTGTTCAGGAAATCATCAACCTCGCTCAACCCATCATACACAGGAAGATCTCTTACCTCTGTTGTCATGCAGCGCAATGACCTTGTCATCATGTTGCAGTTGAGTGTGGTTACCTCGTGTAACTGGTTCTGCCATCGTTCTATCTCTTTGTCTGAATTTGAGGTGCAGGAGATTTTTTGCTCCCACGAAATCCTGCCATCTGCTGTTGGATTCACCCAATCCTACTCCCAAGTGGTTATCTTGTAGATACAGTCTAGATCATCATCATTGTCATAGTCACGCACTAGCTCTGTGTAGCGTGATCCTTCCACCAGGTCTAAAGGTACCACTATGCGTAGTGACTTTTTCTCGAAAATCATCTTGCGCTTCTTTATATTTATCACTCCATTCATGTCGGTGGCCCAATCTATTACCAGTAGCACAGGATAGGGATTGTTGTCATCAACAATCTCTATCACTTTGAAATCTACAAGCGTGCTCACACCTTCGATATCCACTGTTATTCCCTGCAATCTTCCCATGGGTAGGATCTTTTGCTAGTTCTCCATTCATAATTGAATAGGAGACCATTGCAGTGTAGGTCTGCCCATGCGCTCCCATGTCTACTTTGGCAGGATGTTCGTGTCCAATCCTATATCCAAAATCACTTGATCCATTTCATATTCCCCGATTTGCGCAGTCAATCTTATCTCCCTTCCTATTTGTGTTGTGTGCTTCCCGAGCTTTCGGACTACACGCAGTTCTCCTAGCACGGTCCCAGCACATCTAGTGATGAGTTCTTACAGTCCCTTCACAGCCTTTTTGTTGCGCAATAGCTTCATGCATGTCTCCAAAAAGGTAGTGAGCATTGATGGGCCCATTTCTGGTTCTAGTTTGTCTTTACTACTTGAAGTGGAGGCCTCTTCGAAGCTCTTCTTAAGTTCCATGAATGTCTCCTTAGCACGCTCCAAATCAAATTGTTTCATTTGTTGGAGCCTTGCGAACCCAAGCACTCTCTTCACGTTGCTTGCCTTTGTCATCTCTTGTCGTGATATCACTTTGGAGCATGATATTTACATTCGGGTCTTCCTCGCGTGGCTCAGACCTCATCATTTGCAGGTTTTGTGTCGGGGGAGGTTGGAGTGTTTCTTTATTGTGCAACCTTGCTATCAACATGGGACAGTCCCCTGTCTCATGATCAAACTGGGTACAATATAAAAATGATGGTCTCGTCAGATTTGTACAATCGCAGGCATAATGCCCTCGTCCCCCGCAATTGTAACAAATTAGCTGTCTGCGACCCCTTCCTGGTCCCATTCCACCTCGACCGCATCTGCGCCCCTGAAATCTTGTGTGCACCATCCCTGCATTTTGATCGAGGGCCCATGTTTTGGTCTGAACTCTGTAGGTAAGATTTTGATCCATCATTAGTTCATAACTTCTACAGGTATGCTCATCATGACCTACTGACCTACAGAAATTACAAAACAACTGCTGGGAGCTCTACGTATACTTCTGTAATAGATGGCAGTTATTGGTAGCATGCTTCCTTCCTATCTGACAAATCACACACCATAATGCAGGCACCGCGCTCAGTCCTGCTTGAACCTCTGGTCTCAATGGCATCAATCCTCTTACCACCAGGTAGTTTGCAAATACTAGACAATGTTCCTTGTCATGTCCCTGGCCTTTACACTTTACGCACCATACCTCCTCACATGATTCTGGGTGAGTTGTCCTATCTTGTTTCAAACTCTCCATTTCAAGGCACAAGTTTTTCAACTGCGCGTGGATCTGTTGGACTCCTAGGTTAGGATCTTGTATCAAGGTCTCATGCAGTCTCATTGCAATCTCCAAAGCCTCACCCTGAGTGGATATCTTCTGCTACGACAACACGTTCCTTAGATGCAGCGTTAGCAATGCTACAAACCATGCACAGTGTTGCCCATCCATCAAGGTCATATTGGCTTCACAAATCATACACTTTAGTCTCTAATCTAGCTCCCAGGGGATCTCACCTGGAAGCATCGTGATCTCCTTAAATCTAATAATCAACTATGTCTCTAATTTTGGCCTGCTAAATTCCCTGTTTAGCACATCTTGGATATCTAGGATCCCTGCGTTTGGATTGTCATTGGAATGCTTAATGTACCACATTAGTGCGCAATCTTGCAAGGCACAGACCAGTGTTGCTTTCTTTATATTGTCATCTGTGACTCCCTGTGTTCCCATACAGCCTTTACCATGAACCAAAACTAGTTTAGATCTTCATTCCCTACTCCTTTGAACACCGACAACTTTATTGTGCTTTCCATATTGAACTGTGGTGGTGGCAAAGGTGGTGTGGGTGAATATGGGGGTGAAGATGGTGAAACTGGTGGTGGTGTAGGTGGGGGTGGTATGCACAGCATTCACAGCCTTATCAGACTGATCACACTTCTTGGTGAAACTTTCGCGAGCTCTTCCTCGCTCTCCTGCAGAGGTGGAATCAAGGGGTTAGACTCTAGTTCTGTGCTACTTTTGTTTCTATATATCCTTCCACTTCGCGTAGCCCCAAACATTAATTTATTTGCATAACCTACTTTTCACACAATAGCATTTTAATCCAAGTGTTCAAAGATTTAACGTACTTACCTAGTGGTCCTTTGAGGAAGCGTTGTTCCGCCTCGCTATAGCTGGCGGGGCAATCTGTTACACTAAAAAATGTCACCATGACTATTTACAGTTAGTATGGCTCAATCAACAGTCATGCTACCCTCTTAGGCAAGTCTTATGCCTCTGCTATCCATCTCAAACTCAAAAAAGAGAGAAAGTCTTGTAAAAAATGTGTTTATCTCTGGGGACGCAGGTTCTCTCAAGCCTTACCTGCGGGGACGCTCACAATGTTCACAAAGATTGCGTCCTTGGACGCTCTGTATGTTAAGGGACAGGTGCGTCCTTTTGTAAAAGGCAAAATGCGCAAGTTTCATCTTTAAAAAGTTACTTGTGGTTACTTCTAGAACTTTCTAGAGGTCGGTTTGATGAAATGGATGCGCCTCTAGTTGGTTCATGTATCCCTATTAAGGAGGAACTTATCCCATCAATAAGGGAGCTATCCCACCCAAAGAGGGGGATTATCCCATTGATGGTGGACCTGAATAACCTCTTTACAACACTATAAATAAAGGCATTGAGCCAGAGGGAGAGGAGGTTGGAGCTATACATTTTCTTTGGGTAAATGCTGCAGGAATTAGGACTCCCATTTAGAACCTTGTGAGGAGAGATTGTCTTTGCTTGATTCTACTTGGAAGTGGGTGAGCTTTGTCAAAGTAGAGGAAAACCCTTGATGGACCCTGGGAGGAACTTGCACAACACCAAGGCCAGGTTGTAAGAGTTTCTTTGTTTCGTTATTAATACAAACTGGTTTATTTTTCTCAATAGCTTGTGTTAATGAGTTATTTCATGTGTTCCTTGGTCTGCATGTTGAATATATGTTTTATTATATGAAATGCAAGTTCTTGGTAATTGTTTGATTGTTTGTAGTTGCAGGAATTGATGTGAAGGAGGAGCTCATCCGGATCGGCAAGGATGGACTACAACAACAGCGTTTTGGAATAAGGTAAGCCTAAACACTTGTGGTTTTCATGTTTTAAAAGGTATATTTAGAGAAAGATCACTCCATTTTGTCTTGTTTGTCGCTAGAGAGTTTAGACTCCTAGGGA
Source organism: Pinus tabuliformis (assembly GCA_031772625.1). Classification (NCBI taxonomy): domain Eukaryota; kingdom Viridiplantae; phylum Streptophyta; class Pinopsida; order Pinales; family Pinaceae; genus Pinus; species Pinus tabuliformis. Next base: position 200,207,478 of record CM062805.1, on the reverse strand, counting down.
GGTCAGTTGTGTCCGCACAAACGACTTTTTCCGCCACGACAAATTGGCGACTCCGCTGGGGAATCCATTAATGTGAAAGTCTTTTCCTTTGTGTGAACTTTGCTCTGAGAAAATCATTTTTATTTTCTGGTTTTTCACTGTGAGAATTAGTATTTGGGTGGCTTAGCTTTAGATTTAGTTAGATTTGGTTTTTCTTAACTTTTCCAGAAGGACGCACCCTCTGAGTACTGCACAGTGCGTCTTTGGACGCGCTGTTGCCATTTGCACAGAGCGGGCCCGCGCCTGTTCTAACGGGTTGCCTGCGTCTTCCTGTAAAAATTTAGGAAAACTCCATTTTTGCTTTAATTGCTTTTAGATTTTGGTTTTTCTTAGTGTTTTCTGCCCAGATCCTTTAGTACCCTGTCAAAAATTTTCACCTGAACTTGTTTCATTAGCATTCCTGCTTTTAGCTTTCATCAATTGGGTGTTTTGAGTCTCTTTTTTGAGAAATTCTTAATTTGATTTCCTTTGGTCATTACTTGGAGGTTTCTCTCAGTCTTTTCACAATTTTGCATCTTTTTGCTTTTGTTTTTGCAAAAAATTTTCCCCCTCATTCGCCAGGGGGGGCTAAATTGTGTATGAGTGTTAATCGCCTTTGAGTGTTTTTATGTTTTGATCTTTGGAACTCTCACCCAATTTTCTCGACTTGCACTTGATTGGTTCTTAGATTACATTAGAATCATCTTATGTTTGAGAATTCTCTTGCATAGATCACATTTGCATAATTAGAGTTCTCAGTTTCAGAATATGAATGAAAAATGTGCATAGATTACATTTGCATACTTTTCATGTGAATTGTGCATAGATTACAATTGCATAGTTTACATTCTGAAAAATCAATCGTAGATTTAGATCAGCTTTCTTTGATTTGAATTTACACAAAAATAAAAATAAAAAATGGTTTGGAATTGATTTGCATTAGTTTTTCTTGATGAAATTAGTGCATTAGAGAATTTGTTAAATTTTCTCTTAATGATCAATTTTTTGCATTGTTGGAAGTGAATGGAAACTCTCTCCTTACTCTAGTTAGGATTCATCGAATTGAAAGGATTGCATTATCATATTCGATTGCATTCAGTTGAGTCGGGTCATAACACCATTGGTTTCATCTCCATTTACCCATTTGAGTAATAACAACCTTAATAACACAACGCTTAATTTAAATTCATCTAGTAATTTTTACATTTCTAGGGCTCTGAAACACCAACATAGCTTAGGCTAGGGTCTTGGAGTAGGTGAGTACTTAACTCTCCAAGACTACAAAACCAAACAGATAGTTTATCTTGAGTAGAATAAATCCAATTGTTTCAATTGCACTCTGGGAAAGCTCCTCTTAAAGGAGAAGCACGAGCTCGTGTCCGAACCAGTGAGGGGATCATTCCCCCCTCGTTGGGAACGACGCCAGACAGTACGTATTACAAACGGTAAACCTCGGATTAACCATTGTCGAGGAGCCAGGGGTCACTTATCGGTAAACCTTGGATTACTGTCAAGGAGCCGGTAAGGGGATTGAGCTTGTTACTCTGCCCTTGCGTGCTATTGGAGTTTAGACTGTTCCCCTAGGTTTAATTGTTGTGATTGGTAACTTTAGTGACCATAATCTTTAGGGTTCTACCGAGGTGACGGTGGAGGGAAGGTCCCACTGTACCTGGAGCAGACGTCGGTTATACTCACTTGGATTTTCCGGGGGGTTCACTTCACTTCGAGACGGTTAAAGTGGAGGAACTTGTGCCGGTCTATTCATTAAGCAGGTTGCCGGGGTAACTGTTCCACCCGCCATTTCTGTACTGAATTCTGCGAGGTTGGGCTTCATCACCAACTAGTGTTTTCGGTCCGGAGAGCTTACTGTTTGTGTGTGGTTTGACTCCTAGATTTGATAGCGCGTGTTAATTTGTTTGTTTTTACTTTTAGAGACCATAGGTGTGAATTGTGAATTTTAGTTGTTAAGTGTGAATTGGGAATTGTTAATTTTAGTTTTAAATTGTTAATAAAATTCACTGAAGTTGAATATAATGGCAAATGTTCCGGAATTTATCAACCTAGGAACCCCTCCTAATGAGAATCCTAGTACTTTTCCTTACTTTGGAAATGTTGGTCCTCCCTATATGGCTACTTTGTCATTACCTGGATTTACAATAGGTTTACCGATATGGTTATTTTCAACTTCGTTGGCCCAAAATACTCCAATTGTTCCATCTCAACCGGATGCTTCACCTCAACAGAGTTCACCATCTCAACATCACCAACCTTCTGTTGACCCTTTACCTTCTTCGCCTAATTTTTCTTCCTCCATTTCTTCCTCTTCGCCTGGTAAAAGCCTTGATGCTAGTAACCAGGAGGCTAAGAAGAAGAAGAAAGGGAAGAAGAAGAAGAAGAAGAAGAAGCAAGATAAGAAAGAAGTCAACCAACCAACCATGGCTGTAAGTGTTAGTTGTGTTGAGGAAAATTCCGACATGCATCGTAAACCCAAATACCCTTGCAGGCTTTGTAAGGGTGACCACTTCCTTGTCAGTTGTCCTGGTATTCCAAAGGTCTTGGAAGTATGGTCAGAAAAATCTCATCAACTTTCCATTGATCCATCAACCAGTGATAGTCAGGTTCCTGGGAAAAAGGGTAAAGTTAGGTTTCCTTGTAAGTTATGCAAAGGGAGTCATCAAACTCACATTTGCCCTCACATGGATGAAGCCTCAACATTGTTGGAAAACCTTACTGTTCCACAGCAAGAATTTCCAACTGGTTACCGTAAACTTTCTCCCAACCTACCGTCAACTGACGGAGTGATTGATCAAATTTCAAGTACAGTCAATCACACTCTTCCATTGGAGAGTGAAACTCATGTCACTCAGGTTGATGATCTATTAGTTGATCAAGTGGTCGATTCAAATTCACGTTCGGTCGATCCCACTTTCCATCTAGAGAGTGAATTTCATGCCGCTCAGGTTCTTCTTGTTACATCAGATTCTTCTATGCCGGGGGGCATTTCACCTGTTTCTACAGAACCCCCTCCAAGCACTGAGGTCTTTTCCTTTGATTGGAATAGACTGACAGAACCTCGTCTTCCTTCCTCCATCCCTTTCCAAATCATTGTCAAGGCTGGTGGTAGGGACATACATCGTACTCAGGTAGATGAAGGTGCTTCTGTTAGTATTTTATCCTCAGCTGTTTGGAAAGCTTTGGGTTCCCCTCAGCTTGCGCCTATTACGCAGAATCTGAAAGCTTTTAACAGAACAATTAGTGAACCTTTAGGGATCCTTCCTAAGTTTTCTATTACCTTGGAAGGTAAAACTGTTTGTGTTGATCTTATGGTAGTTCGAGGTCCCTTGGATTTCAATTTACTCCTTGTGCGAGATTATGTTTATGCAATGAAAGCTGTCGTATCGACACTCTTTCGCGTGATGTCTTTCCCTCACAATGGCAGTATTGTGACTGTAGACCAGCTTTCATTCCCTAGTCTTGTCTCAACTACCAATAATATGACACCCCTAAATGTTCCTGATTCTAAAGTGGTATCTACCCTGCCACGGGTTAATTATGTGGCAACTGGTCCCATGTTTTCAGTTACCGATGTAAGTGAGCCTCTCACTGTTGATTTAGATCCGGTAATTGACATGGAAAACTCTATGGGATTACTTGAACACGATGTTCTTATCCCTTTTGAGTCCCTTGACATGTGTTCCTTCCCAAGAAGTATTCTTCCTTCGGATGAAGACCTCTTGGAAGCCATGATCAAGGTGTGTCCATTGACATGTCTTTCCTCCAGTTGGAAGCCATGATCAATGTTGCGAGGATAGTTTTTTCCTGAATCAACCTCGTTAAAAAATGAAACAGGCTAGCATGAGGATAGTTCTTTTACTGAGTCAACCTCATTAAAAAATGAATCAGGTAGATTTTAGGATATGTAGGCAGATTGTAGAAAGTAGGGTTTTGAGGACAGTTCCTGTTACTGAGTCAACCTCATTAAAAAATGAATCAGGTTTGAGGACAGTTCCTGTTACTGAGTCAACCTCATTAAAAAATGAATCAGGTTTGAGGACAGTTCCTGTTACTGAGTCAACCTCATTAAAAAATGAATCGGGTTTTGAGGATAGTTCCTGTTACTGAGTCGACCTCGTTAAAAAATGAATCAGGTTTGAGGACAGTTCCTGTTACTGAGTCAACCTCATTAAAAAATGAATCAGGTTTGAGGACAGTTCCTGTTACTGAGTCAACCTCATTAAAAAATGAATCAGGTTTGAGGATAGTTCCTGTTACTGAGTCAACCTCGTTAAAAAATGAATCAGGTATGAGGATAGTTCTTTTCTTGTGTCAACCTCCTTAAAAATGAAACAACTCCCTTTTCAAGTTAAATATTGAAAGTAAACCTTCATTCCTTTCATCCATCTAGTTGAATGCAATGAAGCCTGGGGGGCATGTACCTTGTTTTGCATCATTATGCTGGGGGCATGCGAACTTGTTGAGCATAGTTCCTTGTCTTGTGTCAAGCTCGTTAAAAAATGAATCAAGGATTTTCGAGGATAGTTCCTTGTCTTGTGTTAACCTCATTAAAAAATGAAACAAGGATAGGTTTTTAGAGTAGAGTTTTCGTTAGGTAGACTGTAGAGAGTAGTTTTGAGCATAGTTCCTTATCTTGTGTCAAGCTCGTTTAAAAAATGAAACAACTCCCACAAGTCTTTCCAAGATCTTGAAAGTAAAGCTTCATTCCATCCACCTCATTGAATGCAATGAAGCTTGGGGGGCATGTACCTTGATTTGCGTCATTATGCTGGGGGCATGTGAACTTATAACAAGCATAGTTTTTCGTTTCAAGCTTGCGTAAACATGAAACCAAATCCGAGCATAGTTCTTTTCCTGTGTCAAGCTCGTTAAAAAATGAAACAAATCCTCCTCTACTTGAGTCGAGAGATTGACTAGATCTTATAGATGTTAAGTATTTAGGTTAGTTATTTCAGTTTTTTGCATAATTTTCTTACAGTTTTAGGTCAAGTCCTTCAAATGATCTCGTACTTGAACCTTCATTTCATCCACCTTAGTTGAATGAAATGAAGCTGGGGGGGGCATGCGCTCTAACAGTTATGCTTAGGGGGCATCAAGCACAGTTTTATCTCTGTTTCAAGCTTGTGTAAAAATGAAACTAATTTGAAGCATAGTTTTTATCTGTTTCAAGCTTTTGTAAAAATGAAACCTATCTTGAGTCAATTTCAGTTATTTTCAAGACTCGTTAAACTCATGAAAATCCCGAGATTATTTTGCTATTTTTCATTCTCGTAAAACAAATGAAAATGCCGAGTTCTTTCCGTTTTTTCCTGCTCGTAAATTAAATTGAAAGTCGGCTATATGAGTACATTTTTATCATTTTTTCGAACTCGTTAAAACTTACGAAAAAGTGAAACCTTGGAGTTCTCTTTTAAGCCCTTTTCTGACTCCTAAAACATGAAAAGATCGCCGAGCGTTTCTTTTACACTCGTTAAAACGGAATTAAAAGACGGTCCCCTTTTAGCTCTTTTCTGACCGCAAAATCAGGAAAAGATTGCCGGGTTTTTGTCGTTTCAAACTCGATAAGGAAATAAAACGACGTGTCCTTGATCACTTTTTACTTTTCAGGTCAACGAAACTATTATGAAAGTTCTCCTTGGTCGCAAGATCAAGCAGTTCCCCCAGGTATTATTTTATACTTTTTCGGGCTTGAGGGACACAAATGTACGAAAAAGTTCAACGTGGAGTCTCCTTTAGTTTTTTCAGACTCTCTAAAATTGAAAAACGCCGAGTTTCTCCTATACTGGGCTCGTTAAACTTTTACAGTAGAGGACCTGTTCAATTACAAACAGGAACGAACCACTCCTTCCTAGGGTTCGAATTTAAACTAGGTTGGACTCGTCCGAAGGATGAGCTTATAATCAAGCATATGTTATCCTCCTCAAGCTTGTTAAAAATAAAGAGGTACTTGCCAGAAATGGTGGGGGAAAAGAGAGAAGAATGAACCTGTTTGTTACCTTTTGTCTGGTCGCAAGATCAAGCGGTTCCCCCAGGTATTATTTTATACTTTTTCGGGCTTGAGGGACACAAATGTATGAAAAAGTTCAACGTGGAGTCTCCTTTAGTTTTTTCAGACTCTCTAAAATTGAAAAACGCCAAGTTTCTCCTATACTGGGCTCGTTAAACTTTTACAGTAGAGGACTTGTTCAATTACAAACAGGAACGAACCACTCCTTCCTAGGGTTCGAATTTAAACTAGGTTGGACTCGTCCGAAGGATGAGCTTATAATCAAGCATATGTTATCCTCCTCAAGCTTGTTAAAAATAAAGAGGTACTTGCCAGAAATGGTGGGGGAAAATAGAGAAGAATGAACCTGTTTGTTACCTTTTGTCTGGTCGCAAGATCAAGCGGTTCCCCCAGGTATTATTTTATACTTTTTCGGGCTTGAGGGACACAAATGTACGAAAAAGTTCAACGTGGAGTCTCCTTTAGTTTTTTCAGACTCTCTAAAATTGAAAAACGCCGAGTTTCTCCTATACTGGGCTCGTTAAACTTTTACAGTAGAGGACCTGTTCAATTACAAACAGGAACGAACCACTCCTTCCTAGGGTTCGAATTTAAACTAGGTTGGACTCGTCTGAAGGATGAGCTTATAATCAAGCATATGTTATCCTCCTCAAGCTTGTTAAAAATAAAGAGGTACTTGCCAGAAATGGTGGGGGAAAAGAGAGAAGAATGAACCTGTTTGTTACCTTTTGTCTCAAAAGAAACTTTATTACCACTCTTGAACACGACACTTTTCATTCACCTGGGCTGGGAAATCTTTTACCTCACAGTTGATCAAACCACTTTGAAAGTCTTTAACCGGGTTCCGGGGATTAACTTTGAGTTATTCGTCACCAAGCCATCTGTCGTGTCGTTATGTGTTCAAGAGGTCTGTAAGCAAAACTTTCATCTGCAAAATACTTGTCATCCATTTGACCATCCCTGAGTCAGTCCTTATAGCAACATTTCTTCAACTTGAACAATGATTTCGTGTTGCGGGCCTGCCCTGCAACGGGTCGCTTTCTATCGACATCAGCACATTATCTAGAAAGATGAATTAGGAATCGACAGTACCTTGAAGTCTGCATGCATCAATGGCAGGTTTCTCGCCTTTGACGTCAGTTTACATCATTGACTTTCGATCAAAGGATTCCGTGAAGTGTTCGACATCAAAACATCTATTCACATTTCACGGGTTGTGCTTGGTACTTTGAGAACCATTGACATTACTGGTGGTCTCTCTCACGCTTGTTAACAGTTTACATCATCGACTGGTAATCAAGTGGTTTCTAACATGTTCGACATCAAATCATTTAATCACATGGCTAGAATCGTACCAATTCGGGAAGTAGAAGTGAAGACCCTGGATCTAGTTTCTACCATCCAGGTTGCGAGGAGTTTTGTATTCATTATCTATGTAGACTAATCATAAACAGATGGCTGCGTCCATACTGTGTCTACAAAAGTCTATAAAAAATGATGTACTGCAAGATCATTCCTGTATCAGAATAGTTAGTCCATTAGTTAAAGTTTTGAATCTGAGTATGGGAATGCCTACCTCAGTGATGATATAATCTTATACATGTATTTTGTGTTGAAAATTGCAGGTTTCGACCAGGTCATCCACAAGACAATCCTTGAAATGATAAAGCGCTTCACCCTTCCTAGAATTACAAAACCCTAATCTATTCCAGGCTTCGCACTTTAGGGGGCAATCTGTTACACTAAAAAATGTCACCATGACTATTTACAGTTAGTATGGCTCAATCAACAGTCATGCTACCCTCTTAGGCAAGTCTTATGCCTCTGCTATCCATCGCAAACTCAAAAAAGAGAGAAAGTCTTGTAAAAAATGTGTTTATCTCTGGGGACGTAGGTTCTCTCAAGCCTTACCTGCGGGGACGCTCACAATGTTCACAAAGACTGCGTCCTTGGACGCTCTGTATGTTAAGGGACAGGTGCGTCCTTCTGTAAAAGGCAAAATGCGCAAGTTTCATCTTAAAAAAGTTACTTGTGGTTACTTCTAGAACTTTCTAGAGGTCGGTTTGATGAAATGGATGCGCCTCCAGTTGGTTCATGTATCCCTATTAAGGAGGAACTTATCCCATCAATAAGGGAGCTATCCCACCCAAAGAGGGGGATTATCCCATTGATGGTGGACCTGAATAACCTCTTTACAGCACTATAAATAAAGGCATTGAGCCAGAGGGAGAGGAGGTTGGAGCTATACATTTTCTTTGGGTAAATGCTGCAAGAATTAGGACTCCCATTTAGAACCTTGTGAGGAGAGATTGTCTTTGCTTGATTCTACTTGGAAGTGGGTGAGCTTTGTCAAAGTAGAGGAAAACCCTTGATGGACCCTGGGAGGAACTTGCACAACACCAAGGCCAGGTTGTAAGAGTTTCTTTGTTTCGTTATTAATACAAACTGGTTTATTTTTCTCAATAGCTTGTGTTAATGAGTTATTTCATGTGTTCCTTGGTCTGCATGTTGAATATATGTTTTATTATATGAAATGCAAGTGCTTGGTAATTGTTTGATTGTTTGTAGTTGCAGGAATTGATGTGAAGGAGGAGCTCATCCGGATCGGCAAGGACGGACTACAACAACAGCGTTTTGGAATAAGGTAAGCCTAAACACTTGTGGTTTTCATGTTTTAAAAGGTATATTTAGAGAAAGATCACTCCATTTTGTCTTGTTTGTCGCTAGAGAGTTTAGACTCCTAGGGAGGTCAGTTGTGTCCGCACAGACGACTTTTTCCGCCACGACACTATCTACCGTGAACTTGGTGATAAACCCTCCTATAATTTGATCAAGCCAATGGTCCACAGTGCACATGATCTTATCCTCTGATGCTTCCGGTTTGCACACCAACTCCGGAGTCCACACAATGGGTTTATCGAGCCTACACCTTCCTTGACTGTCTGCTAACTTCGCGATCCACTCGTACAACTCAGAGAGGAAGGATGCAAAGAAAATTTCATGGATTTCTGTATATAAGTAGCATTCTAGCAACTCTTCCTTTGATAATTGTGGATTCCTGTTTTCCTGCGATGCGAACTCGTGAATCTTTCTATCCAACCACTCTTCAATTCCTTTCTTTCTAGGATTCTAGTGATACGAAATTGTAATATCCCTTCCCTTAATAATACATAATAAATAATAAAAATAATAATATAATAATATAATAATAAATAATAAATAATACAAATAATAAATAATACAAATAAATAATAATAATATAAATAATAAATAATAAATCTTAATAATAACTAATAAAAATAATAAATCATAAATAATAAATGATATTTAAAAAATATACAAGAAAATAAATAAAAATAATAAAAATAAAAATAGTAATAACTATACTAAAACTCTAAATCAGAATAAATAGAAATAAAACAAGAAAACTATCAAAAAGAAGGAAATAAAACAAGAAAGCTAAAAATCAAAAGAAAAGTAAAGAAATAAAACAAGAAAGCTAAAAATCAAAAGAAAGTTGCATGTAGACACATGGAGTGTGTGCATGTGGTTCCCCTTCCAATGTTGTTCTATTTAATAGATGGAGTGGAAGATGAGAGGCATTCCTGCATTCCATCTTTCCGAGATTCTGTCTTTCATTCTCTTGGGAGAATGGTATACTAAGACCTAGGAGTCACTGGTAGTAGTATGTTGATTGAGGGCTCGGGGGTGGCTAGTTGTAGCAAGACGTTGCACAATTGAGCCTATGGTTGGGTGGAGAGTCGTCCCCACAACCTTGTTGCAGATAGCAGACTTCAACCGAAATCATAGATAAGTGCTCTAATCATAGTTTTGAATTTGAAGTTAATTAGTTGAATTGCATGTTGAATATAAATTACTTGATTAGTTACATGTTTATTTTGGGTTGTTACATATGGTATCAGAGCAAGGTTTCAACTCTTTGTGACCTTTAAGTAAAACTTTGAGAAAAATATTAGATTAATTTTTCCAATTATTTTGTTTGTGATGATTTAGAAAAAAATTAGTGAAACTAAATTTGAGAGAAATAAATACACATTTATCCTTCATTCAAAGATTAATTTCTTATCTTTTTCCTTAAAGGCTCTGTTTCTGCATGTAAAGGAAATTAAAGAAAAAAATTATTTTCATATCATTCTCCTTAAATGCTTTTGTCTCTGCTTGTGAAGCCCCTTTAATAACTTGCCCATGCCTGGATGTCTGCCCCTGAGGTATCTCCATGAAGAACCCAGTATCAATCTTTCCATGTATATCTCTAGCATATAGGTTGATTATGCCGAACAAAATTCCTGAATTCACTCTGCGTCCCTGCGCGCCTTCGCCAAATCGACCCACTCGTCCTGTCGCCTCCAAATAAAAAAAAACCACCGTTGGATAAGGCGCTATCCCATTTTCTGCTGGCCTGAATTTGCTATACCATATTATTATTTCATGTTTGCCCAGTGGTTGTTCATATGTTAGAAACATTTTCCTGAAAGTGAGGGTGAGCAATGAACAGAGTTCGTAAATTATATTTTCCCAATCGATCAAGATTTTCGTATTCTGCCGCGCCACATGCAAATCTTAAAAGAGTGCCCCACCAACTGGGAATACATGACGCTCCTTAAAACATTCCCTGGTATTTACAGGAAAATGAGTTCCTCTTCTTGGGAGTTGGGGTGTTAGCTACCCTGGGATTTTTTCACCTTCTCTATATTTGCTTCCCTAAGTTGATAGTCTTTCAATTGTGATTGCAATTTATGGACGTCTCTAGATAGTCAGTGTTCTGCAATCATAACCATGAGATGACATGAACGAGAAATGCCTAGTTTGGTATTTTACACTTGAACGTTGCGGGGACTTGAACTCGGTCTCAAAATACACTGTGACTTCGCCACCATTGAGGCTCACTATCGGCATTCCCATCATTACATTCCTTCCGTCAAGGGCTTGAAGAGTATGATAATATTGAATTAAAGAAGTATTAAACATTTCTGTTTTTTTTCCTTCAAATTTATTAACTAACCAACGGAACAGAGAGAATTAGATCCGGTGACCCGCGCTCTTCAAACTCAAAGTGAATCCATAATAAAATTCATCAATTAAAGAACTCCATTGCTCCGCTATTATGAATGTTATCCGAGCTTTTCTATTTATTTGGATTTGGAAGTTCCTGTTTGGAATGTTCTCTGGAATCCCATCCGTTGCAGATATTTAGTTTAGAGGTTTGCCCTGTTTGGAAAATCATACTTGTCTCAAAGGCCAGAGCCAGAGGAAAGCATTTGCAATGCATAGTAAGCATGCTTATTTTCATTCAATTTATGTTGGAAGGATGCAACTCGCAGCTTTTCTTGAAAAACAACTAAACCCTATACGCAATTTTAATTCATTTCGGTCGTGTGTATACAAAAAAAAAAAATCACCTGGCCTGATTCTATAGAATTTTAATTCATTCACATCTGGAATCATTCCATTAAATACAATGTGGTTCATTTGGTTTCTTCCATTACATTTCAAATTAGGTTGGCTCCCGGCTCTGTATGTGCAATTTAAAAATCAGCTACGCTTATTGGATACAATTTTAATTCACATGGGATCTGTCTATACAGTGTGAAATAATTTTGATTTACTGTATACAATTTCAATTCATGTGGATTATCTCATTTACAAACAATGCCCGTTTGTTAGCTTTGGTTTTTAGTAGATTATTGGAGTCAAAATTGATCAGTCGAAGAGATGGAAGGTGCATTGTTTTCTCCTATTACAGAAGTATCCGGATACCTGCACGTCTACCCCTTACAGATTAAAATAAATTGTCCAGACTCCAAGCTATTCTCAAAAGATCACAAATTATGACCTTGGCAAAATCCTTTTACTTCTTATCTATCCTCCAGCTTGTTCTTATTTTATGTTTGTTGTAAATATTAGTTTGTTAGACAGGTTAATTTACTCCTAATGTACTAGTGATTGAAAGTTATTATTCTGCATTTACCATATCTCTTACCTGTTCCAAAATTCTTATCTCGAGGCCAGATTTTTTTTTCTTCCATGATTTGTCAATGACTTCATGGGCGGAGCAACTATCCTTTGCCCTTGTTGCATTCCTGTTCTTCTCCAAGGCTGAACTTTCTTGTTTATTTACTTCAGGATATTTGCTCAACTCAGATGATCTTCATCTTCCATCTTTACAATATTTAAAAGTACTTGGATTTTGTTCTCCCGTTTATCAAAGGGATTAGATTCACCTGGGTTATTTTTACCTAGGTTTTAATATTCCTTCCCATAAGTAAACACAGGTCTTCTGCTCCATATATTAAGAGCATTGCAAAGAAAATTCAACTGTTTTTTGGAATTTCTATGCTGATTATTTTTGACAGATCCAAGTGGTAGCATATTTAGTCCGGATTTTACTGCAAACAGCATGGGAAGTTCTGAGCAAGGAAACATGATCTGTGAAATCTGATATCCCTGGTCTGGATGGATATTCCACTCTGAAAGTACTAGAATAATAAGACGTCATATCTGATCTTGTTTGTCTGGGCTTGTCAATATGGTGGGCGATTCCGAACAAGTGGTGCGGTTTTCCAAGACCCTGAGTAAGCTGTTAGGATGGTACAATAAATGCACATCCTTCACTACTCACGGCGCAAGGAAAATGAGCTGTTGCACGTTATTTACACATTATTTAGGAATTATATTGCTAGGTGGCGTTCTCATGTAAATTATTCTTAAACATGTATAGATAAATGCAATAAAAATTGATAGTTGCACTTACCAGGCAAATTTTTTTGTCAAATGCATTAGTGCCCTCAAAAGCTTAATAGGTATGGTCAGTAATCCAAATTAAGTATGACAGGAAAAATATTTGCACAAATAAAATTTTGACCCAGTGATTTCCTCCCTGATTCAACCGTTAGGGAACCACTTCATCATTTAGCTAAAATCTATGGTTAGTTTATCATCTGTTTTAGTGAGGCTATTTTGTTCAATGATGAGTTTTCGTTGAAAAAAAAAAAAAGAGGAAAACACGAGTTGAGATAAGATAAATATTCCATTGTACATATTTGTGCCTTGAAATAGATTAAAACAAACAATTTTTTTTTAACATCAGACATGTTCATAAAAGGTCAAATTGATTGCCTCTCAATTTCTCCAGGATTTGATGATTCCAAGGGTGATATCCAAGATAGCGCCTGCCCATGAGGATGATATCCACTATTACAAGCCTCCGTTGTCTGTCCCTTGCATTTTTGGTAATGCCATAACTTGAAAATATACATTCAGTCAGTTTTTGAAGTCGCTGTGACATTCTCAATTGAACAAAGTAGGGGCTTCATGTTCTTTTTGCAATCCGTTTTATCTAAAATTTTCGTGATTATCTCTTTCTCACGTTTAGGAATCTGCGCCTTTCAATTAGTTATATGATCATCACATTCTTCAGTTATTCCTTGATGATATTCATATAAATCAACAACATTAACTTTGGGTGAGAGGCCCGACTCTGCAAGTAGCTCCAAAACATAAAATTATTTACGAGGACCAATCTTCTTCATCTTCAATATTTCATAAGAGCCTTTAAGAAATACAGAGGCGCATAGATAATGCACAAACACACCTCAGTTTGTCCAAGACTTTCGTTAACAACCTCAGTTTGTCCATCAATTTCTGGATGATGGGCATAGCTCAATTATAATCTGGTATTTAATTTTTTTTTTTCCATAGTGTTCTCTAGAAATCTCTGACAAACCAATGTTGTGCTTCTAAGCAATCTTTGCAATTTTATAGTTTCTTTGAAAATACAAGACAACTATGCATCATTAATCTTGTTGCAATGGTATGCCATTTTTAGCAAATATTTCAACTATAACAAATATTGAATCATTACCTCATTGATTTCTTGGCAAGCTCAACAAAAAAATATATGCCAATATTCTCCCATGGTGCTTTTCGTAGTTGAAAATGGCATGTATCTTTTGCACATTAACAAATTGACTTAGTTAGCCATTCTCAACTAGTAGTACTGCTCCTCAAATAAAGCCTGAGTCTCATCAATCACCAAAATGTCCAGACTCCTCTTAAACTAACATTAGGCAACTCTTTAATCAGATTTCCGGCGTAATCTTCTGGGAATATACAGTTGATGATTTTAGTATAAAGAAACTCTATTTGATTTACCTGATCCGTGCTTCAACAAAAATGTATAATTATGCATAAATTCAACCCACTTCATATGCCCTTGATTCAACTTACACTGATTGTTTAAATTGAATAAAAAATGGTTCAATTTTCCTGTAGCTTGTGATTTTCTCGGTGAGCAGATCATTTCCAGATTAATGCACGACGGATTTAAAGTTATTACTGAACAACAGATTTAAAGGGCAGAAATTTCTGCGTGCATGTGTGAGATTGACTAATTTTTGCTTGGACCCAATTATTTTTAATTTACTACTAAAATTCCAACAGTGTTGTTTATTTAATAAGTTTAATTTTTTATTAATTTAGAGGAAGGAAATTTACTAGAAAATGTCAGTCGCTCGGGTTGAGTAAAATTAACATAAATTTCTCTATGTAATTATTTTTTGAGTTTAAAAGAGCCCATCTGGACTCTTTAAGAGATCAAGGAGCATAACTTCATTTAAAAATTGCATAATCCCTTGAGACTATTCCATTTTTCAAAAACGAAAAATTCCATTTTCCAAAAACGAACATAAATCTCTAATGAAATTTTTATGACTAGCTGTCTGCATTTTGCCTGTTAGTAGGAATTTTGGGTGCATGATTTTTCATTGTGGCTACGTACTCTAAGGTTCATTTTCCAATTACAACCTTGCTTGTCTGTTTCTTTTCAAATATACAAGGCTACATCAAATTTGGTATTAGAATGACCTACTATAGAGAACAAATCCAGCCTGAGAAGTGCTTGTTTTTGGAGGAATTTGCAACTCCAACAAGGTAGTTTTGCTAGATAAAATTGTAAAAACAGGGAATTTATTAAAATCAATGTTTTAATGGCAATGTTGAATACAAGACAATGAATATTGTGGAGTCAGTTGGAAGGCAGAGGACAAGGAATTAATTTAGTCTCTACACTACTTTACCTTATGCCTGGTAGATCATATTCTTCAAAATTTACAATGAAGGATTTTAATGAGTAGATTGATTGTTTAGCTAAGAAATCAATAAGAAGAGGCAACCTATTTTAGAACATAATGCACATAAATTGGTACTCTAAAGGTATCAACATCTAGGTCTAACCCCAAAGGTTTCCCATTGGTACTCTAAAGGTATCACTATAAGGTCTATCTAAGGATGATGCACATAAAGAAGAAAATATTGGAAATCAACTAATGAAGTTGAATAAGCATGATAATAATGAAGGTCAGTTGAAGGAACCTTGAAGGTATGATGACATAGATTAAAGAAGTAAAATTGATGAAATTGATCAATTGGAGGAGATAAGTTGTGTACATGACAACATCTGTAATAGTTTTTTCCCTCTAATGGGAGAGCCACATTGTAAAGTTTTCCATAGGTGACTAACTATATCCATGAATTATGGATAACAAGATGTATGATCAGGCAATTTTACTATGTTGATGCCTTAGAAGAGGAAATGATAAGTGGATTACATTTGGTAGCCATCTTAATGAATGTATTTATAGGGTATTACCTAAGTTGGGGAATAGTAACAACATTTCCAAAGTGTATCAATGCTATGCTTTTAAGAGAGGAGGAAAAGAAACCACAATGACTGGAGGTGAGAAATTAAAGTCAATTTAATAAAATATTAGGAAATGAAGACTAGGGGAGAAATAAAAATATATCTATGAATATCGGGTAGGAGGAAAGGGATGTTCTATCAAAAAAAAAGAAAAGAAGAAAAAGTTCTTTTAAGGGTATTGATGAGTGGACCAAGAAACATGATTGGTAATTGTCATAGTGATAATAGTTGAAGTATAGAAGGAATGTTGCTAGAAATTTTATAAGGATACCTTGAGAAGGATTGTGTACATATTGACAAAAGAAGTGAGAGTCAATTAATAGAGGTTTTCTGATTTGCACTCATTGTTTCATGAGTAGGATTTCACATAGAGAAACTTATATATATTATAAACTTACATAGAGAAACTTATCAAGTTTTGTTCTCGTAGTGTTTAAGGAGGTTGTTTCCACAAAACACCACCCATTTAAATTTTTCATGGACAATGATGGTAGTAGTGTTTCCAACTGTTTCAAAATCTAAAATAAAGATATTATTTAATGAGCAAGAATCTCTTGTCCAAATTGAAGAAGGGTGAATTTACCCTAAAGCAATTTTTTTTTTTTTTTTTTTTTGGTATAAAGCAATCAAATGGTATTGAGATAGGAACTTGATGAGATAAGAAAATATTTTTTTTGTGGATGAAATTGATAATTGTTAAGTGATGTATGTATAAGTCAACATGGATCAACAAACCCTCATGCAAGTAAATTAAGCACGATATAAAATTAAATCATGATGACCTAGTGTTTATATGCAATTACATATAGCGATATTGGAATTGGTAAGCC
The DNA here is from genome assembly GCA_031772625.1 of Pinus tabuliformis. NCBI lineage: Eukaryota > Viridiplantae > Streptophyta > Pinopsida > Pinales > Pinaceae > Pinus > Pinus tabuliformis. Next base: position 200,190,890 of record CM062805.1, on the reverse strand, counting down.
AAAGGGTAAATGGATGTAAAACCAAGGGATTTTAATTTTGAGATAGATGGTTTAAATAATGATTGTATAACTAGTAATATCTTAACAATGAATTTCACCAGAATTTCCTTGGGGAAGGAAGAATATATGATGAGAGATTAAGACTTAAGATGATGAGGCTCATGTGAAATTTAATGATGTACTTAGATGATTATACCTATGGTGTAAATGGTCAACTTCCTAGTTGAAAGAAATGGAAATGATTATTGGAAAAGTAATTGGTATCTTGATGAAAACATAACATTAATAACACTGATGAGATAGCATGGATCCTAGATGGATGTTGAATAATCTTAGCTCATAGTTGAATGTCTATAAAGTAAATGAAATTGATGAATCATGATAAGAATGCTTATAGAGTATTATTCTATATTTGATAAGTATTGAGATGTTTCTCATATTAATGATGTTTTATGATATGATGGTATGAGGGTGATCATGCACATGTGGTTCATATTTATATAGTTGTTACAATAGTGATGATGTATCCTAATGATCATGATGATATGCATAGGAATTATGATGTTATGTCAAGGTATATTGACATATTCATTTATTACGTGATGATAGGTATTTGATGTTGAATACTCATGATGGATATGATATGCATAATGTTGCAGTTAACAATGATGAATGTTACATAATGACATGCAAGACTTGGCATGTGGATTATTTTCTAGGATACTATGATGGTATAGCTAATGCATTGGTTGCATGTTAAGCTGTGATGATTGACAAGATTCCACAAATAGGTCGAGAGGGCCGGTTTATTTGATGATCTCATGTGAGCCCATACGGACGAGGGAGAATAAGTAACACCATATGGGCTGGGGACAAACTCAATCAACACTACACATGCCAGTGGTTCCTTTGTCTTGTGTATAGCTCTTGATAGATAGCTCTTGAAGAGCTATGAGACCATCTTGAGGAGGCCAAGTGCCTGATGTTCTAGGCTTGGTGCCTGTTATTGGATTGGGATGCCGAAGTCTGGAAGGGTTGTATAAGACTTCGATGCCTGGGGCTGTGCGCCTTAGTAGTTGTGGAGGGAGTGGGCCAGCCTTGCCAGATGCCCGGGGTCATTGAGTACCGGACCGGATGCCTGCCTTGGGGCAGATGAGGTCTGAGTCAGGCGCGAGCCTTGGGGCCAGCCTTGGACTAGGATACAGACCGGGTCAAGCTTAGCCTGGTGCCGAAAGTGGGAAAAAGGACAGAGATTCCTTGAGATTTCCCGGGGTGTTGGGGACTTTCGATGCCTGCTGGTTATACTAGTTCAGCAGAGGGTGTTGGAAACAGGAAGTAAATAAAATAATAAATAATAAAAACAATACATAATACATAATTCAACATAACTTCGGGACGAAGTTCCTTAAAGGGGGAGAGTATGTAATATCCCTTCGCTTAATAATACATAATAAATAATAAAAATAATAATATAATAATATAATAATAAATAATAAATAATAAAAATAATAAATAATACAAATAAATAATAATAATATAAATAATAAATAATAAATCTTAATAATAAATAATAAAAATAATAAATCATAAATAATAAATGATATTTAAAAAATATACAAAAAAATAAATAAAAATAATAAAAATAAAAATAGTAATAACTATACTAAAACTCTAAATCAGAATAAATAGAAATAAAACAAGAAAACTATCAAAAAGAAGGAAATAAAACAAGAAAGCTAAAAATCAAAAGAAAAGTAAAGAAATAAAACAAGAAAGCTAAAAATCAAAAGAAAGTTGCATGTAGACACATGGAGTGTGTGCATGTGGTTCCCCTTCCAATGTTGTTCTATTTAATAGATGGTGTGGAAGATGAGAGGCATTCCTGCATTCCATCTTTCCGAGATTCTGTCTTTCATTCTCTTCGGAGAATGGTATACTAAGACCTAGGAGTCACTGGCAGTAGTATGTTGATTGAGGGCTCGGGGGTGGCCAGTTGTAGCAAGACGTTACACAATTGAGCCTATGGTTGGGTGGAGAGTCGTCCCCACAACCTTGTTGCAGATAGCAGACTTCAACCGAAATCACAGATAAGTGCTCTAATCATAGTTTTGAATTTGAAGTTAATTATTTGAATTGCATGTTGAATATAAATTACTTGATTAGTTACATGTTTATTTTGGGTTGTTACAGAAATTAGACATATCTTATGTAGATCCCGATCTCGGCAACAGAACCATTTGTTGGCTTATTGGGGCCTGACCCAGGTTTAGAGTTAAGTTAGCCAAAAAAATCCCGGTACTACTGGCCCTTTTAGCAATAGTTCACGGAGTGCGGACTGAGGTCTCACTCGAAGTAGTATGGGGGGGTGCTAGAACCAATTTTCTGCACCCTGGAGATGTCTGATGAGTTCAAGTGGTCCGTGGTTTAGCCCTACCTGTAGGTTTCTTCATGCAATTTCCCATTCTTCGTAACCCGATATACTACCTTCGTGCAGCCCTACTTGGGGGCTAAACGATACACTTATGTGCTATTACTCAAGTCCTTACTAGTATTCCAATGTTAATTTATTATTGTGTGCTTTAAGTTATACTTAACAACATAAACCATTCATACAAGTACGCGCAGTAAATAAACAATGTATTATATCAAACATGCATTAACTAAAGAACAGATACACAGAATTTTGATAAAACTCTCTTTATTAATTCCTTCTTTGGTTACAGACTTGACTCTGCCCTGCACACTCAACTGCAGAGGTCCGTGCACTCAGCTACGGACTACTAGGCCTCTGTTCACTCAACTGCAGAGCCTTCTCCTACTCTACAACCCAAAGACACACTTATCCTTACTTAGACTCTTCCTATCTCTCCATTATTCTCTCTCTTTACACTTAGAGCCTCACTTTATTTATACAATCCCATGGTCCGTGGACCACGGGTAGGTCTATCCAACCGACATTACATTACAAAACTAGGGCGGACAACCCTGTGACTCTATCATACATTTCGCGCTTCGTGCCCGTAATTCGTAGAGTCTTTACAACAACATTGGGTCAAAACTTGGGCTTTGAGCCCCAAAACATGCCTCGGGGGAGATTCCATGCCCAACACCATCTGTGTTGATAGTGCCAACATTGATCTGATAGATGAGTACCTTGCGATAGGTGCAAAAGTCTCACCATAGTCAATCCCCTCGACCTGTGAAAAACCACGGGCAACAAATCTTGCCTTATGCTACTCCACACTACCATCAACAGCTTGCTTTACCTTGTAAAGCCAATGAGAACTCACAACTGGCTTGTTCTCTAGTCTCATAACCACATCCCAAACACTGTTACGAACTATGGAGTCATACGCCTCCACCATAGCATCAACCCAAATCGGCTGCTGCACTACTTCTTCAAAGGAAGATGGCTCGATCTCAACACATTCCCCAACAAGGGCCATGTATCCAGTGTACCCCTCACGTGACCTCCTCTATTTGCGTTGAGAAGATGGTTCTCCCACATTCTCTCTCGCATCCGTCAACAATCTGTCAGCTTCTCTTGTGCGCTTTCATCCATCTCTGGAAGACTTTGCTTGAGTGGATGTCTCCACTCTTGGAACCTCTACATGCGGCTGCTCCGCATCAGTCTGAGGCTCCTCCTCCTTAGGAACCAACAGCTCCTCCATAGCCTGTAGTTGGAGCTCCCTCTCAAGGGAAACTTGCATGGCCTTCTGCTCATCAAACTTAAGATCTCTGCGAACCACTACCCTCTGACTGGTAGGCAGATACACCCAATAGTTGTGGGGTGTATTAGTGTACACCATAAGTATCCCCAACTCTGATGTCGGCTCAAGCTTCTTTCGTCTATCCTTTGTCACATGGCAATATACCGATCAACCAAAGATCCCGAGGTGACCCACATCTGGTCTCTTACAAGAGAAAGCTTCCTCTGGTGTCTTCATCCCAAGTATGCAATGCGGGCTTCTATTCTGCAAATAGACCGTTGTGTTGCATTCCTCAGCCCACAAGTGAAGTGGTTGGCCTTGGTCATGCAGCATCACCTGTGCTGCCCCTATGTTCTATTCTTCCTCTCATCCACCCCATTTTGTTGTGGGTTATGAGGTGTCGTCAACACTCATTTAATTCCTTCCACTACACAGAAGTCCTTATACTCTTGAGAGACATATTCTCCACCGTTGTCGCTTCTAAAGGCCTTGATCTTCTTCCCTGACTCTTTCTCAACCAAAGATTTGAACTCACAAAACTTTGTGAAGGTTTGGTCCTTCTTCTGCATGAAATAAATCCAGCATTTATGAGAATAATCATCAATGAAAATCACATAATACCTTTGCTTCAATATGGATGCCATCGAGAATGGTCCACACACATCAGTATGAACTCGCTCTAAGATAGCCTTTGCTCGATAGTCTCAATCATGAAAGGAAAACTTGGCATACTTTCCCAATGTACAACCTTTCTATGTGTCAACTTGCTCAAGTTTACCTTTGGGAAGTCCTGTAGATATCTATGGCATTATCTTCAAGGCCCCATGATGCAAATGGCCCAACCGTATGTGCCACAACTCACCAATGTATTGGCTTTGCACCAATTCTCCTTTCATACTGAATGCTGCATAATCATCTACCTCTAGTTTATAGAGATTCTTCACCCGAATCCCTATCCTCTTGGCCTGACTTGTGGCTATGTGTCTTAGGAATGCCTTTCCTTTATTGAAGACAACATCGTAGCTTTTGTCCTCCAACATCATGACTGATACCAAGTTCTTCTTCAACCCAAGCACATACATCACATTTGTCAAGGTGAGAGGAGCTCCATGCTTCCTCTGAAAAGAAACCATGCCCACTCCTGAAACACTATACCTACCGTCGTCACCCATCTCTATGCGCATCTTGATGTCTTTCTCCTCCAAGGTACTGAATAAAATTTTATCACCAGTCATGTGGAATGAGGCTCCACTGTCAAGATACCAGACACAACCCATCATCGATGACACCATGCATGCGATGAGCGTAAAGTCCATTTCAAACTGAGAGGCTAATGCCACACCTTCCAATCCTTTCGAGGATCCCTTCTTGGACTTCTTCGATGGGAAATTAGTCACATAATTTCCCATTCGTGACAATTAAAGCATCTCACTTTAGATTTGTCAACCTTCTTCCCTTCATGAGAAGAATTTGATTTGGAATGGGAGGCCTTCCCCTTCCCTTTCCTTGCCTTACTTGCTAAGGGCAGATTTTCTTCATCGTAATTCTTGGATGAAGAACCATCTTGTGTGCTCCTCCTAATCTCCTCTTGCATGAGATCTGACCATAATCATTCCTAATCCAGCAGTTTCTCTCTTCCATTCAAAGAGTCCTGGTAGCTATTCCAGCTCTTTGGAAGGCCAAGAAGAGCAAGGCTCATCATATCATCATCGGCAATAGTTATTCCCACACTGCTAAGCTCATCTCTGCAAGTGGTGAGCTTGTTCATATATGTGGAAATAGTATCGCCCTTCTCCATCTTGATTCTTCGAACCTTATCCTTGAGTGCCAATTTCCTCTGGTCACTATTGTTCTGGTAGAGTTCCTTCAATGTCTTCCACATTGAAAATGGAGTATCCTTCCCATGGAGACTCGAGACAATATGGTCTCAAACTCCATAAAGGATGATCCTTCTCGCCTTCGCCACACACTTCTTCCACTCAGCCAACTGTTGTGCATTAGCTGAAGCTGGCTTTTGGATTTCTTGATCAATGAATTCCTTCAAGCCGTTGTCTTCTAATACAACCTCCATGCAATCTTTCCATGCTATGTAATTAAAGCTACCACCCTAGGAATACTCGAGTCTCAAGCCATTGAATGCCATTGGCCAACCTTGAAGTATGATAAGAATTCGATTTTTCACCTGCAACCCTAAACTTCAAACTTCGAATTATCTTCTCAGTATACTGTTCACAGCTCTGATAACCTTTGCTCTAATACCATGTAGAAATTCTAACTGTAGATTAACCTGATAATGCAATATAACTAAAGCAAAATAATTTAATCTACTTCTACAATCAATTTTGCGGAAGCTTAAAAGATTTGAGCAAGATCAAGTGAACACATATAACCAGAAGAAGAATCAATGCACATGAAACACAAAAGAATACTCAGGGGAAAACCTCAGCTAAAAACCCCACTATCTGTATTATCATACAAGTTGGAAATATCTCAGAATTACACAAAGCCTTAGCTCTCACAGCTAGCCAGCTCTTAGTACAATCCTCACAAATGCTCACATGAAAAGTAGACTTCTCTTAAGCCTTCTCCTCTACCCTTCAAGCTCCTATTTCCTTGCACAATTTCTCTTGGGTGATCCTCCTGTTACCAAGTGGAACACTAATCACTCACACTGATCTCACACCTTGTAAAACTGTGCAGTCCTCAAGGAATGAATTCCTTCTGCATGCATGAGTTTTGTTTATAGGAAAACACATGCAACTGATAGTACACTGTCCTTGTCCTTAATCTCAACTGGGTCTTTCTCAAAATAGACATGCATGAGTTAATGATGAGAGAATCTTCAATTATCTGGAGTACACTAGTTGAGTGCATGCATGCATCAACTCACTGATAACTCACAATTAGTTCTTCAAATAGTTTGGAACTAATTTAACTGGACTTAACTCAGTAAACTGAGCTAACTAATTACAACTCAATCTTATCTCCTTAATTTAAGGGATAACTATTGCATGACTTCATAAAGACTTCTAGCTTGAATTTCTCCTACTAAATAACTCAATATGAATTAATTAATTATTTTTCAAGCAGCTGGTGAGACTAAATTCGAATTTTAATTCACAATTTCAATTCAAGGAAAAATTAAAATTGGAATATTCTTGTAGTCACATTTCAACACTTATGGTTCTAATTGTTGAGTCATCTCCTAGGAAAACATAATTGCCAGTATTCTTTTCATTCTTGCAAAATCACTCCTTATGTAATCTTATCAAAATATGCACTTGGGTCAAAATAACCATGCTTCATGATCGATCCACAAAATACCCAGAGCACAATGCACTGATATCAACATGATATTTCTATTGGAACAATTTGTTAAAATAGATATGATAAAATAAATATTCACTGTGAAGGCTAATTTCTTTTAGATCTTAGATTCTTAAATTAATCATTTTATGTTTAAACGCATGAAATATTTGGAATGCAAAAAATAGAGAATAGAAAAATACCTCTACACCATACACAAATAAACACAAGTTTTACCCTAGGAAACACATACGAGAGAAAACCCATATAAAAAAAGTGAAGTTTCTGTGCTCTCATTTCTCTGGTATGTAAATATGCAAATACAAAGAAAATCATACTTTTCATGGAGCTACCTAATACTTGTGGCTTGTAAGGTTGCTACACATTCTTATACCCATTTATTTTTCATAGCCTAATAGTTATCTAGGGGTAAGGTTTTGACTTCTTCAACCCCAATTAGAGTTATGGTTTTGGCCTTTCTAGAATCTTCTTGAATTTCCACATGTAGTTATCCCCACATGCATGATTAATAGAGGCAAATGTGGCATCCTCTTAGACCATGATGGTATAACACAATATGTCAACTTATGAAAACATAAATTTGCATAAGATCTCTCATTAACACAATTTTTGTGCCATTGGAAGGTCTCTAAATCTATATCAAAGTCAAGGGGTTCTAAGGAAGGCTAAGAAAGTTTGGGCCCAAAAAAAACTCCTTTGATGTCTCGAAATAGCCATGTTTTGAAAAGTTTTAAACCCTAGTTTTCCAAACTAAAAAACTTTTGTTCTCAAACCTCATTTTATTTCGAGGAATTTTTTTTAGTAGTAGTAAATTTACATAACTAGGTGTAGCAAAGGTGCGCAAGTGTGGATTGAAAAGTCTCTTTTAGAGCAAAACAACAAAAACATAGATGTACTAAATAGGCATGGATGAAAAAAGTAAGAAGCCTCCATCAAGGTTGATAGTCAGAAAGAAAATATATTAACCATTGTCTAAAAATGATCTATTTTCTATCCAAAAACCACAGATAGTGCATGTACTATCATAGTTCTATAATATTTATAAAACTTTTAGTTCAAATATTGGAAAAGATATGTCTATGGGGAGTGAAGATACTCGGTATGTCCGTGGGGAGAAAAGATGCTTGGTATGGAAACTTTATTTTGTTTTTTTGAGCTTCCAACTTTCTTTGTCCATGTCCAGGCCCAACTTGGAGAGGCCATCTACAATTTGATTTTGATTCCTGTAAACATGATCAAGGAGATAGAGGTGAAAAAATAAACCAAAAGATAAACTATTTGAAAAAGATGGAACAACTCATGATGCCTCAATTAATGATGATGATGATGATGATGATTAATGTCCACAAATACCAATGCGGCCTATCAAACTTCAAGAAAAGAAAAGGAATTTAATTGTGATTCTTCACAATCTTGCTTCTATGATCAAAGAGAAGGGAAATATGTGTTCCAAAATCACTGTGGTTGGGCTGGATTAATAACTCAAGAAGATTGGAACTGTGGAAGATGTTAGGGAATTGAGAGCAGATGCGAGTAAGAGTCAGGTAGTCTAAAAGGAAGTGATTTTCATCTTCCACCTTCTTAGTATCACAAACATGATAGATTCATCTTCCCATGGAGTCTTGGGAGTAGACCACCACTCGGTTTCACTTCAAATCTCATGAGAATTAGTTATTATCCTAGAGATGTTCATTTTTTATTAGTCTTGGTTAACACAGAGAGAATTTTGTTTATCAAGGGTGGAGTTGATCACCTCCTTATAGTATCTTAGCTTCCTTTTGCCATCAAGCTCCTTATCATCCCACAAATTGTCCTTAAAATCAGAGGTAATAGCATCTTTGACACTATCCTTTCTTCCCATGATGATCTCCTCCTTAATCCCCCAATGGTTGAGCTAAGACTGGGCATCCTTATGCCACTTGCACTTGAGGCAATGGTGGGGGTTTTGACTAGAGTTAGAAGCAATTTTCAAGAGCCTCCTGGGGTCCATGATGTAAATATTCTTCTTATACATCAAATATCTAAACATAGTCGTACTCTCAATGGGGGACATGCCAACTTTGATCAAGAGGATATGATAGGGATTATTTCCCTTGATCTTTAGGTTGTAGGTTATGAATTTCTTTTGAATCATCTCAATCTTTCTCCATGACTCTTTGGATATACTGTAACCCCAAACTTCACATCTGTATAAGACAACAGGGGTGATGAGAGTCTCAAAGAGGAACATATTTTTACTCCAAATGCAAATATCGACCAACTTACAATTGTTTTCAAGCTCATAATAAGCTTTCCAGCCTCCAATAATCCTTTTCTCGATGCTATAATTCTAGTTGAGATGATGAGGAAAGTCAATACCCAAATATTTATAAGAACAAACCTGCTCTAAGCAATGGTTATCATAAATGAAGCTACCATGGGTTCTCTTTTTGGACTTAATGATCATGAGTTTAGTCCTATCGGTATTAACCATCATACCCATATTGTAGCAATAGAAATGAAGAGTCTTAAGCTTATTGTCTAGGTCATCGTGGCTTTTTGCAAGAAGAACGATATCATCAACATAAAGGAGAAGAGTAACGATTATACAAGCAACCTCGGTGCCCTTACAACCTGTAGTATCCAGACACTCCTCTAGATTTCCGATGTATATGCCAAAAAGGGTAGGGGATAGGGGACACCCTTGCTTAACTCTGATATTTCATTTATTGTCTTCAAACCACCCTTCGTTGGTCTTAAGCTTGGCAATGATAGTCTCATAGAGGCGGATCACAACAATCCTCAGTTCAGGAGGAACCATGATCTTTTCAAGTCTCTACCAGATCTTATCTTGAGGAACAGTGTCGAAAGTTTTACAAAGTCCACAAAACAACATAAGAGATTAGCTTTACTATTGCAACGTTCCTCTGCAATGATCCTAAGAGTGACAAGATGGGAGATAATCGAGTGATGTCCCTTAAAACCAACTTTCCCTTTAGCTCTTTTACCATGGTTTTCAAGCCAAAGGCTAAGCTTCATTTCAAGAATGAGTCCATATAGCTTGGCCAGGATGTGGCTAATCATAATGGTTCTGTAGTTAGAGGGAACACTTTTGTCCCCATTTTTAAAGATAGGTACAGTAAGGCTTTCTGTCCCAAGATGAGGGAAGCCATGTAGTACAACCAAATTAAGAAGCTTGTGGAGATGAGGAATGAGGATAGATATTCCCATTTTAAAGATCTCAACTTTGTATCCTTCAATATATTTAGCTTTCCCATTAGCAAGCTTATTAATCCCAGACTCCACGTCTTCCAAAGAAAATACATCCTCCTTAGTAGGAATGTTTACAATGGTGCCCATGGTGTCTCGAGAGTCATACAACTTAAGATAGTTGTCCCAATTTTCTAAGGGGATAGAATGATTATATTTAGTTTTACGAACAAGCACGTTCCGCCAAAAAATTCTGGATGTGACTTTTGAAAGTGGAGAAGATGTTCTTGTCTTTTATTAATATATGACCCCTTCCTCCTCTTAATGAGAGATTTGTATATACTTATATTCTAGAGCTTAAGATTTCATTAGGAGCATCTCTAATTGCTTTCCTGGAAATTTTAGTCTTTTTCATACCAAAGATTGGAAGTTCTATTATTCTGCTTATACGAAGTCTCATTAAAGAACTTGCTAATGGCAGTGGAAAGGGTGGCAGCAAAATGGAAGTAAATTTGATCAATGTTGTTATTATAAGCCAGGGAGCCTAAATCTCTTTCTAAATCCCTTAATAAAAGGTTGACCTTACTTCTATCGAAGTGTATGTGTCTTTTTCTTTCACTAGTCTCCTACATGTGGGTGGTATGCCTAACAAGATTGGGGGTTATCGAAAGGGGTCGATGGTAAGAGTCAGGCTCGAATCCATTGAGTAGGTCAAAGTTTGTAATACAATTGAGGAAAAGGGTGTCAGAAATCGCATAAGCCGCGGTACTGCTACCTAGCCAAAGGAAACAGGTCATCTGACTAGAGAGAGGCCAATTTTTAATACCATTAAGAATGACTAGGTCCCAGGAACTACACAGTTTGAGGAGCTCGACACCGAATAAGTTCTCGATTTTGTCTTTAGAGTTTCTCTTGGATCTATTAGCTAAGTTACTATCTTCATCGAGCCACAAGGAGTTGGGGTTAGAGTTGTTACTTGATATAATAACTTGGTTAGTGACAGTTCTAGCATTAAAGTCCTCAAGCAAAAAGATATTAACTTCATTCCTTAGGTTGTAGATGCCTTTTTGTAAGGTATTGAAAGGACAATTCTTATCCGAGTTGTTTTTCTTATAGGATGTAGAGTTGATAGGGGTGAAATAGTAGATTTCAAGAAAGATCCTATTGGTGGTAGAATCAAAGATCTCGATCCAAATGTATTGATTGAAGGGGTCGATTTTATGAAATCAGATGTGACATGAAACAATGTTCCTTATATAACAAGCTATACCACCAAAACCCTTCCGAGAAGATTTCTTATTCCAGGCTGACCAAAAAGTGAAACCATCAAGGTGAGGGACTCTAGATTCATCATGTTCCCAAATTTTCCTTAAACCCCAATTTTTCAAATATTAATCAATTGATAATATTAAATATTTTAATTTTAAAATTTATTTTTTTCCATGATAGATAAAATTCATTTATTTTTATAATTAATTAGTGGATTAAAAATATTTAATATTTTTGTTTTTAAAGGCTTTTTTATTTCCAAACTCAATTCTTAAAATTAAAAAAATAAAATAATATTTAATATATTGTTTTGATTTTTAATTAATTATATGTTTTTGCTTTTAATTTTATTATCTTTTAATTTGACTTTTTCCTTTCCCTATTTTATATTATGATTTTTCCATATTTACATCTCATCTCTTACTTCGACTTTTATTTCTTATTTTATATTATGATTTTTCAATATTTACAACTCATCTAGTCTATCTGAACTATTCTATTATTTTTAAAATAATAGTACATTAACTGCCATACCACACTTGTTTAAAATATTTTTAAAAATTAATTTAAGATTATGGGAAAATAAAAAGTTTAAGTTCCCTGGTGGAGGCATCAAAATCTCGAGTCATAGAGGTTATCCAAGTCATCTGGATTGAGGTGAGCTTAAGAATCTGTGATAATAATTAAGGTAAACAAACTGACCTGGCTTCCTTGCCATGCAACCTCGAACTAACGTTTAACGCACAGAGTCCGACGGAAAACAGAAAAATATCGTCATGAGTCTCCGTCTCCACCTCTTTAAACTCTGCTGTGTTTCCCAGCTATGCCTGGAATAGCCTGCATTTGCTCCATGGAAGTATGACCTTCCTTGCTATTCTATTAATGTTTTCACTTGTGGGCAACATCTATTGTGCCCCAGTTAGAACTTCTCCATTCCGCTTTTCTCCACGGCCAAAATGAAAAGCCAATACTGCATTTGCCTCGGCCTCTGCTGCAAAATACAGTGTGAGAAACTACACACAAATTCTCGACCATTTTAATTTTGCTCCCGAGAGGTATCAGACCTTTCAACGGTAATATAATCTCATCAATTTTGCCCACTTGGGCGGGGAGCTTCGACCAAATCTCCTATTTGTGTATACAGGAAACGATGGTTTTATTGAATGGTTCACAGAAAGCGCAGGTTTCATGTTGGACATTGCCCCCACAGTTTAAGGTCATGCTTGCCTTCGTTAAGGTATTATATGGCCTAAGCATCCAGGGGCACCTGTTTTGAGAAAATATGCATGAGAATTTGAAATTTGTAATTTTACTAATTGTACTGGTATGGTTTAGCCCCACTTAATAGGGGATGGCGTGTTTTTAAAGATAAAATAAAAAAATTAATTTTAGAGTGGCATAAATTTTGTATGTGGATTTTTATTGAGGTAATTTTGTATCATTGGAAATGTGTTCTTTTGTACAATAATGCTAAAATATAAGGTGTTTAAGTAAATATCATTTGATGCCTCAAAAATGAAAGGTATAAGACTTAATTTGTCAAACTGGAAAGGTTGGTAAAAATGGTCCTATGTACTTATTCTTCCACATTTTCTACTCTGAAAAGATCAAGATGGATGAAAAATAAGATAATAATTAAATCCGAATCACAAGTGCCATTCACTAAATGTGAAGAAAAACTTAGAAAGTTTCATAGTAATTTTAACTTTTATATATATATAAGAAATCTTAATTGATTTCACTATTTCTACCTCTACCAAGGTATGAGGAATCCCCCACACACATATATATATATAATATTTCTCATAAAATATTATTAACTATATTTAATAACATATATATATATATAATATTTCTCATAAAATATTATTAACTATATTTAATAAAAAAAAATTAGATGTCATAATTTTTCTCTCCACATGACCAATTATAAGGTCATTGTGCCTCTTTCTTCAATACCCTTTCTTCATATAAAATTTTTCTCATATATATTTTTCAAATATTACCATTTATATTTAATAAAAAGGATAAATGGCATAATTTTATTCCATGATAGACCAATTAGAAGGTCATTATGACTATTATTTTAGACAATACAACAAATGCAAACGTTGGTGCACTGAAATAACAAGACACTCCTGCATATTAATCAGGGGTTTCGGAGATTAGATTCTTATTGTAGACAATACAGCAAATGCAAACGTTGATGTACTGAAATTACAGCACACCCTTGCATATTGATCAGGAGTTCCGAAGGTCCACGTAGTATTGTCGAAGCCACATTTTGATTATTGTAATTTCTTTCTTTCTGATATCTTTGAGCCATTTTGGATCATCTTTTGTTGCGAATCTCAGATCTATGTGATGTGCCCCTTCGTAAAATAAACCACCAGTTAAATCAATTGCAAAACCGAAAAATACTATGTAATTTGTCTTGTGCAGTTAATGAAATTTGTATTACCTTGTTTTGCAACAATTGCAATTACGCTTTCGTTTATATCCTCCAACACCCTGCAGTGTACGCACAAATAGCATCACTGTGATTTTAAAAGCACTGTGCCCCAACATAAAACATTTCAATGAAATGTTAACAACAAATAATGCTCATACCCTCCACCACTCCATGGATCTCGCAATCCATTGAAAAATATTATATTGCTCGCAAAGTGTTTAAGAACTCTCTTGATATGCTGCAAAAAAATATCAGAGATCACCCACACTCAATATCGTTTATCACTTTTGAGTTTTAAAATTAATTACTTTATTTATATATGAAATGAATTTATAAATCATACAAGATATGAAATATTGTTTGTCAAAGTGTTTATAAGAACATGCTTAATAGTTCCCCGAGGATGGAAAAGAACATGCTTAATAGTTTAAAATAGAAGTCAAATTTAGATAAAGTGATTGGATGCAGAGGGTTTTTTTTTCTATGTGATTAAAGTTCTAAATTCTTAACCATCGAGAGATTAAAAAAATCTAATCACATATTAATTTTATATCAACAATAAAATTATCAATTTATATTTTCAAAGAAAATTGAATTATTGATCTCTCCATGATAAGTTACTTGAGCAATAGAACTTTAATCACCTGAACTAACCCACAAAACTATATTTATTAATTGATTTGTAATATAAAATTATTAATTTATATTTATTAATTAATACTAATTTATATTAAGTAATTAAAAATGAAAACATGATATATCTAATTTTTATGTTTTTAATACTTATATATTAGAGAAAAAATATTTAAAAATAATTTAAGAAAATGTGAAGAACAAGCTCATATGTTACATACCAAGATATAAGTATGAAAGTTGTTTGAAATTATATGTCTATCATATTTAATAGTAATCCAATGAGTATGAAAGTTGTTTGAAATTATATGTCTACCATAATTAATAGTAATACATTAGCACTTACGTGAGAAACACATGGAAGTTATATATGTGTCTGTGGTTATGAAAATTGCAACAAAACATCATAAAGGAACAAACATAACCCAACATCACAATGGGACAAACATAATTAAATGTTACAATGTGACAAACACAACCCAAAGTGGTAGTATGATAAACATATTTTAATGGAGCAATGTGACAAACATAAACCAATGGAAAAATGAGTCAAACATAGCCCAATGCTGAAATGTGACAATCATGGTCCAACATGGTCAATAGTGATCAAACATGGTCAAAGATGGTCAAAGATGGTCATCCATGATCAATCATAGTCAACCATAAGTAACATGGCCATCCATGGTCACCCATTGTCTACCATGGTCTGTCATTGCCATCCATGGTCAACATAGCATCCAACAATGAAATGAGTTGAACATTTCCCAGTATCACAATTTGACGAACATGGTTGAACAATAGTCAACCATCGAAAACATGGTCAATCATAGTCAACCATAGAGAACATGGACAATCATGGTCCACCATGGACAACTATAGATGCCATGGTCTACCCATAGTCAACTATGACCAACATGGTAAAAAATGGTTAGTCATGGTTACCATTGTCTCTCTAGTCAACCAAGGTCAACCATAATCTATCATAGAAAACTATGGTTAACTACAATCAATGATAGTTAATACATTCAACCATGGTCAATGATAGTCAACATTTTCAACTATGGTCAACATGACCATCTATGATCAATAATAGGAAACAATGACAAACCATGGTCAACCATAGTCCATCATAAGCTATAATAGTGAATTATCTTTAAACGTGGTCAACATGGTCACCCATAGTCAACTGTATATTTTGACCATATTAAACCCTCCTCAACCATAACTTGACCATATTTAACCATAATCAACCATAGTCAACTATGGCTTACTAATCCTCCCCACACATATCGACCATAAGCTGGCATAACTACATTAATAAAAGTGGTTGATATACACCAATCAACACCATTTTCACCTTTCATACACTGATTAGGACTTGAAAATGGAGCCAATCAATATATATCAACCACTTTCATTAATGTTGTTGTGCTAGTATATACATATATGGATATGACAGTTGCATAAACTTGAATGTCCAACATATTTCATAGTAATACACTGTGGATGTGAAGAACAAACTAAAGTTACATATTTGTGTGGGGTAGTATGAAAGTTGCATGACCTTACATGTCCACTATATTCAGTAGTAATCCACTTATGTGAAGATGAAATTAATGTTACATATACCTATGTGAGTATGAAAGTTGTGTAAAATTACATCTCCATCATATTTGGTAGTAATCTAGTGACAATAGAAAAGTTGCATGAACTCCATGTCTACAAGATTTTATAGTAATCCACTGGTGCTTATGTGAAGAAAAAAAATGACATTATAGATGTTTGTGGGTGAGGGAAATATAAAATATATATTTCACCCCACCCCCACCCATAAATATGCTTTACCTAATAGGGGTGGCAAGTGCGATGGAGGGGGGTCCTCTATAGCCCTAGAGGACAAATTGAATTAGAATACTCATGGACCCTAACTGAAGTCTCGAATAATCAGGCTAAGATGTATGTGCTACTTCAATGCATCCTTTTTGACATGTCCTTTCAAATTGGATCCATTATTAGTGTAGTGAATTCTAATAATAGAGTCCAGACATCTAATATTGGGGACTAGCTCTTCCGAATCAAAATGATCACACTTCCACAAAAGAATTTTAACAATTTTATCTCCAATCCAAAGAATCCAAGTCAAACATGTGCTTAGGATCCTCAATAATGTAGTTGATCACTTGGCCAATCAAGATTTTCTCTTGGTTCCTGGAACCACAACAGTCAATGGAACTTGGAGAGAGGCACCATTCCCATGGCATATGTTAGTGGGTAATCATTTCAAAGGTGAACGGTTCAAAGATGCCACATGTGAAGAACACAGTAGTGAAGTGGAGAGAAAAGGATGCATTAAGTTAAGCCACCAAGCGATGGGAATTAGAGGGTGCATAGACTAGTTTCGAGTCATGGTAATATCACAACATACTAGGTATTTAGTCTGACATTTGACATGAGGTTCCAAATGAGACATATGAAATATTATGTGTGATTGAAGTGGGAAATTTAGGACTACATAGCTTCTTTTAGTAATGACCTAGTTGTGGAGTATTAATGACAATATGGGAATGCAGTGTCAAGGATGGGGATGATTAGAGGCATTGATTCTTTTCATACAGAATCCGAGTTTTTGTGTGTTCAAGGTAGTGTGGGTTGCATTTATTTAAATGGTGGAAATAACATTTTATACGTTGCTCAAGATAAAAGAATTTACAGGGCCATTCTGTAGGGGCAAGGCAAGGAATGCAGGTAGAGGTGGATAGAAGAATCAGAGTGCAATACACTTTAGCAAGGATGGAGAAAGCTAAGGGAAGAAGCGATGTGTAGTTTGTGAAACCTGGTGAGCTCCAGTATTGTAGCAATAATGCTACAACTCCTGGGGCTTCCTGTCTCTTAATTTTATCAACCCGGTAGTTCGTACAAACTTGGAAGCGGCGGTGCTATATGCACAAGTACTAGCTCTTGTCGCAGCTGTCACTTGGTCAACTGGCACAAGTCCGCTAGGGCTCAAGCCAACTTCTATAGGCTCTCAGAAGAAGCTTGTTAAATGATGGACGAAAGCTAGCTCAAAGAAGACTAATCTACTTGGCAAAAATGAACTGAAAGCAAATCAAAACATAGAAACCCTAGGAAACCCTAATTTAACTAGTCTAACCTCTATGATGCAAAGAATGTGAAGGAAACCTCTACCAATGATGCCATTACTTCTAATAAGTGAAAATGCATGAATCTAATCTACTTGCATCTTAAAAGACATGTTTTTGTATTTTTTTCTTTAAGTGGATGGAGTGATTGTGATTTTGTGCTTATTAGGGTTTGGTTGTGCAGATGGGATGGAGAAGGAAGGAAAGCATGGGAAAGGTTGGGGAGGTTAGGAGAGGTCCCTAGGGATCCTTAGCATCCATCCACAGAGGTTCCTAACGTTCAGAGGCTCAGCAACTGAGTGAGTGGCCTCCTACAGGATGTCTGCAGGGGTTTCTACAAGAAAGTCTTGTAAGTCTTCTACAGGATGTTCTGTAATTCTTCTACAGGATGTTTACGAATTGCATTTTTGAGGATGGATGGTTGATGGAAGATGCATGGATGGTTATGGAGGTAGGATGGGGGTCTGAAGTGACCTAGGAACTGATGGATGGAGTGATGAGATGATATGTGGAAGGCTGATTTGGCTTTAAGGTAGTTGAGACAACAATGGAGAAGAAGGTAAGGTTACTTGGCAAAAGAGAAGATAGGAGATGAGGGAACAGAGTTGGTGATGGAGGAGCTGATCTGAACGAGGCTCAGATGAACGAGGAGGTGATGAAGATGATAGAGATGCCCTCAACAATGCTCATTCAAACGAATCAATGAATTCTTGCAAACAAACCAAGTCCTAGCTAACTTAATCTAATTGTCAATGAAATAAATGAACAGCAGCTTTGTTTGGAAAGAGAACCATGTACTTCACGTGAGAAAGAGCATTCCAAAAGATCTAAAAGCATAACAAACTCCTACCAATCGATTCTAAGCATAAAAAGCTACGTTACCCATCAAAACCAACTACCATAACAAAGCAAGATCTAAAGAGCAGATTTTTATTTCAAGAACGCAGCAAACACAAAAAGATAAACAAGGGAGGTACTGGGCGCTTGAGATGGGCCCAACCCCAAGAGCTACAGCCTCCCATGAAAGATTTAGAGCTGGTGCAAAGCTGGATCCATCTTTATTAATCAAGAAATGAAAAGTTACATCAAAACTGTCCATAAGGAGAGCTTGAGAATGAGCTGAAAGCAAAGCTAATCCATGGCCTAAAAATCGAACTACAAGCTAGCTAACTAATGGCTAAAACAAAATGACTAACTAGCTACAAAAATGACTACCAACTAGCTACAAAATGACTACTAACTAGCTAACCAAAATGAGGCCCCAAGCCTTCTTATTTATACAATTTGAGGACCCAACAGTCCTCCTAAAAGTTAGGGACTTGGCTGCCCAAGACTTGGAGTTAACAGCAGTCCAACTTGACTTGCTTGGCTGCCCTTGTGCTCATTGATTTGGTGGCCTTTGAACTCCGAGCTGATGGTGGAGAATTCGAGGTAAGGGCCCATAAATGAGGGGGACACCTTCCTACAAATCCTCTAGCTTGTTCTCCCACGAATTTGGCTGCCAAGTGCTCATTAAGACCTTCAATTTTGTCTCCAAGTTTACCAAAAAGGCTACACAAAGCACCCATTAGACTTGTTGGCATAATGACTAACCAAATTCACTCTATTAACATAAAAATAATAAAAAACATGCAATAAACAAATGAGAATGGTGGACTAAGCCAAATTAGGAAGTTGAATGAGCCCAAATAATTGTACATTTTTGGGGCTCATCAAAACCCTAAGAGCATAGGATGAGCTTCAGATGGAAATTTCCCTGGTCAATAAGAAGGTTAATAGGTTGGCAGTCAAGGTGGACACCTTGATAGGCATTTTATCCTCCCGTTGTCAGCAACTACATGAGCTCAAAATTGAAATCTAACATCTTCAATGTCAGCCCTAATCTATCCTAGCAATGAAGCAACGAGAAATTTGGGGTCAAGTAACTGAAGCATCCCTAGTCAAATATGTGCATATAGTCCAAAGTGATCAACCTAACCTTAACTAGATAGCTCTAGTTACTCATTTAATCATTACAGATGATTAGGAGATTAGTTTAGATTAATTTTTTACATGTACCACATCAATGTGTATTAGGGGGCTTCGTCAATTTGTATCCATGAAGGCACTATTGCTGCATAATAGTAAGACAAAGCAGGAGTTTGAAAGCACTATATTTTAGAATTAAAATTTTTTGATGCATACAATATCTGGAAAATATGGATATACTCTCTTTGTGCTATGGCATAATTTTGCAACTATAAAATGAACTTGTTATTGGTAGAATAAAAATTCTTTACCCAATATTTTCTCGCACCCCCACCCTAACCCTTGCCCTAATATGTATCATAATAAATATTCTTTACCCATATTTTCTACCACCTCCATCCACACCCTCACCCTCATAAAATATGTTTTACAAAATATTTTCCCCCGGCCCCACCTTCATGCATAGTATGAGAATGGGGGTGGGGGAAATATTGGGTAAAACATATTTATTTTGGGGTTGGGGAATATTGGGTATGCTTTGTGTGGGGGGATAATGGGTAAAGCATATTTATTTGGGGGTGAGGGAATACTTTGTAAAACATATTTATAATAAGTACGATTCACTCCATGTTCCCTCCAATCCTCAACCTCCATTACATATGTGTGTGGATATGAAAGTTGCATAAACTTATATGTCCACAATATTTGGTAGTGATCCAATGACATATTGGGTAAAACATTTTATAAATATGTTTTACCCAAAATTTCTCCCCAACCATAAATATGCTTTAGCCACTGTTATCCCCTTACCCTCAGCCTCACCCTCAAATATTTGGGTAAAACATATTTATAATAAATATGCTTTACCGAATATTTCTTTCGACCGCACCCTCATAAACAACAAATATGTTTTACCCCAAGCCACCCCATCTTCATAAAATAAGCTTTGCTTAAGTCCACCTTAAGCAACCCAACCCAACCTCACCCCACCTTCATAAAATATGTTTCACCCAATAATTCTCTTCATCCCCACTTTGACCCTCACTCTTACCATCATAGAACATGCTTAACCCAACATTTTCCTTCAACTCCACCTTCATACCTACTATAAAAATAAGATAAAGAGAATTAAAGCATATTTATCTAGAGATAGAGAGACTATTAAATATACTTTATGTGAAAAAATATTAAATAAAACATATCTATTTGAGATAAAACTATACTAAATAAAACATATTTACAATAAATAAGATTTACCCAATATTCCTTCTCATCTCATTCTAATCCTACATAAATATATTTTATAAATTACATAAATTTATTGAAAACAAATAAATTACTGTTATGATAAATATAATTTACTCTTAACAGTATTCCTTCCCTCTCTAATCCCAACTCTACCTCAGATACATGTGAATATTAAACATACATATGTTCAAGTTGCTTAACTGTCCATTCAAGTTGCTTAACTGTCCACCACATTTGGTAGTAACACAGTAGCGCTGATGTGAAGAAAAACATGAAGTTATATATATGTGAGTGGGGGGTGTGCAGGGGTATGAAGGTTGCATGAACTTACCTGTCCACCATATTCCGTAGTAATCCAGTGGCGCCTCGGTCGAACTCCATAGTAATGCTCACAACTAGCCGCGAAATCCTTGTAGTCATATGTTGATTCGGGAAACATACTCGTTGAATCGTCACCCATGGGCATCACCATTTCTGTACAAACCTGCAGCACAATGGAATTAATGAAAACGGAAGGATGCAATCCATAAAACCTAGCTTGAAATACAATAAAAGACTTGAAATAAAACAATAAGTATTCAACCTGAAATCCCCAACCATCCTCTCCATGGGGATCAGCGCTGGGACTCAGATCAAAACAAGAGCCGCCGCTCCCACTATAGTTATAATAAATATTTGCTGCTCCGTATAATCGACTCAGGAGGTCTGTACCACCAGAGGGATTATCTATCGCCTTGCACATCTGTGATTGTATGGGCACAAAACAATGTATAGAGATTACATTTTCTAATCTATTTCTTGCAATTTAAAAATGCAGTGGGTATGGAAGAATATCTGGGGTTCAGCTATTACTTGCTTCACAGGATATGCTGGCAAATTCTGGACAAAATTGGCCGCGTATGGATAGTCTGTCATGGCAGTGTAGGCATAAGCAGAATAAAACCACCCGAACAAATTCTGAGCGATATCCTCATCACTATTTGATCTGAAATAAAGGTGGTTTCTTATGTTAAAACATACATGAGTAAGAATATTTTAGAAATAGCTCTAAATTAAACTTACTAATACATTTAATATTCGAAAATATTTGATAAGCTTTTTAATATAAAAAAAGCTCTAAACTATACTTACTATTTTTTAAGAGAGAACTCTTTGATAAGCTTTTTAATTTAAAAGCTCTAAACTAAACTTACTAATTTTTTTTTAAGAAAGAACTAGCTGATAAGTTTTTTAATTTAAAAGTTTGTTTGGTCCTATATATGTAGGTGGCTCTTAAGTTCAAGAGGATATATTTTTCAACTTCCCATCAGACCAGACCCACACATTTTTTCAGGGTACTACCTTCAGATGGGGGCACCAAAAGATCGATTGATACTGCTACTTATCCAGACTCCATATCAGTGAGGATCCGTGGAACCTGTCACAGATCCATTCCTGAGAGACAAACTAGGTCCTCCACAGTTCAGCAGCATGTGAATCCACCAAGATAGGATTTAGTGGACAGTCTGCACTTGCCATTGACTCTTCATGGCCAACAGACTGTTGAGTTTCTTCAGTGTTATTCATTAGCGTCAGATGTTAGGAGAGATGGGTCTGAGATTAGCTCTTGGATCTTCTTTTCTAGGGCCAGATGTTGATTTACTTCATGCATTGTAACTTTGATTTACTTCATGCATTGTATCTTTTATAGGAGATTGTTTGATTCTCCTGCTTTGTATATACATCAGTGTACTCAACAGTCTCTTTGACCTATTGTGGTCATTAGTTAGACATAAATATAATTATCTTATCTTATTTATCTAAACTATACTTACTAATTATTTTAGAGAGAAAGAACTTCCTTTTATTATGGGAAAAAAAAGCATATTAATGAAAATAAATTTCAATAGCCATAAATGTATTCAAACCAATCATCATCTATCTACTTTCACAAATAGACACAGAGAAACAGAGAACTTACTCTAAACTAAACCTACTAAATTACTTCCACATATTTATAAAAAATGTTCAACCAAATTTCTTCTTCTATATTTCTCCATTAAATTTTTCTTTCAACAAATACATTTTCAACAAATACATTTTAATCTTTAAGACAAAAGAGGCATTTCATAGAGATTCAATATCATTTACTTGCAAATTCTGAGAGACTTTCTCAGAGATTTCAGGCCTTTGGAAGTTGATGTCAGGTTATCTATCACATCCCATGACTTTTTTATCACATTGAAGCAGTTCGCACTTTCACTCTGCCAAGCCAATTAAAAGTAATATAGGTCACCCAAGAAAAAAAAGATATATATATATATAGCTACATTCTCCTATAATAATTAGGTAACTCATACCCTAAAGTCCCGAGACACTGTCTTGTCGAAAGTCGTTGGAGGCGTGATGTTATCGAAATACAAAATAGGAGCTGAGGACGCGAATGCACCGATTGCAATGTGGGGATACTTCAATCGAAACCAAGCAGCTAACACTGCAAATTAAAAATATTTCTCATCAGTACTTGCGAAGTATAAACACAAGGATCACAGTTAATGAACATATTTCAACTTACTTCCTCCATAAGATCCTCCAAACACAACTACAGGTGAATCCTCTGCTGACAAATTCTTTTTCAGATCTGTAATCAGTGTGGCAAAATCAGCCAAGGCCTGTGTGGAACTTAGGAAGCCTTGGGTACTTGAATTGCTGTAAGCAGCTTCCTGGCCTCCAAATGGCATTGAATGACCATAAAAGCGGTGCTGAAAAGAAGAATTAGGAAACCAATATATGAGCACAGTTACATAAAATCACAATTTTCAAGTTCTGATGCATGTTTTTTAAAATCAGGTGCCCCTAAATGATTGGGTCATAATAATACCTCAATGAAGACAAGCAGGGCTTTAAACACTGGGGCAATGTCGAACATGAAGCCTGCGTTTTCTGTGAACCATTCAATAAAACCTTCGTTTCCTGTATACACAAATATCGGAGATTTGCTGGAAGCTCCACCCCAGTGGTCAGAATTGATGAGATATTTCTGTTGAAAGGTCTGATAACTCTCTGGAACGAAAGTAAAATGGTCGAGAATTTGTGTGTAGTATCTCACGCTGTATTTTGCAGCAGAGGCAGAGGCAGAGGCAGATGCAGTACTGGTGTTCCATTTTGGCCGCGGAGAAAAAAGGAATGGAGAAGTTCTACCGGGGGCACAACTGATGGTGCCCACAAGTGAAAGCAATACTAGAATAGCAAGGCAGGCTATTCCATGCAAAGCTGAATCCACCGCCATTGCTCCAGAGGTATCTGGAGGAGAAAAACAGCAGAATTTATAGAGACGGAGATTCATGGGGATATTTTTCTGTTTTTCGTCAGACTCTGGGAATAAACCTTAGTTCGAGCTTGCATGGAGGAAGCCAGGTTAGTTTGTTTACCTTAATTATTATCATAGATTCTTACGCTAACTTCAATCGATATGACTTCGACAACCTCTCTGACTCGAGATTTTGATACGTTGATCTGGAACTTATCTTTCTATTTTCCCGAATCTCAATATATTTTTTAAATTATTTTAAACAAGTATGGTAAGTAGTTCATATCCGATTCTCAAAATAGAATAGTTAGCGATATAGTTTCTATTTTCCCGAATCTCAATATATTTTTTAAATTATTTTAAACAATTATGGTACAGTAGTTCTCACCGGATTTCTCAAAATAGAAGAGTTATCGACATATTTGGGAAATGAAATGAAATTTTAAGTGTTTTTTATGAAATTAGTAATGGGAGTTAGTTTTTAATTGAGCAAAATAAGAATCTTTGTTTTTCATGGAATGCTAGCTCCAATGCATTTTTTTGTTGGAGATCACAAGTGAGGTTGAATTCTTGAACATAGTACTTTTTCTTTCTACACAACTCTTTTCCCCATTCACCATAACAAAACTCTTTAAATACTTGCTATTTGTGGGACATGCATTGACATAAATATTCTGTTTTTGAATCCATTTGTTGTTTTGTATCATCCATGATTTCTTTCTTTCACTCATTCCTTTATTGAAATAACTTTAGGCCATCTACCTTCTCCCGTCTACTCAATCTTTGCAAGTACTTTATGAGACACACCATAGCAATTGCTTCAATGGAAGTTGCTCATGTTTCACTCAGCAGTATCTCATAAGAAATGGAACTATTTATTTTAAACTTGCCCATGATCAAAGGGTTTTGGATTTTCTCAACTTGCTTCCATTTTGACAGGGATGTTGCTAGCCCACAATTGCTCGTGTTTCACTGAGCATTATCTCATAAGAAACAAAACCATTTATTTTAAACTTGCCCATGATGAAAGGTTTTTGGATTTTTTCAACCTGCTTCCATTTTGACAGGGATGTTGCTAGCCCACAATTCACACCCATATGATATCACTGGATAAACTAAGAGCCCAAAAAGCAACATTTGTAAATTGGAAACAAACTAGTGAATGAGTTGTAAATGGGAAAAATATTGTAAGTAAAAAAAAAAGAATGGATAAAACTAAAAGCAAAACATATAATTAATAAAAATTGAAAAGTTAACTTCAATAATTAAATATTTATTTTATTACTTAATATCAAAAAGTTGAATTAAAAACTACATAGTAGCTAGTACCTACAGCATAGCTTAAATATAGCTTAATTAAACAAAAAATAATAATAAAGACAAAGATTTCATGCAAAAATAAAACAATATTAGTGAATGCCATCACAAAAAATTAAGAAATATCATTAATATTGTTTATATTAACATACAAAACAATATTGTTGAATCCATCACCAAAAATTAAGAAATATAATTAATATTGTTTATATTAACATATATATATATATATATATATATATATATATATATAGACCATATATATATGTGTGTGTGAGTGTTTTATTTTTATTAATATATGTAATTGTTTATAATTAAATTTATTAAAAAATATTTTTAAGATAATAATAACTGATTTTAAATTGAAAATATTGTGAAAAAATTCTAATCCAGGAAAATATCAATAGAAAAAATCAAAAAGTTAAATAAAGTGGAAATAAAACAAAAAATAAAAAATTAGTAACTAATAAAAATAGAAGTTACTAAACAACCCATAATAAGACCTCCACCAATCACCTTACAAATAAATAAATTTAGATAATAATAAAAAATAACAAAATTTGAAATTCTAATGTTAAACTATGCATATGTGTCATAAATTTTTCGTCAATGACAAACTAATACCCAATCAAAGGCAAAAATTAAGAAATGTGATTATTATTGTTAATATTAACATGCATACATCTATGTGTGCATTTTTTATTTTTATTAATATATGTAATTGTTTATAATTAAATTTATTAAAATATATTTTTAATATAATAATAAGTCATTTTAGAATGAAAATATTGTGAAAAAAATATAATTTATGAAAATAAAAATAATAGAAAAAAGCAAAAGAAAAAATCAAAAAGTTAAATAAAAAATAAATAAAACTAAAACCAAGAAATTAGTAACTAATAGAAATGGAAGTTACTAAACAACCCATAATAAGATCTCAACCAATCACCTTACAAATAAATAAATTTAAATAATAAGAAAAATTGAATTCCTAATGTTAAACTATGCATATATAATTTTTTGGTCAAAGACAAACTAATATACAAAATTGAATAAATAAATAAGACAAAAGTGAAAAAAAATAATACTATCCAATA
The DNA here is from genome assembly GCA_031772625.1 of Pinus tabuliformis. NCBI lineage: Eukaryota > Viridiplantae > Streptophyta > Pinopsida > Pinales > Pinaceae > Pinus > Pinus tabuliformis. The sequence goes on along the minus strand of CM062805.1, from coordinate 200,164,251 downwards.
AAATCATCAAAATAAACATAACTATTAATTAATTAATGCAAAACTTAAAAATGACAATTTTAACAAAAATATAAATTAATGTAAAATAAAAAATATATTGTTTTTTTGTATAGATATGGTAATGATGGTGATTAAGGTTCATTAAAAGTTATATGGTCGGTTGAAACCTATGTGGTTTACAATGCCTTAAGAAGGTAAGAGATTAATGAGATTTGTTTAACATTTTATTTGTATACTAAAAAATTGGTATTTTATTTCTATGCTCGATAAGAGGTATTTTATTTCTATGCTGGAAAAGTTATGTGAAGCAATAAAAGAAGCATTCCAGGGTCACCATAGTTTTTCTAACTTAAAAGGTAAAAAATATCGGTATTGTGACAATAGTTTGAAAATTAGATCTAATGTGAGTATAAAATGGACAATATAAGAGAAAGTATTTTTTATTTTCTGGCCTCTTAACATTGAAAATGTGACAAACGCTTTTATCTCATTTTGTTTTGGAATTGACCAATCTCAATTTTTTTATTTACTAATATTGTATTGCCTCACAAAATCATGTTTCCCAATACATCAGTCATCCAACCATCTTAACCATGTTTGTTGACAAGTGGACTCAACCTACCCAATGGGAAACTAAAAATTTCTGGCAGGAAGGCATAGAACACCATGGGCATCGGTGCCAACAATCATGCCTCGCTAGGATCAGTAGTGGATGTCCTTGACCATCCAACGACTTAGGGAGCTCCATTCAAATAACCAACGCGATCAATAAACATGCGTGGCAGTGTGAAGGGGGCCATGTGGAACCCTCTCATGCCATTCACACTTCTCCAAGACTTTCAACTATGAGTCCACAGACTATGAAAGGGAGCCATGAGGCCCTCCACATTGGCCTCCTATGCACCACAACACGTCATTGTCATCACACCATTCACGCCTGTCCTGTCAGCTCCAGCTTGTCATCCATGTAGTCTAACATATAGCCCCCATTCCCAGTCATCCTACCATGTCATCTTGCCATGTGGCATGGCCCACATCATGTTGATGTCATCATGAAATCAACATGGTGTCACCCAAATTTTTGGCCAAATCCAACTCTTCCATGTGTCAAGGGAAAAGGGCAAATGGGCCCATTTCTTTGTCATTTTCTATAGCTAACCTTCCAGCTCAACTTGTGCCCAGCTATGAACCTTGTTTACCTGATTCAATGCATTTTAGGTGTAAACTTGTGAATTTAAACCATAACTTCATCCTCTATCCATAAATTCAACCTTTTAAAACCCATTTCTCACTAAATTTTGCAATAATGAGCTCCAATTTCAAACCCTAGCCATATCCTCATGAAAACATGCATGCACAGATAAGTTATTACTTTCAATGGGGATATTCAGTATGTATATAGAACTGAGCTTATAACACCTTCAACAATATGAATTTACCTTTAAATATGTTAATTCCAAGCCTAATTTTCTCAAGAAACCCCAAATTCGACCTTCTCATGTGCCCTAGCTATTTGCACTGTGCATAAATTTTAAAATTCAAATTATTCTCTCTCCAACTTTTGTCCAATATATTTCTTCCATGTGGCACTTCTTCATTGGCCTTCATAATCGTTGAGAATATCCATTCTTTCCTATTATCCCTCTTTAGTCAACTAGATATTCTTAATAAGTTGCCCATTTCCAATGGCCTCCTCATCTACTAAAAATTCCACTGATGTCCAAACAAAAGGGACAGCCAAAGAACTAGATTTTTATGATGGAGACGTAGAAGTTCAGGATCTGAAGATAACCACCTTTGATATGAAGACAATCATTCAAGTAATAACGAGCACCAGTGTAGTTATAGGGGGCCGTAATAATATGCATGCCTCAAATTTAGTCTTCGCCATTGTCCCGCAGGTGTCCCACATTCCGAAGATGGTGACCCAGTGTGTAAGCATATACTTTCAAGACAAGAGGGTTATTGTCTCATTCTGGAGGTGAAAATCTGGAACATGCCGACCCTCCAAGAGTGTCTGGTATGTGTCGCTGAATTCTGGGTCACTTTTTTAGAGAAGTGGCCAATCAGAAGTCTCGTGCCCAAAAGAGTTTAGCACGGTGGTTAACGCCATGATCGATGGTTGACTGAGGCAACTTGCAACATTATTGGTGCTACCCTTCTTATACTTGATATTCAAATGCAACTGTTGCACGTATGTAGACCACTTCTGATGGCGATCATTTTGCAATTTCCGTTGGGTTTGTATGAATTGCAAGGGTCGGTGGTCTATGTGGATGACTGTTTCCTTCCCCAAAATGTAATGCTTCCATTGTTGACAGGCTTGCACAATGGAATACATCACTTTGTCATAAGTGGGATACTTTCGGAATGTGTTTGAAAGTGTCTCACTATGATATGCCACTAGATGCCTGTGTTGAGTAAGGACTGCCCCAATAGCATAGTTAGAGGCATCTATCTCGACCTCAAATGGTTGTTGCAAATCTGATAACACAAGCACTAGTGACGTGCAAAGGTGATCTTTCAACTTTGTGAATGCCTTCTATTGAGATTCAGACAAAAAGAATTTTTCTTTCGCTCCTCCCTTGGTGACTTGACTCAAGGGCCAAGTGATATGAGAAAACCCCAAATGAACCTTTTGTAGAAGTTGTCAAGACCTAGAAAGTTGCGGAGCTCTGTCAGAGTGGTTGGAGATGGTCAATCCTGAATGACTTGGATCTTGGCTGGATCCACATGCACTCCCTGTTCATCAATAATATATCCCAGATACTAAACCTGGGTCATGCCAAAAGTACATTTCTCCAAATTGGCACATAACTTGTGTTGCTGTAGTGTTTGGAGAACCTCTCAGATGTGGTGGAGGTGCTCTTCCCAACTTTGGCTAAAGATCAGGATGTCATCCAAGTATAGCACTACAAATGAGTTGGTGAATGACCGCAAGATGTCATCCATTAGCCTCATGAAGGTTGCAGGAGCATTCATCAATCCGCAAGGCATAACCAACCATTCAAAAATGCCCTCCTTAGCTTTTAAGGTAGTCTTCCATACATCAAAGGGTTTGATTGGTACCTGGTTATATCTTGACTTCAGATCGATCTTGCTGAAATATTTTTCCCCCTTTAGTTGGTCTAGGAGGTCATAAATCCATGGGATTGGGTACCTATTACAGACAATGATCTTGTTCAACACCCGATAGTCAACACAGAGTCTCCATGTCCCATCCTTCTTCTATACCAACATGATCGAGCTCCCACAGGGTGATCAACTCGGACAGATGTGACCTTTCTACAGCAACTCTTGAATCTTCCTCTTGATTTCATCATTCTCCAAAATGGAGCGCCGATATATTGGTCCATTGGGAAGCCACAAACTTGGGATCAGATCGATGGAGTGCTTGACCTGACAGTGTAGAGGAACCCCTGCGGGGGAGGTGAAGATGTCCTTGTACTCCTCCACAACCTTGTCCATCTGTAGTTGTCATGCGAAGGGGCCTTGTTTGGAGGTCGTGGCCACCCTCTTCTTCTTTCCTTAAGGGTGTATCATCAGGAAAACAAATTTCCCAGCTTTGGAAATGAGCTTATTGCATTGTTTTGCAGTAACCAAAGTGATGGCGGTAGGTGGTGCTACCTCTGGTATCCTGTTCAACTTATTTCCTAATGTAACAATAATAGCACATGGCCTTGATTCATACACAACATGTCACTTCCACAAGCATGGTTGTCCTAATAACAGATCACAGACTTCAAGGGGAGAAATGTCACACAATACCTCATCCGTGAAGGGCTTAACGTTGTATGGAAGGCGACACTGTTGGCTCACGCAAAGATCCCGTCCTTGGTGAAGCCACTCGATGGTGTATGGTTGTAGATGTGTTATGGTCAGTAAGCCCAACCGCTTCATGACCTCTGCCGAAATGAGGTTATTTTGGCTCCCGCTGTCAACAATGAACTGTAGCGGGGAGCCCTTTACCCACATCTGGGAGTGGAAGAGACGCTCCTCCTCCTCTGGATCTTCGGGTTACTCCTTTTGTATTTTCGTTGTGGAAACAGTGACGTTGGGCTCTGCATCGATAATCTGCTTCCCTTTATCATTCCCCTTGTTGAGTTCTAACTTAGAGTCTGAACATGCATTTGATTCTGAAAGCTTTAGCTTGGCCACCAGTGACTGCTTGGCCCGACACTCACTTGTGTTGTGAGTGGAGCTCTTATGTAACTCACACCACTTTCTCATGTCCTTTTTCAGCTTCACGATGCTATTCTTTGCTTGCAACTTTGGTAGGTTGTCTGGGGACGTCCCGCCTTGGCTTTGTCCTTTGTTCTGTGGTTTGGGGGCACCTTTCCCTTGCTTTGAATTCATAAATCCAAAGTCTCGCTTCTTTTGTTTAAAATTTTGCTTGACCTTGATGGCATATCGGTATCCCGTGCTGAGCGAGGGGATGTTTAGGAATTCTATTTCTTCATGGATGTACTTGTGCAGGCAGTCGTGGTATTTGAGTACCAAATGCTACTCCAAATCTTTGGTACCCAACTTTGTGTGAAGGGTATGGAAAATATTGGTAAACTCTGGCATGTCTTTGTCCCTTCCTTGCCACAACGTGGTCCACTTTATGTATTGATCCTCGTAGCTTCCGAGAGGGTAGTATTGCTCCTTGATGGCATCCCAGAATGAATACCAAGTGGGTGTGGCTGAAAATAGTAAGCCTATACTTTCATCCTTCAGCTCGCAGTAGGTTTCCCTCTAGTCCTTGACGTGGGGGGTTGCTTTGAGAAGAGCGAAAATAATCTTTTCCCGACTGGAAAATCATGAATAGAAAAATAACCCTCTAGCAGATTTAACCATTTATCTATGACATCTGCGTCTATTTGACCCTCGAAGATGGGGATTTCCAAATTAAATTGTACCTTAAAGGGCATGGTGTTTCCAGAGGAGCTGTTAGAAGCCGATGCGTTGCCTCTGGGTAGCTGTTGAAGGATCTGGGCAAAGTTTTCCATCATCACGTTCCCTTGTCGCTCGAGGGCTTCTTTGAGAAAGATTTTGATAGGATCTCCTGCCCCCTCATATTTATTTTCATGCGTCATGGGAGGCCGTCAGTATTTGTGAGGCTATTCTTGCAAAGGTTAGACCAGTTCAAGCCCTAACTCCTTATATCCTGACCTCATTGGGAACATGCAAAGAAAAACAGAGAAAAAAAGTAGACTGCTCTGATACCACTGATCTGGATTTAAACAGGAACACAATAAATTATAGAGATAACCATAAACACAGAGATGTAGTAGAAATAATACTTCATTTCATTAATGTAAAATACTGAAATATGCTTACAAACAGAAATGGAAATAAATCAGCTAGGGTGATGGTAGCTTATCTCTAAGAAGAGATGTGGTGGCTACATGCCTCTGAACTATGTTACAATGAGGCTTGAAGGCCTATTTATTATTGAGAAATAATGGAAAACCCTAAATATCAAAAAACCTAACCTTAGAAGATGAAACGCAAAACTGTGGGCCCTGTTTGGGTAAATTGGTACATCAACTTCCTTGGGTCGTAACTTTGGCATATGATCTCCGTTTGACGTGCACAATATCTTGTTAGAAAGATCTATCTAAGAACTACAACTTTGGAAAGAGAAACATCAGTCCATGGACCCATGTTGCTCCCAAGTTTCCCAAAACACGTCATTTAGGGCCTCAAAATGGCTCCGGAAGTTCAGGACCCGAAAAACTAATAAAAATAGTAAGTTGTGCTATAATTAAGGAAATTGAAAAAGATGAGAGAAACAATGGTGGGGGTCTTGGTGGGACTTGACAGGTGGCCACCAATATCCACCTGGATTAGTGAACCTGAGCTCTAATACCATTTGTAACAAATATATGCAATAATTAAAAATAAAAATATTCCTTACTCTGAATGCATTAACCTACATATTCATCATAACCTGGATTCCACATATGGTCAATCCCATCATAATTAAAGTGCTAACCCATGGATATGGATTGCACATGGCTTAAATTACTTACCAATACGATTAAAGTCATAACCCCATGTAAACAAATCTTTTGAACTAAATAAAAAGATGAGGTGCCCTTCCCAACCTGGGTTGGATCCCAAGTGTGCCACAGATGGCCACGCGCTAAACGAATAGATAGAGGGTAATAATGATCAGGTACAACAAATGGCTCTACATTGGCCATCGATCTAAAAATATCGAACAATGTCGGATTTTTAGGGTTATACCTAACCAGCTTACCCCTCTCTGTCTGATACTCCATCATTCTATGCTGGTTGAGTTTGGTTTCTTGTTCCATAGCAGTTAGCCTCTGCGGCAGCCGAGAAGGTTTGAACCCTCGCCACATGGTTGTTGGCCTTTTCTCATGATGAAGCAGGTAAAGGGGATTCTCTTATGGTTTATCTACTCACTGCATTCATAATATGTACATTTCCTTTGAAGGGTTGAGGCATGGTGATTGACTGTGCACGGTGGTTGCAGCACCGACCCTGGACTTTCGTATCTAGAGAGGTTGGAATGTTCAGCTCTCCGGAGGCTGGACAGATACACATCGCTAAAGGCCAGGTAATCCCTTCGCAGACTTATGAAAGACTACTCCCTTTGAATATGTTCATGGTGTCGATTAAAGATCTGAGCCGGGGTAAACTGGTTTGAACTGTTAGGATGTCAATGAGGTTTCGAGCTTACGTCTCATCTGCAGGTATGCCTTATCAGTTGTTCATTTATCTCTCTTTTGTTTAGTTAAGATTTCAGGTTTCAAGCTTTTAACTTAGAACGTATTGGCTTGATACAGGTATGCTGCTGCCCTTAGTTTATTTGGAGAACAACACCCGGAGGTCGAATCCTCACCAGGTTCTTCGTCGTATGTACAGGTTGGGTCTCCTCTGGTCATGATACTACTCCTAAGTGTTTTGAGGTTGGGGACGGAATTAGTTCGTCGTTGCAAGATTATGGCTCATGGGTCTAGTTTAAAATTAGGGTTAAGGGTTTTTCAAGGTTTACATCTATTCATAAATCAACTCTTTAATATTTGGTTAAAGCTGTTAGCTCGAACAGAGTAGGTTTGAAGTACTGTTAATGATGGATGTTTTTTAAATGCCCTACGTGGTGGAATGTTGGATTAAACTTAGATTACTTCCTTGCAAACAAATGTTGCATAATTTTTATTACTGTTCATGAGGTTTCTTTCGCATTACTTCTCAGTTTCCGCTTAAGATATACATTTTATGAAAATCGAATTGTTCATGAGGTTTCTTTCACATTACTTCTCTATTTCTAATTAAGATATGCATTTTATGAAAATCAAACATCTGAAGCTTGGTATTCGTAGTATTTATTGATTGTAGGGGATATTCTCATAATTTATTGCCTAATAGGAAATATCTTCTGTTTCCAGTATCCTGTAGGAATACAATATAAATAACATGGTTTGCAAAGGCTAACACCTTCTGCCTGATATTGTAATTTTCTGTTATATGTATGAATATAAAAGATACTCGGTTATGCTGGTTATGAATCATAGTCTTGGCTTATCTATGCTCATTCTTGGATCAACTTGTTTTAATTTTCTAAATGATTCCTTATTTCTAATAGCCAATGAATATTACTATAGTACCGATTCTGAATATGCATAGAATTCTCTTCTATCTGATTAAGTTATTTGATTGGTTTTTACTAAACAAAGATCTACAACTTCCTGTGATAATTCGTTTATGAATGTATATATGTGTATGTGCAATCATTTATCTTATTTTTACAATCCTAAATCTATCAATAATAAATTCAAGCCTGCGTCAGTTAATAGTTAACTAATTCACTACTATACTTTCTGTCTAGAACATCTGAACTTATCAGAGAGCTGAACAATTACTCATGAGAATTTAATATTTACTTATCTATTTGGTGGACAATTATTCTTCAGCAGATCATTGTTTTACCTATCTGTCTGATAGTCTCTTCCTCCCAACCACGAGTCTAGAAATTACGTCTAGACTCTCCCCCGAGCACTATCTGTGTTCCACACTGCATTAACCAGCTACAGTCGGTACCTTGGGCATTAGGGTCTCCTTCCAGCTTCAAGTCTTGTACTTTCTATTGACTGTCTTGTTCTGCAAAATCCCACTGGTTTCCCTCTCCCTCCCAGCTCTGGGATTCTTTTTCCTCTCTTCCCTTTTTCAAGTAGAGAGTAACTGTCTTTTCTTGGCAACCGTTTCTTTTAACTACAATAAACAGTTGCTATTTATTAAAACATCATTACCAAAAGTTTTGGTAAACACAACATATATGGCACTCTAGCCTCAGTCAATTAATATTAAATCATTAACATGTAATAAAGTCTAATTTAACATTTAACAAAATTAACTTAGTAACTTTAGTCCTTTTAAGTGACTTGGGGATGTTACTTTTTGCATTGGATATAAAATTCAATTTGACATCTTTGTCACTAGTTGTTTCCTTAGGTTTTTCATACCCTACCATCACAAGAACACAAACTTCTACTTCGACGGACATTAAATATGTCTTCATTCTCACTTTTTGGAAGGCATAGTTTGTACCAGTAAATATAGGTGCTTTATTTTTTGAGCATCCTTCTTGACTAGCCATTTTACTGACATAGGACCTCCTTCCACTTGTTAGACTACTAGTGAAGGAACCTGCTCCAATACCAATTAATATTTATGTTTGGAAATTACTTGGGGGGATGAATCAATAATTTAAGACTTTTATTTTTGCTTAACTTAAGTTTCTTTTTATGCAACTAACAATTTATGTATATGCTCCATTATTATTGAACTCCTTTTGGTGCCAAAGAAAGAGATTTGCCAATATATTTATCAAGAAGTCAAGTACATTCAAGCAACATTCAAGAATCAACAAATGAAGAGACAAGATATAAGTGGAAACCCTGAAGGGAAAAAACCACAAATTTTAGGTTTAAAGTGATGTGGAGGAAAGCTAATACTCCTTATTACATTATATTTTTGTAGCCTCCAACCTATAAGAGGCTCCTACATGAATAGGCTACAACCTATTCTTTATCACGCTAAAACATAGAAAGGGACAACAATCTCTCAATCATAACATCAATTCAAAAGAGTTGGTTACCTTATATATAGTTGAGTTGTGAAGTCTACTACAAATCTGCACTGCTTCTCCATTTCAACTCTGTGCATCTTCTGCTACTGCTCATCAATTTTCTTATGCAGACTACTTCACTTCAAAAGTCCTTTTTCATTCAACAATGCATATTTTATAAGCATGGTTTGTTGGCAGTTTGTATTCTCTATAAGAATATTAAATGAGAAGTTCTTTCTTGGTCTTCCAAGATTGTTCACAATCTGTCTCATCATTTCTCAATGCTAAAATTAGAATTTTGTAATATGAAATAAATGGACTAGCAATAATGATTGTATAAGACAAATCTTGAACCTTCTTAGTTTGTATTGGTTACATTTTCCAAATTTGCAGTAACTACTTGTTATTGATTAATAAAAGTATCCACTTTCCAAAAAGCTACGTCATGAGCCATTTTCCAATTTGATCAATATAATTATCAATGTTTTAGCCTTTGCACTTCACATCACTTTCAACCTTTTGCATTCAATCATTAAACATTCATGTGCACTTCCCATTAAACATAAATTATCACCAATGTGCTCAATGACATCAATGCCAATATTACCGACATTTTCTTGAGACTTAGCCACTTGTAGCCATCCTTCACGGTGGATAAAATTGTTGGCATTATGATTCTGGTATGGCTCTATGATTCATGTGTTGTACTTGATGGCAACTCATACAGGTGGCAAAGCTCTGATCAGGCTCTCAAAATGATAAAAATTAAGAGGTCTGCATGTGCTCAGTGAAAAGCGTGCGTACCCACAGGTACGCCGTGCAGGAGCTGCGGCCATACACGCAGGACACCCGTTTAGAAGGTGCGGACCCCCAGTTCACTTACTTCAAGGCAGAGAAGCGCGCTCACGTGGGGTTTCTTATGTTTGGCCCGTGGTATTTAGCCCGCCGTTCTTGATTCTATGGTTTTGGCCTGTGGTATGGGATCTAATTTAGCCCCGGTTTGGATCCCTTGTTTTGGTTATTGATGGTTTTGCCCCATGGTGTGAATAAGGGCTTGACTATAAATAGGGAAGGAGATCTCTTGGCTAAGATATCCTTTTGCAAATTGTATATCTTAAGATCTGAAATATTGGGTTATCGGTTTAAAGCTTGATCTATATAAAAGTGAAGTTGAAAGTGAATCTATGAAGTGTGATCTCTCGGGCACATGATCAGATCTGGGCATCTGACTATCGGTGGCACACTGGGGGACTGCCAATTCGGCCCTAATCAGAGGTACGCAGGTGATTAATAGTGCAAGTGCGTGGGTACGCACAGCAGAAGAAGGCGCTGTGCGTGGGTACGCAGAGCAGAAGAAGGCGTAGTGCGTGGGTACGCAGCGCGACAGAGGTTCAGTTGCGTAGGCACAGTGAAAGTACGCGGCGCTACAGAAGCTGCAGGTGCGTAGATACGCGGCGCGATAGAAGCAGTGGGTGCGTGGGCACAGTGAAGGTACGCGACGCATTTAAAGGAACAGTGCGTGGATACGCAGTGCAGCTCAGGGCTCTCTGCGGGGGTACGCAGAGGTTCAGAAGGTGAAGTGCGTAGCAACGCATGCCAGATAAAGAAAAATTGCGTATTTGTCTTAAGGCATTTATTTGACTGACTTTTCTTAGTTGATAAGGTGTTCTGGGTTTAGTTTACTGTTACTATTGATCTGGTTACTGCAGTTGACTGGGTGATTTACTTGTACTTGATGATCATTTGATGTTCATGGATCCACTTTGAAAATTTATGAAAAGTGGTCCTTGAAAGAAAAGAAGTAGGGGGTTGTAGCTCCCTTCCAGGAGAAAGAGAGAGTTGTAGCTCTCTGCAGGTTGCAGCCTGCGTACTGGTAAAGGACTGCACCAGTACAAAATCATTGTAAAAGGAGTTTCTAATTGAAAGAAGATAGAGACATATTGCAGCAGGTGGTTTTCACCCACATTGGGTTTCCACCTTACATCTGGTGTTCTTTGGTGTGACTGTCTATTTTTCTTGTTCATGACTCATTGTTTTATGGTACTGACATACAAGAATAATTCAAAGTATAAATAAGGAAGATTTATTAAAAAGAACTAGATAATACTGATTCACCCCCCCTCTCAGTATTATTTCCAACAATTGGTATCAGAGCAGGTCCTTCAGAGAAGCTTGATCGCTTGAAGGAAGATCATTCATCATGAGCAATTACGAGAGGGAAGCATCAATCAGGCCACCAATTTTTGATGGGACAAACTTCAATTATTGGAAGGTAAGAGTTACTGCCTATCTTCAATCTCTTGGTACAGAAGTTTGGGATATCATAGATACAAGCTACACTTTTCCTTCAGCTACTCCTACAGATTCGGCCGAGAAGAAGAAATATGAAACAAATGCTAAAGCAGTCAATACTCTGTTGGGATGCTTATCTCAAACAGAATTCGTAAAGGTTATGCAATATAAATCCGCAAAGGAAATATGGGACAAGATTGTCTTAAGCTACAAAGGAGATGAACAGGTAAAGCGTGCTAAACTTCAAACCCTCAGGATTCAGTATGAGAATCTCAGAATGTATAATGATGAAAGTGTGGCTAACTATTTTCTTCGGGTAGACGAGATTGTTAATTGCATGAAAAACTTGGGTGAAGAAATAAAAGAGGCTATTGTGGTTGAAAAAGTTTTAAGATCATTGTCCCCCAAGTTTGAATCTAAAGTGTCTGCAATAGAAGAAAAGGAAAATCTATGAACTCTTACCATGTCTCAGCTACACGGAATTCTAACTGCTTATGAAATGAGAAAGGGAGGTCCATCAGACAGGAGAGAAGCTGCTTTCAAGGCTTCAGGCAAAGGAGACTACTATGCAGCAAGTCACGTGCCAGAAGAAGAAGAAGAATCAAATTTTGTCAGAAATCTTCAACGGGGTACTGGAAGGTTCAGAGGTAAGTTACCTTTTAAATGTTTTGCTTGTGGAAGAGTAGGTCATTATGCTACGAAATGTCCGCATAAGGATAAGATTGAGAAAGGAAAGGAACCTGCTAGATGGAACAAGAAACAGAATGCAAATAAGAAAAGCTACTACACTCATGAAGATAGTGATGGTCTATCAAATAGTGATGAAGATGAAAGAGGTAATGACTATAAACTTTTAATGGCATTTGAAGATGATGATTACATGGATGCTATAGATGTGGATAGCTTTTATGAAGAAATTTCTAGACTCAAGACATGTATAGAAGAAAAGAATATGATCATTGATACTCTACAATCTCAAATTGATGAAAAAGAAAAATATCTTGAAAAGTTAGAAGGTGAAATTGTTGGTCTTAGAAAAGAGATTGAGAAAACAAAGGCTATTAATATTAAGTTTGTCAAAGGATCTGAAACTCTGGATGAGATCATCAATGTACAGCGTTCTCCTCTAAACAAGACAGGTCTGGGCTATAATGGAGAAACTTCTCAACCATCCACTTCAAAGAGCTATCTTGATGCAGCAAGAAGGAATGAGCAAAAGCACAATGAAGATCACCAGGTAAAGCAGGGACGAACTACATCAAACAAAGACTATCAGGTAAACCAGGGGCAATCCGTCCTAAGGATGAACAAAAGCTACAACCAGCCACAGGTAAAATCCTCTCAATTTGCTTCAAGAATGGATGACAATAGAAATTACAATCATTTGGCCGGAAGATTTAATAACCGCAGAAGTTTCTTCAATGGACAATGCTTCTCTTGCCATAACTTTGGTCACAAAGCAGCTCAATGTGTTGCATATAAAACAATCATGACTAGAGAAGCTCAAAAACAAAGAAGTATGACCAGGATTACAAAAAGGACCTATAACAACTTTTCGGCTCTTGAAAATGAAGTTGAATGTTCTATTTGCAATAACTTTGGTCATGAAGATTTTGAATGCAGGAGCAAGTTTCAGCAGACAAAGGAACAAGCCTCAAGCACCAAAACATGGAGAATAAAGGAACCACAAACAGAAAGATGTGGGATAGCATTTTATGTAGAGGGACAGGAAAATCTATGGTACATTGACAGTGGATGTTCGAAGCGTATGACAGGTGATAAAGAAAAACTTGAATCATATTCTGCTTTAGAAAAGGGAAAGAAAGTTTCTTTTGGAAATGATACTCCTGCAGCTATAAAAGGAAAAGGCACTGCTCAGTTAAAAGAAAAGGTCAAAGCTGGAAATGTTTTGTATGTTGATGGATTGAAGCATAATCTTCTGAGTGTCAGCCAGATGTGTGATCAAGGAACCGAGGTGATATTTAGATCAAATGGATGTCTTGTTCGTGATCTTGATACAGGTAAAACGGTGATCAAAGGTGAAAGAACTCCAAATAATCTATACATATTTGAAGAAGGACAACAACAATGCTATCTAAGCAAGGATGATGAACATTGGTTATGGCACCGGAGGTTGGGGCATCTAAGCTTTTCACAAATAAGGAAAGCATGCAAATATTAGGCAGTTCGCGGTCTTCCAGATATCAAAATTCTAGACAACACCATATGCAAATCATGTCAGTTTGGAAAGAAAACCAGAACTAACTTTCCAGAGAAGGAAGGATCAGCTAGCATGCCTCTTGAGCTTGTACATACAGATGTATGTGGACCATTCAGGAAAAGGACTCCTCGAGGAGAAGAATACTTGATATTATTCATTGACGATTTCTCCAGGTTTGTCTGGTTAGGACTTATGAAGCACAAAGATGAAGCATTCGAAAAATTCAAATCCTTTAAAGCCTTGGTTGAAAATGAATCAGGATACAAAATTAAGTGCCTCAGATCCGACAGAGGTGGGGAGTTTACCTCAAATGAATTTTTCGATTTCTGTGAAGAACATGGGATAAGAAGAGAATTCTCTACAGCTAGAACTCCTCAGCAAAATGGAGTAGTGGAAAGAATGAACAGAACAGTCCAACAAATGGCTCGTGCTATGCTTGATGAGTCTGGAACTCCCACAACTTTCTGGGGTGAAGCTGCATATGCTTCAGTTGTTATTCTCAACAAAACAAATGTTCGGGTAAACAACACTCAAACTCCACATGAGCTCTGGTATGGTGAGACTCCTTCGGTAAAGCACTTCAAAATCTTTGGGAGCAAATGCTATATTAAGAATACTGATGAGCAACTTGGCAAACTTGAACCTAGAGCAGATGAAGGCATTCTTCTTGGTTATTCTCCACACAGCAAAGCATACAAGTGCTACAATAAAAGACTTGGAAGAATTGTTGACAGCATTGATGTAGTGGTTGATGAGAAGGGATACATTCCTAGGCAAGTAAATCATGAAGATATCGAAGAAGATGAAGACTACCCTCAAAGACAGAATGATGAAGAAGAAGAACCTCAAGAAGAACCAGAGGAGTAGATAAGATAGAAGAGAAGACTCCATCCAGATATGTTCAGAAGAATCATCCAGAATCTCATATTTTGGGGCAGAAAGAAATAGGTGTACAAACAAGAAGAACTATTGTAGAAGCTTCAAGCTATTTGGCATTACTCTCTTCCACTGAACCACAAAATGTGAAAGAGGCATGCAAAGATGAATGTTGGGTCAAAGCAATGGATGAAGAACTTGAGCAGATCGAAAAGAACAACACTTGGGAGTTGGTTCCTAGACCAAAGGATAAGAATGTTATAGGGACAAAATGGGTCTTCAAAAATAAATTGAATGAAAATGGAGAAGTAATTAGAAACAAGGCTAGACTTGTTTGTAAAGGGTATGCGCAACAAGAAGGAATAAATTTTGAAGAAACTTTTGCTCCTGTTGCAAGACTTGAGGCCATCCAAATGTTCCTTTCTCTATCAAGCTTTCAAAACTTCAAAGTATTTCAAATGGACGTGAAATCAGCCTTTCTGAATGGAGACTTGGAAGAAGAAGTATACATTGAGCAGCCAGATGGTTTCATTCTTGGAAATGATCCAAATCTTGTATGCAGATTGAAAAAGGCTCTCTATGGTCTCAAACAAGCTCCAAGGGCTTGGTACTATCGTTTGGACAAATATCTTCATCAACAAGGTTTTTCAAACGGATCAGCAGATAGCAATCTTTATATAAAAGTTGAAAACGACAAATTGCTAATACTTGTTGTGTATGTACATGACATTATCTTTGGCAACAATGAAGAAGCTATGAGTCAAAGCTTTGCCTTGGTAATACAGAAAGAATTCGAAATGTCCTTGCTGGGAGAACTGACATATTTTCTTGGTTTGCAAATCCAACAAAAAGAAGGAGGGATCATTTTGTCTCAAACCAAGTATCTCAAGAAGATTTTGAAGAAATATGGCATGGAAGATGCAAAACCAGTATGTACACCCATGGTCACAGGATGTAACCTCAGTGCAAATGATGAATCAGCACCAGTGCATCAACCAACCTACAGATCTATGATTGGAAGTCTACTTTATTTGATAGGTACCTGACCAGACATAATGCATGCAGTAGGAATAGTTGGAAGATTTCAGGAAAATCCAAAGGAAACTCATCTTCAGGCAGTAAAGAGAATCTTCAAATATCTTCAAGGAACTCAAAACTATGGCTTATGGTATCCTAGAGATACAGATCTCACACTTCATGCTTATACAGATGCAGATTGGGCCAGAAGCGTGGATGACAGGAAGAGCACAAGTGGTGGTGCATTCTTTATGGGTTCCAGATTAGTATCTTGGTTCAGCAAGAAACAGAGTTCGATTGCCTTGTCTACAGCTGAAGCGGAATATGTTGCTGCTGCATCTTGCTGCACTCAACTCCTTTGGATGATGCAGACCTTGCAGGATTTTCAAATCACTTGTATACCACCCATCTCCATCTTATGTGATAATACAAGTGCAATCAACATTTCAAAGAACCTAGTCATGCATTCAAAGACCAAGCACATACCGATCAAGTATCATTTTCTCCGGGAACAAGTACTTGAACAAAAGGTCAAGTTGGAATATGTTCCTTCTAAGGAACAAGTTGTTGATATACTCACCAAACCATTACCCAGGGAGACCTTTGAATACCTCAGGCAAAAGTTGGGGGTTGTTGATGCATCATCTTGTTGTTGAATCTCTTCTGATGGTTGGTTGTACGCAAGGCTCATCTGGGGCATATGCGTACATATGATGGGTTGGTCGAAGATCGAATGGCATAGGTTCAGGGGGAGCATATAATGCATTGTTGGCATTATGGAGGAAGTACAGAAGGAAATCATGGATGCTGGTCTGAATATTGCTGCAATATGTCTCTATCTCTTTCATGGTCATTTATGGTGTTTGGTGGATTATGGTTCTTCTTTGCAGAACTGGTTTATAGTCAGGGGGAGCATGTTCTTAGGGGGAGCATAACCCTTTTCCCTTGATGTCAAAGGGGGAGAATGACGTTGAAGATTTTGAGGTTGCCATCAAGTCCAAAGGGGGAGATTGTTGGCATTATGATTCTGGTATGGCTCTATGATTCATGTGTTGTACTTGATGGCAACTCATACAGGTGGCAAAGCTCTGATCAGGCTCTCAACATGATAAAAATTAAGAGGTCTGCATGTGCTCAGTGAAAAGCGTGCGTACCCGCAGGTACGCCGTGCAGGAGCTGCGGCCATACACGCAAGACACCCGTTCAGAAGGTGCGGACCCCCAGTTCACTTACTTCAAGGCAGAGAAGCGTGCTCACATGGGGTTTCTTATGTTTGGCCCGTGGTATTTAGCCCACCGTTCTTGATTCTATGGTTTTGGCTCGTGGTATAGGATCTAATTTAGCCCCAGTTTGGATCCCTTTTTTTGGTTATTGATGGTTTTGCCCCATGGTGTGAATAAGGGCTTGACTATAAATAGGGAAGGAGATCTCTTGGCTAAGATATCCTTTTGCAAATTGTATATCTTAAGATCTGAAATATTGGGTTATCGGTTTAAAAGCTTGATCTATATAAAAGTGAAGTTGAAAGTGAATCTATGAAGTGTGATCTCTCGGGCACATGATCAGATCTGGGCATCTGACTATCGGTGGCACACTAGGGGACTGCCAATTCGTCTCTAATCAGAGGTACGCAGGTGATTAACAGTGCAAGTGCGTGGGTACGCACAACAGAAGAAGGCGTTGTGCGTGGGTACGCAGAGCAGAAGAAGGCGCAGTGCGTGGGTACGCAGTGCGACAGAGGTTCAGTTGCGTAGGCACAGTGAAAGTACGCGGTGCTACAGAAGCCACAGGTGCGTAGATACGTGGCGCGATAGCATCTGAGAGTGCGTGGCCACAGTAGTAGTACGCGGCACGATAGAAGCAGTGGGTGCGTGGGCACAGTGAAGGTACGCGGCGCGTTTAAGGGAACAGTGCGTGGATACGCAGTGCAGCTTAGGGCTCTCTGCGGGGGTATGCAGAGGTGCAGAAGGTGAAGTGCGTAGCAACGCATGCCAGATAAAGAAAAATTGCATATGTCTTAAGGCATTTATTTGACTGACTTTTCTCTGTTGATAAGGTGTTCTGGGTTTAGTTTACTGTTACTATTGATCTGGTTACTACAGTTGACTGGGTGATTTACTTGTACTTGATGATCCTTTGATGTTCATGGATCCAGTTTGAAAATTTATGAAAAGTGGTCCTTGAAAGAAAAGAAGTAGGGGGTTGTAGCTCCCTTCGAGAAAGAGAGAGTTGTAGCTCTCTGCAGGTTGCAGCCTACGTACTGGTAAAGGACTGCACCAGTAAAAAATCATTGTAAAAGGAGTTTCTAATTGAAAGAAGATAGAGACATATTGCAGCAGGTGGTTTTCACCCACATTGGGTTTCCACCTTACATCTGGTGTTCTTTGGTGTGATTGTCTATTTTTCTTGTTCATGACTCATTGTTTTATGGTACTGACATACAAGAATAATTCAAAGTATAAATAAGGAAGATTTATTAAAAAGAACTAGATAATACTGATTCACCCCCCCTCTCAGTATTATTTCCAACAAAAATAACTTGATTTTTTAATCAACGTCAATAGGGAGCATGGAAATATTTCTCTTTCCCATTATTCCATAGAGTCCAAGAGCCAAATATGTTCCTTTATTGACCAATTTATTTGGTTATTTATTATGATGATGAAGAACATGACACAAAGAGGAAGAATTATTATTATTTAAGAGAGGTTTAATTTTCTTAAGGATGCTTTGAATTTTGATATCCCTAGGCAAGTGCTATGGATTAAATGATGAATTAAGTTTATGGAATCTATGAGAACTGTCAAATTACTAGTGTTATTAAGACATGCCTAAGTTAATCCTTGAAACAAAGTGTATGCTTCATCCTGTTTATTTGTACCATGTCCTAGAACCTAGGCATATGATAATTCCACGTTTCTACAAGGGCCAATAATAACCTCATGGCACTTGCCACCCCTAGCTTACATACTTTAGTTCAACCAAAGTTTTTTATTTTCTCTCATTATCCTTATATCCATTCTTAAGATATGTTTTGTATCCGCCAAGTCCATATCAAATTGTAATGAAAGACAAAAATTTTAAATTACAAATAACATCCTAACTACCATTACCAAAGAATAATATATTATATACTTATAGGGTGATAATAAGGAAATGATCACCATATTGTTTGTAATACACAAAGTGATCTAATTTGGATCTCTATCTCAAAATAATTAATCAATATTTTGGTACCACACCTTGGGGGACTATTTAAGACCATATAAAGACTTTTTTAACTTGCAAACCAATGACTCTTTACCTTTTTCAACATAATGATTTGACTGCGTCATAGACATATCCTCCTTCAAGTTACCATGTATCAACGTAGTTTGGAAATCCATCTATCTTCCATCAAATTCAATGGATGATTCTATATATAGTAGAAACCTAATGGTTGTTAACTTAACAACTAGGGAGAAGATCTCACCAAAATCTATCCCCTCGGCCTAACATTATCCTTAAAGTGCAACCCACCTTCCTTGTGGTTTTCAACATTGCCATCTAAATTGATATTCTTTTTAGGAACCCATTTGCATCCAATGGGTATCTATCTATAAGAAAATGGGGCCAAGTCCCATGTATCATTATTAGAAAATGAAATACTTAGAGTTAAAATAATTTAAAAAAAATCTTATATTTTCACTTTTCTAGTGTGAGAAAGATGTATAGTTTTTAGACTATTTAAAATAAGACCTAAATAAACTATTTGAATATCCATATTATGTAATGTATTTGAATATCAATTATATATATATATATATATATATATATATATATATATATATATATATATATATAGAGAGAGAGAGAGAGAGAGAGAGAGAGAGAGAGTTGGGACAGGGTCCCATAGGGTTGATTTTTGGGTTAAAAGCCCAAGTTTTGGGTCAGAAAGATCAAGTTTTTGTATGTAAAGTGTAAAGTCTCCACAATTTATGGTTGTAGAGCACATAGATGTAAAGTGTCATAAAGGGTTTCCGCCCTTATTTTATGTAAGTTGTGTAAGCTTTAGAAGATCCACCCATGGTCCGCGAACCATGGGATTGTATAAAAAGGAGAGTCTTAGAAGAGTCTAAGGCAGCAGTTGAAGTTGAATGATGAATGCAATAGGTCATTAGCGAAAAGAGAGGAGAGTCTTAGAGTAGAAGAAAGGCTTTGCAGCTATGTGCGCAGAGACCTAGAGTAGAAGTCCGCAGCTAAGTGCGTGGACCCTTGCGACTGAGTACACAGGGTAGTTAGAGTTTGTAAGAAGATCTAAAGCATTAATAAAGAATATTATTCTAGAATTATTTGTGTTTGATCTATTTACTTCTGTTATGAATGAATGTGATTATGTTATGCTGAATAACTGGTTTATGATTTAATGCTATATTGGTGCGCGAACCTATATGTTTACATTAATATCTGTCCGCAAATAATAATATCTCTTTTAATGTGAGGAACATATTAATGCATCTTGAAGTTATCAGATACTTAAGCCGATCTGGGTAATTACAGAAGTAAGAATAGTTACAGAAGAGCATAACTAGTTGGTTCGCCTTTTTTGGGTCTGTGAACAATAGTTGTAGACCTTTGCAAGGGTCTAGAGGCTGACTAATGGAAGTATATCGATAAGCCCTAAAAGTCTTATTGATCTACGTGAAGGAAGTGTTAGGGCACAAAACAAAATCACTACCATCTCTGGTTGTGAAAACATGGTTCCATCATCCCTGCATACTACTTTAGGTGAGACTTCAGTTCGTGCTCCATGGGTTGACGCCAAAAGGTTTGGATAAATTAACATTGAACCTAGGTCAAGACCCACTAAGCCAACAAATGGTTCCGTTGTTGAGATTGGGATTTTCATAAAGAGATATGTGATGTCATATCACTGGAATCCGACTAAGAACGAAATTAAAGACTGGTTGGATAGGAAGATCCAGGAACTCACGATGCGAGAAAATTGAAATCCACGATTGATGAAGAAATAGTGGTTGGATAGATATCTATACACAAAGATACATGAAATCTTCTTATGTTCCTTCCTGGTTGAATTATACGAGTGGATTGCGAAATTTGGAGATGACCAAGGAAGGTGGAGGCTTGACGGTTCACTAGTCTAGACCCCAGAGTTAGTGTGGATATTGGAAGTCTCTGAAGATAAGATCGCACGCTCTGTTGACCACTGGTTCGATCATATCATAGGAGGATTTGTGATAGAGTTCGCAGTCGATAATTTGGTCAGTTACAGCGAAGCAGAGCGTTGCTTCTTCAAGGGACGTGAGGTAAGTATTTAAGGTCTTTAAATACTTAGATTAAGATGCTCTTATGTGAAAACTAGGTTATGCAATTACCTTGACTTTTGAAGCTATGTGAAGTGGAAAGATCTTTAGGGATAGAGGAAGAACAAGCCCTAAATATAGCCCACTAATTGAACCTCCTCTGAGTGATAACAAGAAAACAACACAGGCTTCACCGCAGAGCGTTGTTAAGTTAATAAAATGAGGGTTCCTGAAAATACCCCATCCAGCTACCCCACCTCCGCATTCACCTCTAGAGCATACACCTTCACCCACACCGCCACCACCTTCGCCACCGATCAATATGGAAAAAGCAGTAAAGTTGCCTATTTTCAAGGGTCTGGGAACTAAGGACCCATACTAGTTTTGGTAAACTGCACTTAATAAGGAGTTCAGTAGGCCTAAGTTTGAAGCTCAATCAATTATGGGATTCAATGAGATCATGATGAAGCCTAGCAAGACACCCTGGGATCTAGATCAGAGATTAAATTTCATGATCCATGAAGATAACATGAATCTTATGAATGGGCAGCACAGCGAATGGTTTGTGGATTTGCTCTTGCCTCATCTGAGGGTTGCTTTATTGTAGCAAAATATTGGGACCCAGGTGGAATCCCTGGAGATTGCAATGAGATTTCATGAGACGCTGATGCAAGATTCTAATTTGGGATTTCATCAGATTCATGTGCAGTTGTGGAACCTTTGCCTAGAGTTTCAAAGTCTGGAGAAGGATAGAGCAGCTCGGCTAGAGGTGCAAGAAGAAGTTTAGTGTCTGAAATGAAAAATTCAGGGGCATGACAAAGATCACTTCCCACTCTTTGTGAATTATGTTGCAGTAGGAGGGCCAATGCCTCTAAGGCCGGAAGCTCAAGAAGGGATAAGTACAAGGCCAGTGCTGTGGTGTGTTATCTATCAAGTATCCGGAAAACATGTGACAGACAATTGTCACCTATTGCAAAAATTTGTACAGACACTGCAACATCTCTTCTGCAACTTTTGTCAATCGGTGGGTCATGATAAGCATAATTGTTGTAGCTATGATCTAATGATGGAGAGAACACCCTCATATAGAGTTCAGGCAGAAACTTGGCCTTTGCATCAAGGCACTGGGGGAGCACAAGGAGGATTTTAGGGGTGTGGGAGAGGTCGAGGTGGAAGAGGACCTAGTAGAGGTTGAGGATAGGTGATTTGCTACAACTGTTAGTTCCAGGACACTATGCATGAGAATGCACAAACTTGACGCACCTGTCGTGAAGATATTGCACTCAGTTTGACCACGTGACAGAAGATTGCCCTGTATTACTAGCTAAGATATGCAAAAAAGGGGCACAACCTCAGCATCCTACCCAAAATCTGTAGATGATGAGGGCTAAACCTTGTGAAGAGGATCCTAATGTGAACATCATGCTGTGAAGTGGAATGATGACTGGCAAAGACAAGGGAAAGAAGCCTGAAGAAGGTGAATGGGTCCGCAAAGCTCCAGAAAAGGAGGTTGGCTTTGATTTGGAGCGCATAAAGGAAACCTTCATGGAACCAAGGAAAAGCTTCACTGAGGCTTCTACCTTAGGAAGTCAGGATAAGCAATCTAAAGAAATGGACCCATCCATGCTTACTACATTTTTGGGGACCTGTATGAAGCTACTTCGAGATAGCAAGGTCGTAAATGGATTACAGCAGTTGATTAATAAATGTGTTGGTAATACTCCAGAAAGTCCGTGAATGCTCAGGAAGATTGGTAAGCACAAGGAAAGAACAGGGTGGGAAATGAGACTCACCACGTAGATAGGAGAATATGAAATGGACCAAGTTATTATGGATCTAGGGTCCAACGCGAATGTTTTTCCTAAGAAGACATGGGAGAGAATGGGGAGACCTACGTTGCAGTGGTCTCTTATTCAATTGAGGATGGTGAATCAACAAAATATTATCCCCATGGGAATATTACAGGGAGTGAGAGTCGATATTGAAGGCATAAGCGCGTTGGTCGATTTTGAAGTGATAGAGATTGTGGATGACAACAATCCCTACCCTGCGCTCCTTGGGATCGACTGGGCTATCGAAATGAACAGGGTGATTAATTTGAAGAAGAGAATGATGCCATTTGAAAGAAAATAACTCTGCGTAGTAGTACCATTGGACCCTCCAGAAGGACCGCTCTACACTGAACCAGACCGTGATTACGAAAGTGATGATGATTTGGACCAGATTTATAAGATAACAGCATAAGATCAAGATTGTGTGAATCCGACAATTGATGGATGTCTTGCATGGGACCGTGAAAGCTCCTACACATTAGACTCAGACGAGGAATTGGAAGACTAGCAAAATAGATTGCACGAAGTATCTATGCTACGATGTAACATGATGACCAATTCGTTGTGCTTCGTATCATCAGAGGTAATAAGTCTACCTTAATATGATGGTTTAATTGACATTGATAAATTTCTAGATGCATTTGAAGGGGAAGTGCCAAAGAAGCATCGCTTCCAAGCCTTGGACTTGGTGTTGCGTGCTACTCCTTCAAGATGATGGGGTACGCATAAAGACACCTTCAATGAATGGCGCGAATATAGATGAATGATAAGGGTGTAGTTTGGTCACCCAAAGGTATGGTTGATAGAGAAATATGATGGAAGGAGTGATCTACATGATCACTTAGCTAAATGGACCAATGCTTATGGAGCAGAACTGCAACTGGAGTGGGTGCATCTGTTCTCTCCCACCTTGGATATGATAACTATGAATTGGTACCTGGAGACAGAGCTCCTCCATGGCACGAGTGAATGGGATATTTTGAGGCAGGGATTCTTGATGAAATTTAGCTTTGAAGATGGATTTGAGTGCATTGATGAAGCGCTACAAGAGGTCAAAGCAACGATCTTTAGAATACCACAGGATCCCTTCGATTTGATTCAACCAAATTGGACCACCCAGCTGCACCATGCGCTGGAGTGCTACAATATGACTACTGAAGAAGAAGATGAGGATCTGAGGAACACTAATATCCCAGAAATAGAAGGACACTATGAAGTTGAGGGGCTGGAGATAGAAAATGCAGATATCACCATGTCGTTGAAAACAAGACAAGTGAACATTGGGAGAGAGGTGGAGCCAAATTTTGCAAAGATAGGGAACTACTGGGATGATGTTAAGGTGGATAAGGTCATTGAGTTGCTCCGCAAATACCAAGACTTGTTCCCTACAAAGTTCTTAGCCTAAATGGGATAATAGGGGACCTAGGAGTTTTGAAATTATGTTGAAACCTGATGCGAATCCGATCAAGCAAAGGCCTTACCATCTCAATCCGAACTTTAAAGAAAAGGTCTACTTAGAGTTGGATAAAACGCTTGTGGTAGGTATTATTGAACCAGTGGAAGAATATGATTGGGTGAGCCCAATAATAGTTCAATAAAAGAAGTAGAAGGATGAAATAAGGATATGTGTAGATCTCAGGAAGTTGAATGATGCTTGCGTGCATGATCCTTTTCTGATTCCATTCACCGATGAAGAGTTGGATAATGTAGGGGGACAAGAAGCATATTCATTCATTGATGGGTTCTCCAGGTACCATCAGATAAAGATCACACCGAAGGATAGGAGTAAGATGACCTTCACAACTGAGTGGGGATTCTTTCAATATACTGTAATTCCTTTTGGATTGAAGAACACTTTTCACCTGTAGTCGTCACGGTGTTTAAGGAATTCATTCACAAGTTTTTGGAGGTATAATTTGATGATTGGATGGTGTTTGGGCTGGTGAAAGGAAATTTAGCTAGCCTATGCTTGATGCTCGATACATGGCGAAGGTATCAGACCGCACTCAATTTTAAGAAACGTTTGTTCTGTGTTCCTTTCAGAATCATACTGGCCCATGTGGTGTGCAGACAAGGATTAATGGTGGACCCAGCTAAGATAGCAGTTATAATTAATTTGGAGGTGCCAAGAAGTGTGAAAAACCTAAGCGCAACGTTAGGCCATACGGGATACTATAAAAATTTCATCAAGAGTTATGCCTAGATTACCACGTTGATGGAGAAGCTACTAAACAAGGATGCTGCCTTCTACTTGAATGAAGAATTTCAATGAAACTTAGATGTGTTAAAGGAAAATATGGTCACCGTGTCGATCCTAGTCTTCCCGGATTAGAAGAAGGAATTTCATATGCATGTGGATGCATCATGTATTGCGTTCGGAGTAGTACTGACACAGGTCAGTGAGGGAGAGTTGGATTAGCCTATAGTGTTTTCAAGTAGGAAGCTATCTAAAGCCGAGAAGAATTATTCAATGACAGAGTGCGAAGGTTTCGCTATGGTGTACACACTCCAGAAGTTCAGACACTACTTGATAGGCATACACTTTAAGATGTATACATACCATTCTGCATTGAAGTACTTGGTTAAAAAGCTTGTGTTAAGGGGAAAGATATGCATATGGCTGCTGTTGTTTCAGGAATATGATTTTGAAGTCATTATGAAGCCAACACGATTAAATGCAGGACCAAATCGTCTGTTGTGCATTGAAATAGGAGAGGAGCCTACTAATTTGGAGGACAGACTTCATGACGTGCATCTCTTTGTAGTACACGTAGCTGACAATCACTTTGAAGATATCATACACTTCTTGACGACGTGGATGACTCCAGAAGGGTATATTAGTCAACAAAAGAAGGAGTTGGTGGTGCGCGCGACAAACTTTTCTGTCATTGCAAAACATTTATATAAAATGGGCTCAGATGAAATTCTGTGACGTTATGTACTTCAATTTGAGTGGAACAACATCCTCATTGAAGCTCATGGAGGAGCTGCGAGAGGACATTATGCAAGAAAAGCAACAACGCAGAATATTTTACGCCCTAGGTTGTGGTGGCCAACATTGCATAAGGATTCCAAGGCTTACTGTAAGGCATGCGATGTATATCAGAGGACAGACATGCCATCATGGAGGGGTGATGTGCCTCTGAATATACAAATGTCGTTACAGCCATTCGAGAAATGGCTCATTGATTTTGTAGGCCTGATTAAACCTCCAGGAAAGAATACGGGTGTGCAGTATATCATCACCGCGATGAATTATTTAACCAGATGGGCAGAGGTTTAGCCCGTGAAGGGCTGTACAGGGGCAACAACAACAAACTTCCTCTTTGAATATGTTCTGACTAGGTTTGGTTGCCCAAATATATTGATGAGTGATTGTGGTACACATTTCCTTAATGAAACAATCAACATGCTGATGGAGGAATCCCAAGTTTATCATCAAAAGAGCACGCCATATCACCCGTAGGCTAATGGGACAGTTGAAGCATTTAATAAGATATTGGAGAATGCGGTGATGAAGGTTTTAAATGAAAAAATGAATTATTGGGATGTGTGCGCACCCACGGTGCTATGGGATTTCAAAACAACTTGAAAGAAACTGACTAGACAGACACTCTTCAGGTTGGTTTATGGCATAGAAGCTGTGATGCCAATGGATTATATTGTACCTAGTCTAAGCATAGTGGCGTTCATAGGAATGGAAGATTGCAGAGCCCTGGAAGAGAGGCTTGCACAACTGATAGAGCTTGAAGAAGATCGGTTTTTGGCTATATTCCATCAGCAAGTTCAGAAGGAGCACGAACAGGCATGATGCGATCGACACATCAAACTGTGCACCTTCAAGGTAAACGATTTTGTTTTATAATATGACAACAATTTTGATATATTTCTAAGAAAATTTTAGATGCATTGGCTGGGGCC
Organism: Pinus tabuliformis; assembly: GCA_031772625.1. NCBI lineage: Eukaryota > Viridiplantae > Streptophyta > Pinopsida > Pinales > Pinaceae > Pinus > Pinus tabuliformis. Next base: position 200,137,707 of record CM062805.1, on the reverse strand, counting down.
ATATGTCATCAAAGAGATCACCGATGGTGGAGTAGTTCAACTGGTGAAATTGAATGGATATCCATTTCCTAGAAAGGTAAATCGCAGCAGATTATAGCCACACACTGGGGGTCTGGCTAGATGACTATATGATGGAAGCATAGTCCTAGCACTCCAGGCAGCTAAAAGGAGGCGCATGACTATAAACTACACTGCCTAGATTGTAGGGTTGCGCGACTAGGGGACTGTGCGGTATGGAAGAATGTAACAGCATCAAAATAAGCATGAAGGGGGTTGCGCTATAGGAAGAGATATCACACAGGGCAGCTAGAAAGTGATCGTTACGGTCACTGTTCATGATTTTATAGTGAGAAAATGACTAAGAGGAGCAGGGGGGTGCATTTAAGACAGAATTTAAATGCAATATCTTTGAAAATATGCCACCAATCTAGCATTTATGAATGAATTTTGGGGGGAACGGTTGGATTTGAATTAAAATTTTCCTATAAATTACAGATGGCCACCCAATGAAAAACACTTTGCATTCTGAGAGTTGAGGTGTTGAGCTATCAGTTGCACATGAACCTTGAGAGTTTTGAGGCTTTGGTGGCCAGTTCAGTGTTTGACAGGTTGCCTAAGGAAACCCAAGAGCTCCTTAATAGCCTAATGTCGGCAACTACTGAAAATGAAAGTGTTGGAGGAACAATGGCCTCTGAGGGAGCTACCCCTGAAGTCGTAAGTGTGGAGATGTTTGCCGCAGTGCCAAAATCATTGAGGTCGCCGAGGCTGAAGCCTATGCTAGAAGGAGAGGCTTCCAAGACGAAGAAGGACAAACAAAAAGTGACACAGTCAATGTGCGAGTTGCCAAAGAAGTGCTAGAAGAAAGAGAAGCCCACTGCGTAGGAGCAAGGCAAGGTGGTCAACCTAGAATACAATGGGGGTGCCAAAGAAACTAGTATGGGTGCATAGGACATTGACATTGAGGGTGTAGACCTAATATTAAAGCTACCAAAATACATTCCTTTATGCGGGGGTAAGGTGAAGATCCTAAAGGAACCAGATGAGGGAAAGTTTATGCTTAAGACACCCTTGCTGCCAGAAAATATTGCGTTTGAAGGACTGTGCTTGGTGTGCATCCCCCACCTAAAACTAGAAGATTGGGACTTGGTAGACACGGAGCGATTCCGCCACCTAGCTACTGATAGTTTCATGCAGAGGGTATTCTATAAGGATTCATGTGTCACCGCGTTGGATCCGGTGAAGTGGATTCATGGGGTGGAGAAGGAAGGATTGTTGAACCTGTTATGGGTGTTGCATTACCACCGTGCACACATAAATTTGATAGTTATCAAATAGTTGTTGTGCCTGGTGCACGACGGGTGCCTTTGGTTGGAGGAGCCAATCCCTATAACTGATATGCTAAGCCATATGATCACTTGACTAACCCATTCAGGACTAAATATGGCCAAGGCATCTGGGGAAAAGGTGGGCGAGTGCAACCTCACCGAGAGAATGAAGGACAAGTTTAATCTTGTCAAGAAGCTGCACGACTACTCAATTTCAAGCATAACTGACCTCGTGGTCAAGGTAGCCACCCAGATATTGGCTGGGAAAGTAATGAGGAAGTGTCACGTAGATGAGGTGCCAACACTATTTGTTTCATTAGCAGCCCAGTGCGTGGAGGGCCTACAATTCAATTGGGCAGGCTACCTATGCAGCGAGTTCCTCACAAAATGCAGGGAGGCATAGGACCACAGTGGAACATTTCATTACGCATGGTTGTTGTTGTCAATTGTGTTGGTTACGTGGAAGTTTCTGGAGGACAGTCAGTTTCCTCCGATTATGACAGATTTGCCAAAAGCAATGAAGTTTGCTTCACTATGGACCATGAAGGATGTTGAGCGAGTCCACGAGAGTAAGGTCTTCTAGGTTTTGATGGAGATGAGCATCAATATGGCCATCAACTGCAAGCCAAGACTATCACCAACTGTCTTTGAGCAGTTGTTGGGATACGTAGAATTCAAAGAGGACTTCCATTGTATCTCCATCTAGGCGTGGAAGGACCTAGAATAGAAGTGGTATGATCTTCCATACCTTGTGATGAATGATGCCATAATAGTGGTCCTCGATCATTGGCTAGTCGAGTGGCGCACTGCTTCAGATTTGTTAGTCGGGTCTAGTAAGTCCACAGGAAAGCAGAAGAAGGAAGAGGCACAGTCGAAAATGTAGTAGTTGGTTGAAAAATGGAAAAAAGAGACTAAGGACAAAGCAAGAGAAGCAGCGGAGTACACTGTGAAGGATTAGGAGGAAGAGCGTGACTTTGACAGAAGTTAGAAGTCTCCTTCATCGCAGATGGAGGAAGAGAAGCAATCTGAACAAGGTGGTGGGGACCAGGAGAGCACCCCTTTCCAGGTAAAATGGAATCGAGAGCAAAAGAAAGAAGGGCTGCAGAAGAAGGCCAAGGCTACTAAGTCATCGCTTGACCTAATCAACTTGACAGAAGGTGACTTAGATGACATTCAGGATAAGTTCAAGGATGCGACCACGAACTGCTACAATAGTTCGAATAGTAGCAGAGGCAAGCCTTGGTGGCCATTCAGACGGGTCTGCATGAGTTGCAGATCCAAGCTACTCAACTACAGGCCGGTGTAGGGCAGTGCGGGGCGATGTCGACTAGTTTGGCACCAAGGACCACTAGAGCAGTGGATATGGTTCCCTCCTTAGATCCTCGGGCCATTGCACTACCTGATGGAGCCCTAAGCGTGGAGACAGAGGCTGACAGGGATGCTTTAAGGAATATAAGTCTCAACTTGGCCGCGCTCCCAAGCGAATTCCTTCACACACTGCAAGCACGTGTGATCGCGGAGCTAAGGGCCCGATATCACCGTGTGTTGAGTTTGATCAACGATTAGAAGGTTAACAATGAACAATTGTTCGTTGAGAAAACATCCATGATAGAAACCTGCAAAAAGGTCTAGGAGAAGAATGTGCACATAACAACGGTGGTAGCAGAGGCGTGCATATCCATTCCGGAACTGGACATCCTTGAAGAAGCACTTGTGGAGGCCAAGATTCAAAAGTTGGCTGCAGGTTTGCACGATGCTCGGATTGAGATGGCTAGGGTTCAGTTTGAGTTGAACCTCAAAATTACAAAGCTTGAGTTGAGGGCATAGCCTTCAACTCCAGCAGAGGTTAGAGAACAGCGCGAGGCAGTTGTCAAGAATGTTGTTGTTGTTGTAGATACCGTGGTGGCAGATTGCACTGCACTCTTTGAGCAATCGTTGGAGGTAATTACCAGTCAGTAGAAAAATCCCAACCTGCAGAGGTTAGCAACTGAGTCGAGGGAATTGTAGTAGTGGTATGACGAGGCAATAACAGCGGCACATACTGTCACTATCACGCAGAAATTGGCAAAGCTGCAGGAGGCAAAAATGTTGAAAGAACAGGTGGATGCAATGCAACGAAGAGAGGCAATACTCAAGGCTAGATTAGGGCCTTGGGTGGATGAGGCTTATGTTCTCAACGCCACCATTGAGGAAAAGTTGACTAGCTTGTAGACAACACAATAGAAGATCCAGGGAGATAGCGTAGGACTAGCAATGGAGTAGTTGGTAGTGCAGGTTAAGCAGGCAGCAATGCAGTGTACCACTAAAGTTGCAGTGGTGCAAGTGGAGTTGGGAAGTCTTTGTAGCAAGATCTTCACACCAGCAAAGTGACTCAGGGGTGAGTCACGATATTTGTGTTGGGGGCCTGTTGGGACAGGGTCCCTTAGGGTCAATTTTGGGGTTAAAAGCCCATGTTTTGGGGTAGAAAGCCCAAGTTTTTGTATGTAAAGTGTAAATTCTCTGAATTTTTTTGTCACATAGCATGTAAATGTAAAGCATCATAAAGGGTTTCCACCCTTTTTTTATGTAAGTTGTGTCAGCTTTAGAAAATCCACCCATGTGTTGAAAATAATACTGAGAGGGGGGGGGGGTGAATTAGTATTATCAAATCAATATAACTTTTTCATTTCCATATTAAGATTCATATATGCTACTTCAGTTAAGGCAAACCGTGTGTATATGCAACTATGTGTAATGCAACAAGTGTATATCCAGTAGACTTATGATTCAGTTAGTTGCTCCTTAATGAGTGCATCAGAACATTATTAACCATATGAACAGTAAACAGGAGTAGTAAAATAGAATAGATCATCACACATAAGAAGCACACATGAACACCATGATGTAAGGTGGAAACCCAATGTGGGTGAAAACCACCTGTTGCAAGTCGTCTCAATCTTCTTTTTAATAAGAAACTTCTTTTTACAATGATTCTATACTGGTGCAGTCTTATACCAGTACACAGGCTTCTACCTGCAGAAGGCTACAACCTTCTCTCATTCTCCAGCTTCTCCTAGAAGGTAGCTACCACCCCCTTAGCTCTTGTACTAGCTGATGTACTAGTACGTAAGTGCCGACCTACAGAAGGCTACAACCTTTTCTTTCTTCCTCCAAGTACCACGTTTCATAAATTTTCAGACTGGATACTCCTGAAGCACAACACCATAATTTGAAGGCCATGTTTCATCCAATTTTCATACTGGACCCATTAATATCATTGAAGCACACAATCATCAACCTCTGAATCACCCAATACTGAATCACTGAAACCCTGTCAACAAAATGCAGTCACCAGAACACAGAGTAGAACACTGAACTTTGCAACAATATTCAGAACCAACTGTATCATCAAAATATCATGCATCAAAGTGCATACGCTACTTGGAAGTGCCGAACCAACGTGTATACGCAACTTCACCAAAGCGAACCAACATATATGTCATTAATTACTTATTCATAACTTCACTGCACTTCTTGACTTCAGACATACCCAAATCATTACATATACAAAGATAATACGTATGTTAGCAACCAGATCTAGTTCATCAGATCACATAAAGATAAGTCATTCTGATCCTGATCCATTATAGAACTCATCCATCAATACTGTAGCTAAACATAATCAACCAATCTGAATATGCAGAATACTAACACCAGTAAACAGTCATCAGAACTCATCAACAACCAGAAATACCTATAACTTCAAACATCATAGCTCATATGGTGTACGCTACTTAGATATATCTAACCCACATATGTACGCTCTTCTATCATTGTCAACCAGTGTATACATCTATAAATATTCATTCATGAGTTGCAGCTATTTCAAACTTAAGTTATACCCAGATCAGAACATTACATGCGTCAGTATACAGATCTAGAATAAACATGATCAAACCATATAGAGATGATTCATTCCATGCCATTAGATCTCGATCTATCCTTAGATCTTGTTCTCCATCAACCGCTGAGATTCCTCCTTAGCTTATATCAAGCAAAGCATCATGAACCCATAACTTGCATACTAGATCTCATACTTCATCAAATATTCAAGACTTTCTCAATGCCTTTGCCTAATGATCTTCTTCTCCTTTTATAGTCTTAGGCCTTACTCAATACCACGGTCCAAAACCATAACAAATCAATACCATGGACCCAATACTTGGGATCAACACTTCGGACGAGATACCATGGTCCAAAACCATAGGTTCAAATACCAAGGACCAAACATAAGTTCTCCCACATGTACGTGCTTTTCCTTGCATGAAAGTGTGTGTATACGCATACGCGTCTTTGGAACGTCTAACCCGCATGTATACGCGGCTTGGTCACGATGAACCTGTGTATATATATTTTTCCTTCATTCTGAGAGCCTGAACTGAGATCTGTCACTAGAGTGAGTTGCCATCAAGGACAACACCTGTGCCATAGCGCCAAACCTGTGTCAAAATGCCAACAATCTCCCCCTTTGGACTTGATGGCAAAGCTAACTTGTCATACCGAGAACTATCATCTGATTCCTTTGAGTTGTCCTGCATCCCATGTATTTTATCACATCTGATATCTCTTCTATAGATTCATCTAGATATATATAAGTGAGTTGTTCTTCTACGAGTGGGGTGCCATCAAGTACAACACATGCGTCATAATGCCAACACCATGGTCTGCGGACCATGGGATTATATAAAAGGGAGAGTCTTAGAAGAGTCTAAGGCAATAGTTGAAGTTGAATGATGAATGTAATGGGTCATTAGAGAAAAGAGCAAAGAGTCTTCGAGTAGAAGAGAGGCTCTGCAATTGTGTGCGCAGACACCTAGGGTAGAAGTCTGCAGGGTAGTTAGAGTTTGTAAGAAGATCTGAAGCATTAATAAAGAAGATTATTCTGGAATTATCAATGTTTGATCTATTTACTTTTGTTATGAATGAATGCGATAATGTTATGCTAAATAATGGGTTTATGATTTAATGCTATATTAATGCACGAATCTATATGTTTACATTGCTATTTGTCCACAAATAATAATATATGTTTACGCGAGGAACATATCAATGCATATTGAAGTTATCAGATACTTAAGCTGATCTGGGTAATTACGGATGTAAGAATAGTTACAGAAGCACGTAAGTAGTTGATTCGCCTGGTTAATGTCCGCAAACAACAATGGTAGACCTTCATGAAGGTTTAGAGGCCGACTAAGGTAAGTATATCGATAAGCCCTAAAGGTTTATCGATCTACGCAAAGGTAGAGTTAGGGCACAAAATGACATCAATACCATCTCTGGGTGTGGAAACTTGACTCTAGCATCCCCCCATACTGCTTCGGGTGAGACTTCAGTCTGCGCTCCGCGGTTGATGCCGAAAGGGCCAGTAGTGTAAGGATTTTTTTGGCTAAATTAACATTAAACCTGAGTCAGGGCCCACTAAGCCAATAGAGAGAGAGAGAGAGAGAGAGAGAGAGAGAGAGAGAGAGAGAGAGAGATGGAAACCATAATAAAATGTTTCAATGTCAAAGGAAAAAGTAATTGAAAGAAAAAAAAAAAAATTCAATTCTTAATATCACATTGATATGCTACATTTAAAAAATATTAATAATAATAAGAAAATTCAATGCCAATAATAAATAAAATATTTCAACATGCAGGGTTCAACAATATTGAGCTATATTTAAAAATATATTAACAACAAAAAAATATTTTAATGTGTACAATGTGATCCATAAATAAAATATTTCAATTCCAACTAAGTATATATCATTATGGTTAAGAGCACAACTAAGTGGGCCTAATGGTTAAGGGTATGTTTTTTATCCTAAGAAGTTATAGGTTCAAATGAAGTAGAGAGTAGAAGTATGTATGCCTCAAAATGTTGCATTTTCTAAAGCTTAGTATTGGAATTGCAAGTTTAAGCTAATTGTCTAGTGTTGAATCCATTTATGCATTCAAAAATACAATTTAAACATTGAACTATACTCTAAAAATAATTTGCACCTCAAAAGATTTGACATATACTCTAAAAACATATTTACATCTTAAAAAATTTCATCTTTCTAATCAAAATAAATTTATATTGATAACTAAATACAATTTTAAATAAAAAATTTATTATTCATAAAAATAATAATATACAACATTTCATATAATTTCGATTTTTTTTACTTGGACCAACAATTAACTTTAGTCTAAATAACTATAACGATAATTTAATAAGAAAATTATTTTGATATAATTAAAAATACAAATTTACCATCATAAATATGATTCATTTTATTCTTAAATAATAAATTAATTATAATAATGTGTAAGATTTCATTAAACTTAATGTATCCTTTCATTGAAACAGTGACCAACTGGAATTACCATGATTTAATAGAAAACTATAAGAATGCAAGAATGCCATTATTTTCCAACTATCATAAGTAAAACCGCTCAATTTGCTTCCATGGTATAGATTAGATTTTTTTTATTTATTTTTTATATGTGATGTGATGCAGCACATTTATTTATAATTTGTTGAAATTTGAATGGTATAAATTTCTATTTTATTTTATAAATAATTATTATTATTATTTTAAACAGTAACTCAAATGTTTGCTTTATCCGCAATCTATTTTTGATAACTCGAAAAAACTGATTATTAGTATAATATAATATAAATAGATGGTAATTTTGAAATTTTTGGTAATAATTAATTCAAAAAATTATTTGATTATAATTATAATATAACCTAATTAAATTTTAAATTTTAAAATATTTTAGAAATCTAATTAATATAAATTTAAATCTAAATGACACATTTAATTTTTATTTCTATTTCTTAAATTTGAAAATCTATGATTTATTTGCGTAATCAACCTCCATACTTCTTTAGATTGAGATCTCAAGGTTATAACGATCACTACACTGTGATTTGTATATTGTGGAATTTTTTCTTTTTCTTATCTTTCTAGTGGAGAAGGTTACTAAACTGTTTGTCTTTTTTTTTTATGGAAGAAATCGTGTTTGGAGTAACTAGCAGGCATACATAATTTTTTTGGAGATTGGAATATGAGATTTGTGGAAACCAAACGTCTCCACCTTGTTGAAACTCACAAAGTGAGCTTGATTATTTCATTAGCTATCACCATTATTTATACATGCCTGAGCTGGAGAATCAACAGTGATCTCCATCAACTCCTACCGACTATTAATTACCTTTCTGACTAACAATGAGCTCGTCGTCATATGAATAGGGTTTTTTGGTGCCATGAAAAGCCATGGATGACATGATTAATATTCTAACAAACTTCCCCTTAATCACGATGACCTAAACTTTAAGGTGCCTGCTCATCTCAGTCTCAGCTAGGGCTTACAAAAATACATTAAAAAAACTTGATAACAGGGCTTTCATTTTTGTTGTTGGTTTCACACAACTTCATTTATGTCTCTCCAAAACAATCCATTTTCACGCTTACATTGGTAGCCTTGCTAGATGTAATTATACTAGTCAATACTCCAATAGCCGGTTTCTCTCTCTCTGATCCATGCCACACAGATCGGCACAACACTTTTCAAAGGACACTCAGTTGCAGACACTCTTAAAAAGGTTAAAATAAGGAATCATTATATGGATCCGAAGAGATTAATACACAAGCAAATGCAAGTTGTTACTCAAGAGTGATGTAAATTGATTAAGATAAGAAAAACTTGTATATATTTCCATGTATAGATGTATAATATTAACCTATATCGATTTAATATTAATTTTTATAGTTTTTATAATCCATGAGGTGTAAAGAAATTGGTTTGTGTAACAATTCAATCTCAAACAAGTCATATGTTCAAATTTCATGAAAAAGGGTTGAAGATAAGAGCTTAACATCCAACTCCATAGATTTTAATTGTAATTACATTTTATAGACATGAAAGCAATTAAACACTATGTGTGTGCAATCTTTAAAATGCATAAATAATTTGTGGTGGTTCATCTTAGATTTTTTTATTGTTATCTAGAAAATATCATACAACATGAAATAATTTGTTGGTGGTTCATCTTGTTTTCTTAATGTCATTCAAAAAAGACCATACTCTTAGGATTACAAAACCAAGAGAAGTTGCGGTGTCTAAAAACACTATTGCGAGGACAAGCTGGTATTTTTATTAACATAGAGTACTTATACCTTTAAATAAGCTGCAATAAAGATTATGAAAAAAAACTATAAATTGACAAATTCAAATTTATGTAAACCACCTTATTACATACCACCTAAAATAATTTGTTAATGATACATCTTGTTTTAAATAATATCCTTTAATCAATCATAAACACTTTTAAGACTCACTACCATAAACACTTGGGAGTGCGGTATCAACTTTAAACTTCCCTAAAAATACGCAGTGAATCTATCATGAGGGACTTGATTTTATTTTGTGGGCGATCAGAACTTAACGTAAACCAAAATTTTTGCACTAATTGGGAGTCTGTGCACGAAAATAAAAGCAAATGTCTGGCTACTTTTGTGCATGTTGCTTTATGCGTAAAAAAATATATTGAAATTAGGGCCCCCTTCTGCGAGCGATCTTTCATTCGCCTCCGGACCGAGGCAGAAAATCTTAGTTCACTGACGTCATGCTTGGTGAGCACAACCTTCGTGTGGTTGTTGTTGACGGATTCAAGATGCCTTGAGTTGATAATTCAATTTATTAAATTAATTTGGTATTTTTACTTTTTTTCTACAACATGGTGTATTGGTCACACGTTAGGTTAGAGTACTTTGGCTAAGGTCAATATCAAATTTAGTTGTTATTATAACACGTAAAGTTTATTAAACAGTAAGTTGAGATTTTAAGAAAGTGAGAAATTAAGATTAAGACAATTTTTTTTTTCAATAAAATCTAAAACAAAATATATTAATAATATTATTATTATTTTTTAATTAATAATTTTAATAATAAAAATAACACAAATTTTCTCTAAATTCTTTTTACTTACCTGTTAGCTTAATGTTTATGAATAAATTATTTAATATTATTTAAAAATACTTGTGTAATCATAAATATTCGGAAATAAAGAATAACAGTGACGAAGATATATATAAAACTTAAATGAAAAGTATATATATATATATATATATATATATATATATATATATATATATATATATATATATATCAGTAGAACAAATAATTTAAAAGAAAATTTATATATAAAAACAATTATAATTTTTGTTTACATTTTTTGTTTTAGATATATGTTTTAATATATTCTCTTTTTTTTTTTTTAATTTTTATATTTTTTAATATATTAATTTTTTTTAATTGGTGAAATTAATTGAAGTGATATTGAGTTAGAATAATTAAATTAGAGATATAAAAAAAAAAAAATTAAAATTTAAAATGGAAAAAAAAAATCACATGAACATTAATTAACAAACTAAATATAAAATAAATAAATGAAAAGTTGTGTAAACCATTTGGTTATGACTTGCACAATATAAATAGGGGAGGTGTTGTCACTATCTTACTAATTAATACAAATGGTGGATGTGATGTGGTAACACCTTTCCTCTTGATAGCAATGATACACATCTCATTAAACTCAATCACAATTCTTTTTAACTCAGTGCATATGACAAAGGTCTTTCTCATGCAACATCATTTAGTGCTCGAACCCTCTCTGCACACTAAGAGATTTGGTTGATTTAATTTTGTTTGTCCTTGCTAGTTGATTGCCACACTCGCTTCTTAGCTCATGAAATATATTGGTCATTCATGGATGTAGAACACTCTCATAATGTTGAGAACCACCTCCCTGGACATGAGTTACATTGATTTCCTTTGGCATGTGAGGCGTGCGGGCTTCAGTCAATGAACCAATGACATATCGCTTACGTTCATGGCATACTAAACATTATCCTTAATTTGACTACATATTGGAAAATACTTTTTGTAGTATTTTCGTTTCAATAGGAAAAACCCCCCTCAAAGGGAAAACCCAGTCAAGATAACTTTTCCTTTCAATAATATTCTTTGAGACTCTTTAACCTAGACCAAGACCAAACTTTCCCTCGACACCATGTCAACCTCCCACATCTTTGACCCTTTCCAGCAACTTTGAATAGGCAACAACTTCCCGCAACATGCAGCGTCCAACAACAATGACATCTTAGGAGACTTTGATCTCCCAACCCAAACCACAGAACAGAGAGAGAGAAGGACCAAAGTCTCATTTTTCTTCCTCTCTCTATATGTAGAATTTTTTGTAGATTCACAAGCTCATGCAATTTACTAAAGCACAACATGAAAATCTATTTCTACTTTCGACCAGTGGAAGCTAATAGATTGATAAAAACAATATGAACAAGAAGAAGACAAATCAATGACACATAACACAATAAATTTTCCTGGGGAAAACCATTGCTCAAAACCCTACCTTTTTGTATTGCATTAAATAAAAAAATATGAGTGAAGATACAAAGCTTGTTCTCACAAGAACAATTCCGCACAAGTATGCTCAATTATCTGCCTCACAAGCCTGATATTAGCCAACACTTAGTCAATTTCCACTTCCTGCCAAGCCCCTATTTCCTTGTGTAATTCCTAGGATGAATAACCCGTATTTAAAGGGAATTCATGCTTATAAAACTATGTAATCCAAACATAATTCCTTCTCTGATTACATGCATGATATTTACAACTCCGTAAACCATACAACTGACAGTACATTGTCCATGCACTGTAGTCTCAACTGGGTCTTTCTATAAACTAACATGCATGAATTTCTCATGAGGGAATCTTTAATTAATTGGAGTAACACTTGTGGATGCACCAGTGCACCAACTGACTATTAGTCGTCTATTAATTCCACAAATAGTTAGAACTAATTTAACTAACCATAACTCAATAATCTGAGTTAATCTAATTACAACTCAAATAAACTCATCCTGGACCCCTAAAAATTAGGGAGAATATATACATGACTACAAAAAGACTTCCAACTCAAAATTCCTAATCCAATTAAGTTAATTAAACTTAATTAACTATTTACAAGTTGTTATCGGAATAGAATTCGATTTTAATTCACAATTTAATTCAAGAACAAATTAAACTGGAATTTCTTGTTTCCATTTCTCAACACTCCCTCCCAATAAGAAAGAGATTATTTACTACCCCAATCTTATCTCTTTGAAATTCAAATTTACATATTGACAATTACTTTGTCAAAATGTCAGCATCTTGCTTCTCTGTGGGAATGTACTCTAACAACATGATCTTCCTCAATGCGCAATCTTTGAGATGATGATATCGGATATCAATGTGGTTGGACCTATCATGAAAAATTGGATTTTCAAATAGGTTGATACAAATATGATTATCACAGTAAATCAATGTCGGATCCATCTGCTGACTAAACAAACCAACAAGGATCTTCCTCATCTAGATGGCCTCACATGTTGCCTGACTTGTAACCATGTACTCTTCCTCTACCGAACTAAGTGCAACCGATCTCTGTTTCCTGTTGTACCAAGAAACTACCACTGACCCAATACTGAAAATCCGTCCTTATGTGCTTTTCTGGTTGGATGTCTCCCCGCTTAATCTGCATCTGTGAAGCCTTAAAGCTTCACTCCCTCTCTCCATTTGTACCATAATACGTATTGAGTATTTCCGTTGAGGTATCTCAATACATCTTTGTCACCTACCAATACAACTTGGTAGGCCTAAGCATCGCTTGACTCAACTGGTCAACTACATAGCATAAATCTGATCGTGTGTTCACCAAGTACATGGGTGAAACCACAAGCTTCCTATAAACAATAGATTCCATTACTTCTCCCAAGGTAGCAACCTCCTTCCTCCAGTTACCAGCTAGAGGAGTCTCCACATGCTTGCAGCTCTCCATCTAGAACCTCTTTAGTATCTTGTTGGCATACTTTCCTTGAGACATGAATAACTTCCCATCACCTTAACATACTTCTAAGCCCAGAAATGAATGCATGAGCCCCAATTCCTTCATATTGAACTCTCCTTCAAGGTCCTCCTTGCAATATTTGATTAGGTGATCATCACCTATTAGTATGAGACCATCAACATAAAGCACAATGATAAAAATTTTACCTTCCACCACTATGTGGTACATGTTTGCATCCACTTCACTCTTCATTAAGCCCAACCCAGTGAAGTAGCTATCTATCCTGATGTACCAAGCACAAGGTGCTTGCTTCAACCCATACAACACTCTCTTGAGCCAACACACATGCGACTCATGGCCGAAGGTTTCAAAACCTTCAGGATGCTCTATGTACACCTCTTCCTTAATCGTGCCAATAAGAAAGGTTGTCTTTACATCCATCTGATGTATCTTCCAACCCATCTATGCTGATAGTGCCAATACAGATCTAATCAACGAGTACCTTGCAATAGGAGAAAAGGTCTCATCATAGTAAGTTCCCTCTACCTATAAAAAGCCATGGGCCACAAATCTAGCCTTATAATTCTCCACACTACCATTTGTAGTTTTCTTTACCTTGTAAAGCCATCGGGATCTCACCATGGACTTATCCTCCAGTCTCAGGGCCACATCCCACTGTTATGAACTATGGAGTCATACTCCTCCACCATGGCATCAACCCAAATTGGCTTCCACACTACTTGCTCAAAGGAAGATGGCTTTGTCACAACACATTTGCTCATAACAACCATGTATACAGTGTATGTGTTAGGTGACCTCCTCTATCTGCACTGTGATGCGCGTGCTCCCACATTCTCTCTAGCATTCGACAATAATCTATCCACCTCTTTGGTGTGCTTTCTCCTATCTTTGAAAGACTCTACTTGGGTGGATGTCTCACTCCTAGATCCTATGCATGTGGCTGCTCCATATCGATATGAGGCTTCTCAACTTTAGGAGCTAAAAGCTCCTCAACCGCATATAGTTGAAGCTCCCCCTCAAGGGAAACTAGCATGGCCTTCTCCTCATTGAATTTGACATCCTTGTGAACCACTTTCATCATGTTGGTCTTCAAGTACACCCAATAGTTGTGAGGAATATCGGTGTACCACAAAAGTATCCCTAACTCTGTTATCGGCTCAAGCTTATTCCATGCATCTTTGGTCACATGGAAATATAGCGATGACCCAAAAATCTTGAAGTGACCAACATCTTACCTCTTATCGGAATAGGCCTCCTCTGGTGTCTTCATCCCAAGTATCCGATGTAGGCTACGGTTCTGTAAATAAACCAATATGTTGCATGCCTCAGCCCAGAAGTGTAGTAATAGGCCCTAATCATGCAACATCACCCTTACTGCCCAAACTATGATTTTGTTCTTCCTCTCGGCCACCCCATTCTACTGAGGGTTATGGGGTGCCATCAACTCCTATTTAATCCCTTCCACTGCACAAAATATCTTAAACTCATTGGAAACATACTTACCACCATTATCACTCCGTAGAGATTTAACCTTCTTGCCTGAATCTTTCTCAAGCAATTCTTTAAACTCACAAAACTTTGTGAAGGTTTGATCCTTTTTCTGCATGAAAAATATCAAGAATTTTTTAGAAAAGTCATCAACAAATATAACATAATACCTGTGTTTGGTTGTGGATGTTGCCGAGAATGGTTGACACACATTTGAATGGACTTGCTCTAGAATAGCCTCTGCTCAACTGTCTTTGTTATGAAAGGAAGACTTGGTGTATTTACCCAAAGTACACCCCTTGCATGTATCTACTTGCTCTACTGTACCTTTGGGTGAATCGGTGGAGATATGTTGCATGATCTTCAAAGCCCCATGATGCAAGTGGCCCGATTGCCTATGCCACAACTCGCCAACATCTCAGCTTTGCACCATCTCTTCTTTCATACTCAAAGCAACACAATCCTCTACCTCCAGCTTATAAGATTCTTCACCCAAATCCCCATCTTCTTTACTTAACCCGTGGCTATGTGTCGAAGGAATGCCTTTCCTTTCTAGAAGATCACATCATAGCCTCTATCCTTAAGCATGGCAATGGATACCAAGTTCTTCTTCATCCTGGACACATGCATAAAATTCTTCAAGAAGAGTGGAACCCCCTGCTCCCTTTGAAAAGTAACCGTGCCCAACCCAGTAGCACAATACCTGCCGTCATCACCCATATGGATATGCATCTCGAGATATTTCTCCTCCATGTAACTGAATAACTCCTTGTCGCCATTGATGTGGAATGAATATCCACTGTCTAAGTACCAAACACTTCCCATCATTGATGATACCATGCACACAATGAGGGAAAAGTCCAATTCGAATTAAGAGGCCAGAGCCTCACTCGCTGCTCCTCCTGAGGACTTCTTATTGGACTTTGAGTGGACAATTTGTAGCAAAATGGCCCATCTCATAACACTGAAAGCATTTCACTTTCATCATGTATTTATTACTACCTCCATGCCAAGAATATGATTTGGAATGGGAATCTTTTCCTTTCATCTTCTTTTCCTTAATCACTAAGGCACAATTCTCTTCATCATTAGTCTTTGATGAAGATCCATCTATAATCTTCCTCCTAATCTCCTCCTGCATCAAATCCGACCATAGTTGTTCCCAATCAGACAACTTCTCCCAACCATTCATAAATTCCTCATAACTATGCCAACTCTTTTGGAGTCCCATAAGAACAAGACTCACCATATGATCCTCAGCAACTATGATTCCAACACTTCCAACTTCATTACGACATTGAGTGAACTTGGTCAAGTATTTTGCAATAGTCTTGGCTTTCTCCATTTTGATTTTTCAAAGTTTTTCCTCAGCGCCAATTTCCATTGGTAACTGTTGTTCTGATACAAGTCTATCAATGCTTTCCACATATCATACAAAGTTTCCTTGCCATGGAGACTCGAGGCAATGTGGTCTCGAACTCCCTCAAGGATTATTTCTTGCCTTCACCACACACTTCTTCCATTCGACCAGATTTTGTGCATCCAATGTTGTTGTCTTAGGAATGTCTTGATGAAAGAATTCTTTCAAGTCAATATCCTCTAGAAGAGCCTCTAGTTTGTACCTCTAGGCTATAAAATTTGAGCTACCTTCCAAGGCATTCTCAAGCAAGAAACGGTATAACACCATCTGCTGATCTTGAAGTATGTATTGCAAATTGGAATTTCACCTATAACCCAAAACTCAAAACTTCAAAATCTCCTCTAGTATATTGAACTCAAATATGATACCATGTAGAATTTCTAGTAGATTCATAAGATCATGAATTTACTAAACCACAGGACAAGAATCTACTCCTACTTTCGACTAGTAGAAGCCAATAGATTGATGAAAAAAATATGAACAAGAAGAAGGAAAATCAATGGCACATAACACAATAAGTTTTGTTGGGGAAAACCACTACTCAAAACCTCGTCTATCTTTATTTCATTAAATAAAAAATATGAGTGAAGATACAAAGCTTGTTCTCACAAGAACAATTTCGCACAAGTATGTTCAACTCTCTCCCTTACAAGCCCCGTATTAGCCAACACTTAGCCAATTTACATTGCTTGCCAAGCCCTTATTTCCCTGTGCAATTCCTAGGATGAATAACTCATATTTAAAGGGAATTCATGCTTCCAAAGCTATGCAATCCAAACATAGGTCCTTCTCTGATTGCATGCATGATATTTACAACTCAGTAAATCATACAACTGATGGTACATTGTTCTTGCACTCTAGTCTCAATTGTGCCTTTGTATGAACTGACATGCATGAGTTTCTCATGAGGGAATCTTTAGTTAATTGGAGTAACACTTGTGGATACACCAGTGCACCAACTGTCGTTAGTCCTCTATTAGCTCCACAAACAGTTAGAACTAATTTAACTTACCATAACTCAGTAAACTGAGTTAATCTAATTACAACTCAAATAAACTCATCCTGGACCCCTAAAATTTTAGGAGAACATATACATGACTATAGAAAGACTTCCAACTCGAAATTCCTAAGATAATTAAGTAAATTAAACTTAACTAACTATTTACACTTTGTTATGAGAATAGAATTTGATTTTAATTCACAATTTAATTCAAGGACAAATTGAACTAGAATTTATTGTTCTCATTTCTCAACATTATAGACTTCCCCAAACTTGAAAGCTTTAGGAGATGGTGTAATGACCTAGTAAATACTTCCTTCTAAAACTTCAATAACCCTAGCTTTATCAATGCTAGAGCCTTTTACCCAAACCAATACTTTTCCATCAACAAAAGCAATCATTTCCTCTTTATCTTCTAAAGTAAATTCTTTTTCAAACTTCGAACATAGAGAATGTTGTTGAGAGGCAGCTTCGATCCATTATCCAGATTCAATGATGTTGATCGCAGGCCTCTAATAGCATAACTATTTTTGTCACCCAATTCCACTACATGAGAGGATGGCTCCTTTGATAGTGTATGAATTTGCTTGCTTTCACTGTCACGTGTCTCGATGCTCCACTATCAATGATCCATGCATTGTCATCAGTAAGAGAACCTATAAGGGAAACTAAGAATCCTTAACTCTTAACCTCGTTAAACAAGTAATAGATGACCTTATTGATCCAAATCCCAATAGTGTTATAAACCAATCTTATGTAGTTCACCATAGAGGGAGAATACATGTCAACAAAGTGATCTTCAACTTCTCTTGACCTTAGCTCTAATATCATGTTGGAAAATTGAAGTAGTTATATTAGGGTTTGATTATCCTTTCTTGATAATTGCTCATGAATGTGTTGGCTTCTTTTACTTCTTTATTATCTTATCTTTCATTAAGAAATTACCATATTATGTGTGTGAAAAAAAAGAAAAAAGAGACACAAGGTATAGGCACATGCCAGGGAAAACATCCCCTTGAGGGGAGAACCCAATCAAGATAATTCTTCCTTTTAATAGTATTATTTGAGACTATTTACCCTAGACCAAGACCATACATTCCCTCCACACCATGTCATCCTCCCAGATCTTCGACCCTTTCCAACAACTTCAAATAGACAACAACTTCCAGCAACATGCAACTTCCGGCAACAACAAAATATTAGGAGATTTCAATCTCCCAACCCAAACCACGAAACAGAGAGAGAGAGAGGCACCAAAACATCGATTTTCTTCCTCTTTATATAGACTTCCCCAAACTCACACTCTTTTTGAATTCCCGACAACATAATTCACACTTCTCCATATCTTCTTGAGATATCGAACTTGCTTGAGACTGAATGATCCAAATGACTTTAGCCTCCTTGTATATATATGATCTTGTGGGTCGAATGAGGGTCCTTAGGCCGACTTGATCTCTCCTAGCTGACATGATGTGGAGGGTACATAATTCATACTTGACTTCATGCAAAACCTTTTTACATGATTCAAAAGCCCAAGAAGGGTCTCTGAATGTACAATGACTCTATAAACTCAGTATTAACCCTAGGAGTCCACAATGGGGACTTTGACTAATGTAATGATGAACCAAGAATGAAACCCATGCTTTAATAAGTCATTGTTACAATAATAAAAAATATTTTCTTTATTCTTTTGATAAGTACATTACATAATGACTCAAGGAATTTATTGAAGACCAAACATAGTTAAATTTTCTAACACTCCCTCTTAACTAGGAAGGTGTTCATAATGTACACATACAATGGAAGATCTCAAACTAAATGAAAGTATGAAGAAATTTTAGGCACCGCAATGCCATGGACTAGATTCCAGACCAGGGAAATCTATCGAACCAATCAGTTAACAATTTAGGCACCACAATGCCATGGACTAGATTCCTGACCAGGGAAATCTATCCAAGTGGACTCAAGCTTTCATCCCCTCTAGGTACCTATCAGATTTACTTGTTAACCACCAACCCAAACATATATGTGTGTATCCAAAATACAACTCAATAACCAACACCACCTTTTCAACTTTGGGATTCAGACATCAACACAAAGTGTCGGCTAGATGTCTCCTTAGGAAATGCTTCACTCACAAAGCCTCAACAAACCCATTCCATATCCTTATCATCAATACAATTACCAATATCTACCAAACCCAATAGGTTCCTGAGATATTAAAACTTCTTATTAGGAAGAGCCTTTACTAGTATGTTTGCTACCTATTCATTTGTTGGGACATACTCTAACGTCATGATCCCAACATGTTGGGTTGTGTTATATTCTTTCCATGTAGTTAATAGGGGGTTTGAAGTGCAAATGTAACCCCACTTTATGGGGTCCGGGGCAGCGCCCCGGAAAATTTTGGTTTTGGACCCTATGTTTGTTTGGGCGGACCCACCTATGTTTTTGTGCATGATTTTAGCACATGTTTTTTGGATGCGATGGTTTTCGGTCCATGGTATTGGATGCTTCGGCATGTATAAATATGTATTATAACATTGAAAGGAACATAATGAAAAATCAAGCTGGTAGTCCTGGTTTTTGGATCCAGGGGAAAATCTCTGTGTATATGTGTTTTATGTGTTATGCTCTTGCATTTTTTATTTTTAGTGTTTTAGAATTTGTATGCAGGTAATTTCTGTACAGGGTTAAAACCTACATTTGGTATCAGAACTATTTTGGCTTCAAGGGGATGCCTTTTTTGTTGAGGGGTTTCGCCTGGGCCTGTGGTAGACCTTGTTCAGTGGGAGATCTGTGAGATCGATTGTAGTGGTGAAAGAAGATGGCGAGTAGTGGAAAGATAGAGATTGAGATATTTAATGGTCAGAGTTTTGAGTTGTGGAAACTCAATATGGAGGATCTATTGGTGGATAAAGATCAGTGGATTGCAGTAGATCCAGGTACTAAACCAATGGGAGTGTTCGATGAAGAACGAAAGAAATTGGATCAGAAGGCAAAGAGAACAATGCGATTGTGTGTCTCAAATTCAGTATTGCTGAATGTATCAGGGGAAGCTATGGCAAAGGCTTTATGGGACAAGTTAGGGACTTTGTACCAATATAAGTCTCTAGTGACTAAACTGTTCCTGCGGAAAAAGCTGTATAACTTGAGGATGAAAGATGGAGACTCGATGAAAGAGCATCTGAATGCATTTAACACTGTGGTAAGCTAGTTAGCATCTGTTGATATTAAAATTTGAGATGAAGATAAGTGCATCAGTTTGTTGTGTTCTCTACCATATTCGTGGGATAGTCTAGCTATTGCAATAGGTAGCAATGAAACTGCCTTGCATTTTAATGAAATAGTCTCATCCCTGCTGACAGAGGAGATGAGATGGAAAAATATGGAGAGCCAGAATGGTGATGCCTTGTCTGTACGAGGACGGTCCCATAAAAAAAAAAAATATAAATAAGTCATCGAGCGGGAGATCTAAATCTAGAGGGAGATCTAAATCTCCAGGAAAACCTGTAAAGGTGGTGTGCTGGAAATGCGGAAAGGAAGGGCAATTCAAAAGGTACTGTAAAT
Source organism: Pinus tabuliformis (assembly GCA_031772625.1). Lineage (NCBI taxonomy): Eukaryota > Viridiplantae > Streptophyta > Pinopsida > Pinales > Pinaceae > Pinus > Pinus tabuliformis. Next base: position 200,116,957 of record CM062805.1, on the reverse strand, counting down.
CTAAAGCTCCTAATAAAGGAAAGGGATCTAATGATGCTCCTTCTGTAGAGGTGAAAACCACCTCAGATGAAGGTGGATATGTGTACTTGGCTTCTTCAAGTACACATGTAGATCATGAGGCATGGTTGATTGACTCAGGTGCATCCTTTCACTTTACTCCCCATAGAGAGTGGTTTTGCGAGTACGAGAAATGCAATGGTGGTGATGTATTCTTAGGGGATGATAGGAAGGCTAGAATCATTGGTCACGGAAAAGTAAAGTTGAAGTTGCAAGGTGGAAGGGTTAGAACACTTCCAGGTGTTCTGCATATTCCTGCATTGGCCAGAAAATTGATTTATGTAAGCAAGTTGGATGATGCAAGTGTAAAAACAGTGTTCAAGAAGGATACCTGCAAGATGGTTCGGGGAGCATTGGTATTGGTGTGGGGAGTTCGGACTGGAACTCTATACAAGCTGCAAGGTAGCACTGTTGTTGATGGGTGCAATAGTTCTGTGGTTCTTGAAAGTGGAGTAGAAAATCTAGTGGTCTCTAGAGAAAAGACCATGTTGTGGCATCAAAGGCTTGGACATATTGGAGAGAAGGGCCTTCTAATACTTCATGGTAAAGGTATGGTAGAATATATGAGTAATAGCTCTCTGGATTTTGATTTTTTTGAAAATTGTGTATATGGGAAGCAAAAATCAGGTGAGTTTCCCCTTTAGTGGTAAGAGGACGAAACAGATATTAGAGCTTGTGCATAGTGATGTGTTTGGACCTGTGAAGGTTCCATCACTGGGTAAGTCTGTGTACTATGCATCATTTATAGATGACTTCTCAAGGAATACATGGATATATTTCCTTAAGAAGAAATCTGAACTCTTTGACAGGTTTAAAGAATTTAAGGCTCTGGTGGAAAACCAGAAAGAGAAGAAGATAAAGGTGTTGAGGACAGATAACGGTGGAGAGTTTTGCAGTAAGGAATTTGAAGAATTCTGTAAGAAGTGTGGTATATCATGGCAGAAGACTACTCCATATACACCTCAACAAAATGGAGTTGCAGAAAGAATGAACAAGACGTTGATGGAAAGGGCAAGAAGCATGCTCAGTGGTACCGAGTTAGGATAGGAATTCTAGGAAGAGGCAGTGGATACTGCATGTTACCTGGTCAACAGGTCACCTTCATCAGCGTCGAAGGATAAGACTCCACAAGAGGTATGGACTGGTAAGAAACCCTCTCTTTCACATCTAAGGGTATTTGGATGTGATGCATATGTACATGTTCAAAAGGAGAAAAGAACCAAGTTGGATAGTAAATTTGAAAAGTGCATCTTTATTGGGTATAAGGATGGTTTAAAGGGTTATAAGCTTTGGAACCCAGTAACAAGGAAGGTTGTGTACAACCGAGATATGGTGTTCAGAGAGGTGAAAGATGTTATTAAACATGAAGTCCAACCAAAGGAACCTGAGAAGATAGAGTCTGAGTTAAAGAAAGAAGAACCAGACTCTACAGCAGAGGAGGAATCAGAAGATGAAGAGCCACAAACTCCAACTTTGAGAAGATCAGTTCAAGAAAGAAGGCAACTAGAAAGGTATAATCCATTTGCTTTCTATTCAAATTTTGCTTTGTTTGTTATTGATGATGATCCCAGAACTGTGAAGGAAGCAGTGGATTCAGAGGATGGAAAACTTTGGAAAGAGGCCATGGTTGATGAAATGGAATTTTTGCACAAAAATGAGGCTTGGGATCTGGTGGAGTTTCCAGCTGGAAGGAAACCCATTGGCAACAAACGGGTGTTCAAAAAGAAGACAAATGCAGAAGGAAAAGTGGAGAAATACAAAGCTTGGTTGGTAGAAAAAGGTTATTCCCAGGTGTCGGGAATTGATTTTGGTGATATTTTTTCTCCTGTTGCTAAGGTGGCTTCTATTAGATTACTTTTATCTGTTGCTGCTGCTTTTGATTTTGATGTAGAACAGATGGATGTGAAGACAACATTTCTTCACGGGGATCTGGAAGAGGAGATCTACATGAAGCAACCTAAAGGCTTTGCGGTGAAGGATAAGGAAGAACTAGTATGCAAATTAAAGAAGTCTCTGTATGGGTTAAAACAGTCACCAAGGATGTGGTATCAAAAATTTGATACATTTATACGGGGACTTGGCTTCACCAGAAGCAAAGCAGATCATTATGTGTATTTAAATTAATTGGTGACTGTGCTATTTATCTGGTCTTGTATGTGGATGATATGTTGCTGGTTGGAAATGACAAGGAAGTTATCCAGGATTTGAAGACCCAATTGTCCTCCAAATTCGACATGAAAAATCTTGGTGCTGCAAACTATATTTTGGGCATGGAAATTAAAAGAGATTGGGCAAAGAGGAAGCTCTGGTTAAACCAGAGGAAGTATGTTGAGACAATAATGTAGAGGTTTAATATGCAGGATAGTAAACCGACGAAGGTTCCTATTCCTATAAGTGTGAGGTTATCTGTTGAACAGTGTCCCAAGACACAAGAAAAGGAAGAGGACATGTCCCGTGTTCCATATGTAAGTGCAGTCGGTAGCCTGATGTATGAAAGGGTCTGTACTAGACCAGACATTGCACATGCAATGTGAGTATTGAGCAGGTTTATGTCAAAACCAGGGAAGGAGCACTGGACAGCAGTGAAGTGGGTTTTTAGGTATTTGCGTGGCACTAGTGATTATGGTTTGTGCTACCAAGGAAGACCAAGATTGGACAGAATGTTGGATATTCGTGGCTTTGTTGATGCAGACTAGGCTAGAGATTTGGATCAGAGAAGATCTACAAGCAGGTTATGTGTTTAACCTATTTGGAGGTGCAGTCAATTGGATGAGTAAGAAACAATCTGTAGTGGCATTATCAACTATAGAGGCAGAATACATGGCAGCCACTCATACAAGCAAGGAAGCAGTTTGGTTGCAGAGATTGTGTTCAAGAATGGGGTTAGTACAGGGAGCTATAAGGATAGATTGTGATAGCCATAGTGCAATTTTCTTGGCAAAGAACCTTGCATATAATTCAAGGACAAAGCACATTGATGTTCAGTATCACTTTGTGAGGGATATGATAGAAGAAAAAAAGGTGTTACTGGTAAAGGTGGACACTTTGAAGAATACTGCAGATGCATTGACAAAATCTGTGAGCTCTGAGGAGTTCTCTTGGTGTAGAGAAACAATGAGCATTTCAGGGCTGCAAAAATGACTAAACACTCTTGTGGCCCCCTATGGAAAGAAAACAACAAGTGGGAGAATGTTGGGTTGTGTTCTATTCTTTCTACATAGTTAATAGGGGGTTTGAAGGGCACCCGTAACCCCACTTTATGGGGTCTAGGGTAGCGCCCCAGAAAATTTTGGTTTTGGACCCTATGTTAGGTTGGGTGGACCCACCTATGGTATTGTGCATGATTTTTGCACATGTTTTTTGGACGCGATGGTTTTCAGTCCATGGTATTGGACGCGATGGTTTTCGGTGCATGGTATTGGATGCTTCGGCATGTATAAATATGTATTATAACATTGAAAGGAACATAATGAAAAATCAAGCTGGTAGTCCCTTTTTTGGGATCCAGGGGAAAATCTCTGTGTATATGTGTTTTATGTGTTATTCTCTCGCATTGTTTATTTTCTGTGTAGAATTCGTATGCAGGTAATTTTTTTACGGGGTTAAAACCTACACAACCTGCACCAAGTTCCTAATAAAGTGGAACTTATTATTGATATGTTTCATCCTTGAATGAAACACGAGATCTCTATGCATCTTGATACAATTTTGATTGTTACAATTAATCACAATATGACCTAGAGATTTATTGAACAAATCTGTCAGAGGCTTCCTTAACTAAACAACCTCTTTTCGTACTTCATATGCAACCACATATTCTACCTTAACACTACTCAATGCAACAAGATCTTGCTTCCTACTCATCCATGAGATCATAGGAGCTCCTAGACTAAGTCATCCTTCATTAATGTTGCTTCCATTGGTCTCACTTCAACCCTAATCAGAGTCTGTGAAGCCAATTAGCTTGACTTACTTACTATCATACTTTAGGCAGTGATGTATAGTGCCATGAAGATACCTCAATATATATTTGGCAGCTATCGAGTGATCATGACAAGGCTCCAACTGAAAATGACTAAGAATTTTTACTACAAAACATATATCTAGCTTAGTATTCGCTAGATACATCAAGGAACCCACCAACTAACGATATGAGGTAGGATACATGAGACTATTACTAGATCTCCTCAACTTCTTGAGGTTGGTGATCATAGGAGTAATCATCGGCTTGGAATCCATCATCCCAAATTTCTGCAATAACTTAATGATATGATTTATTTTCTCGAAATATATCTCCCTAGGTCTCTGCCATACTTCTAGACCTAGGTAATAGTGCATCAATACTAGATCCTTCATTTCAAATTCAACTACCTTCATCTTCTTACATTCTCGAATTCTTCGCTCTACACCTATGATGAATGGATAATCCACATATAGTAGAATAATGACAGGCTCATTATTCACGAACTCGATGTAGAGATTCAGATCAACAAAACTCTTCACGAACCCAAATATAAGAAGATATGAATCCATCCTTGTTGATCTTAATGGAAAATGGCATCCACCCATGGTATTCATCCACCCATAGTATTCATTCACCCATGGAATTTACCCATGGTATTGTAAGTGGCATCCACCCATGGTATTCATCCACCCATGGTATTTATCCACCCATGGAATTTACCCATGATATTGTAAGTGGCATCCACCCATGGTATTTTCCCATGGTATTGTAAGTGGCATCGACCCTTGGTATTCATCCTCCCATGGTATTTATCCACTCATGGAATTTACCCATGGTATTGTAAGTGACATCCACCCATGGTATTCATTCACCCATGGTATTTACCCACCCATGGAATTTACTTGTGGTATTGTGACCAAAAAAGGCTATAAGTAACAAGTCGCATTTTGTAAAAGGATAGATTGTCCACCATAATGTAGCCTTTACATTTATTATCTGTTTTAATAAAAAAAGTTTATTTGTGGTTTTTTATTGTGTGTTCTCCTCTTTTCTTTTGGAATTTTAGCTTTTCAGATCTTAGGGGCCTCCCCCAAAGATCTGGGATCACTTGGATACCATGCCCTCAGGGTTTTCTTTAAACCATATAGGAATTTCTTAAGTCTGTAAAAATGAAAGTCCCTTCTATTCACTTCAAACCCCTCGGGTTGTTCAATGTACACTTCCTCATCAATGGTCCCATTTAGAAATGTGGTCTTAACATCCATTTGATGGATATTCCAACCCATTGTAGCAGCCAATGAAACAAACAATCTAATGGTGGCATACCTTATTTTAAGTGCAAAGGTTTTTTCATAGTCAATACCTTCCTTTTGAGAGAAACCCCTTGCGATGAACCTTGCTTTGTACTTGTCTATACTTCCATCAACAACATTTTTGATCTTATAAATCCACTTTGATGTGACAACCAATTCGTCACTATGTTTAGGAACAATATACCAAATTCCATTCTTCATGATGGATTGATATTCTTCCTGCATAACTCTCTTCCAAATATCTTCATGATCAACTTCCTTGAATGTATATGGTTCAACTTCAATTAAATTTGTCATATATGCAACATAGCCAGAATATCTCTTCGGTTTCTTACTTTCCCTAGAAGAACCTTTAAAAACTTCATGTCCTTCAAAATCTTCTAATGTAGCTTTCAACCAATTTGGCCTCTTCCTTGTGGTTGGGACAACCACCAATTGAATAGGTTCACTTGGTCCTTCTTCTTTAATATTTGTAGTATATTTCTCATGATGAACTTCTTCTTCATTAAATACGGTAACTTCTTCATCATCAGAATCAATAGGAATATCCTTTGATTTCTTGTAAGATTGATTTTCATCAAATATAACATCCCTTATTACTTCAACTTGTCTTCCTTCCTTTATGTAGATTCTATATTCTTTTGAGGAAATACTATAACCAACGAATATTCTCTTGATAATTGTCGATTCCAACTTCTTTCACTTATCTTTAGGAACATGGATATATGCTTGACTTCCAAAGATTCAAAGATCATCCACACTTAGTTTCATCCCTGTGAATACTTATTTGGGTGTAGTATTATCAAGACTCTTATGAGGACTTCAATTTTGAATGTATATGACAGCTAGCTCTGCTTCACCCCATAAGAATTTCGGTAGATCTTGAACAAGGAGCATAGTTCGAATGCCTTCTTCAATTTACCTATTCTTCCTTTCGGCAAATCCATTTTGTTCGAGAGAGTAGGGAACAATGAGCTCCCTCTTAATACTTGCATCCTTATAATATGAAATCAACTCTTTAGAAGTGTATTCCCCACCATTGTTAGACCTTAGAGTCTTTATCTTTCTTTCAATTAGGGTTTCTACTTCAGCCTTGAACTCCTTGAACTTATCGAATACTTCATATTTAGTTTTGACTAGGTAGAGCCATGTCTTCCTATAAAGTTCATTAATGAATGTTACATAGTAAATATGACCTCCAAGTGATTTGTTAGACATCGGTCCACACACATCGGAATGGATGAGGTTTAATATTTATTTTGACCTAGTTTAACTATTATGAAATGACTTTCTAGTATGTTTCCCCAAAGAGAATTCCTTGCACACACCTTCATGATCTAACTTCATATTAGGAATACCATCAACCAGTTGACTAAGAGTAGGGATGAAATTATAATGAAGATGACCATACCTCCTATTCCATAGCTCAATGGAACTTATTTCATTATGAACCAAAGCTTGAGGAGATGGTGTAATGACCTAGTAAATACTTCCTTCTCAAACTCCAATAACCCTAGCTTTATCAATGCTAGAGCTTTTACCCAAACCAATACTTTTCCATCAACAAAAGTAATCCTGTCCCCTTTATCTTCTAAACAAGAAATAGAAAGTAAATTCTTTTTCAAACTTGGAACATAGAGAATGTTGTTGAGAGGCAGCTTCGATCCATTATCCAGATTCAATGATGTTGATCCCAGGCCTCTAATAGCATAACTTTTTTTGTCACCCAATTCCACTGCATGAGAGGATGGCTCCTTTGATAGTGTATGAATTTAATTTCTTTCACTATCATGTGTCTCGATGCTCCATTATCAATGATCCACGCATTTTTGTCAGTAAGAGAACCTGTAAGGGCAACTAAGAATCCTTGAATCTTAACCTTATTAAACAAGTAATAGATGGCCTTCTTGATCCAACTCCCAATAGTGTTGTAAATTGATCTTATGTAGTTCACCATAGAGGGAGAATCCATGTCAACAAATTTATCTTCAACTTCTCTTAACCTTAGCTCTAATATCATGTTGGAAAGTTGAAGTAGTTATATTAGGGTTCAATTATCCTTTCTTGATAATTACTCATGAATGTGTTGGCTTCTTTTAGTTCTTTAATATCTTATCTTTCATCAATAAATTACCATATTATGTGTGTATTAAAATAAAAAAAAACCAGAGACACAAGGTATATGCACATGCCAAGGAAAACTCCCCCTTGAGGGGAGAACCCAGTCAAGATAATTCTTCCTTTTAATAGTATTATTTGAGACTATTTACCCTAGACCAAGACCAGACATTCCCTCTACACCATGTCAGCCTCCCAGATCTTCGACCCCTTCCAACAACTTCAAATAGACAACAACTTCTAGCAACATGCAGCTTCCCGCAACAACAAAATCTTAGGATATTTCAATCTCCCAACCCAAACCACGAAACAGAGAGAAAGAGAGACACCAAAATATCAATTTTCTTCCTCTCTATACACTTCCCCAAACTCAAACTCTTTTCAAGTTCCCGACAACATAATTCACACTTCTCCATATCTTCTTGAGATATCGAACTTGCTTGAGAGTGAATGCTCCAAATGACTTCTACCTCCTTGTATATCTAGGCTTCTTTTGGGTCAAATGAGGGTCCTTAAGCCGACTTGATCTCTCTTAGGCTGACATGTTGTCGAGGGTACATAATTCATATTTGACTTGATACAAAACCTTTTAACATGATTCAAAAGCCCAAGAAGGGTCTCTTTCAATGAACAATGACTTTATAAGCTCGATATTAATCCTAGGAGTCCACAATGGGGACTTTGACTAATATATTGATGGCCTAGGCATGAAACCCATGCTTTAATAGGTCATTGTTACAATAATACAAATTATTTTCTTTATTCTTTTGACAAGTACATTACATAATGACTCAAGTACATTATTGAAGACTAAACATAGTTACATTTTATAACACTTTATAGGCTACTTCAACCTCTACATGCACATAATTGACCTCTATTATCATTTAAAAATATTGTTCGGTAGGGTGTTGATCCTGATTAAAGCATTAATTAATATGAATTTGAAGGCACACACCCACACACCCACACACACACACACACACACACATATAACTTGAAAATATTGGCTGCAAGTATTACACTAGATACAACTATTTCATAAATAGCACAAACATGCCAATTATAACATCTCTCCATAGAATTGAACACAAGCAAGTGGAGAAACAAATTATTCATCAAACTGCTAAAAAATAATCTAAAATTTAACAATTTTTTATTATAAATTATAGGTTGAGGTTTTCCATTACACCAAAATGCACAGACATTAGTAAACTTCCAAACCCTTAGCACTACCTTTTTAAGTGGTCCCAGGGTGGATCCCAGAGTGGCGATTAGTCCACGAAATCGATTTCCAACTAGGTGAGTGTGAAAATCCAATACCCTCCCTCAAGCACAAATCAGGGAATCAAACCTAGGCCAAGGTTTTTATACCATGTTGAGGTTTTCCATTACACCAAAACCGACAAGTATTAGTAAACTTCCAAACCATTATCATTACATTTTTAAGTGGTCCCAGGGTGGCGATTAGTCCACATGATTGATTCCTAACGATGTGAGTGTGAAAAACCAATATTATATTGGGGTAAAAACTTTCGTCGAACAATATTGTGAGATAAATACAAAATGAAATGATTTAATATCAATATACTATTTTTCTTACTTAAAATCGAAGTGTTAGTGCACCTAGAGGCACTCTCGAATCCGATATGGAAGAGATGTCGTAATGTTATGTAAATATGTTGACATCAAATTACTAATGATTTTCGAACTCTGGGTTTTGACAACCCATTGTTTTTCCCATAGTATTCTTCTCTAATGTAACTTATTTAAAGGCCTAAAATTCTAATGATTTTTTTTCCAAAGAAAAAGATTTGGTTGGGGCTAAAGCCAAGTGCAAATGTTAGGTACCAATTGATATCTTGGAAAAATAGCCGCTATCTTCTATAACATGGGTATGGTCATATTGCTACTCTGGTGAGGAGGGATTTTCCATATTATGAGTTCAAGACAAATAGAGTGGCCATCCAGAAATGGATAACCCAAATATAAAGCATTGAGGCCCCTTTTTGCGTATATCACCTACTGCTTTAAAATATTAAAAGTAAACCATCTCGTCACTAGGAAACACAAAAATATTTTGGCTCAAATGATTTGACCATTTGTCTCTCAACTAATATCAAGTGTACATCAACTGGTTTTTCAAAATTTTCCATCTTTTGGTAATTTAGTGGCATTTTCCATTCCATCAACTTCTGTTGAAAATTTTCTTTTCCTCTACCTATATGGGAAAATCCTCTCTCATGTAAAATAGTGTCTTCGATAATGTTTTCGATCTTCATCTTCATCTTTTATGGGAAAAGTCATGAACATATGGTTATCTTTGTTTAAAGTTTCCTGACCCTTTGAAAAGATAATACTCTTTATTTTAAAATTAACTTTTATGAAGGTGGGTCAAAATTGCATGTGAAGAGGTTTAGTGTACAGATGATGTTGGTGCAAAAAGGTTATAGTTTAGTGGTAAATTTATTATAAGCTTACTCAATTAGAGGAAGGTAGAAGTAGGAAAATATTTTAAGATTAAAGTATTAAAAAAAATTATATTATTATAAAATTATTAATAGAACTAATTAGAGAAATTAATTAAGATGAATGAACATTGAAATAAAATGGTTTCAGTGAGGGAGGCGGGTCTGGATGCTAACACTAGCTACTATGACCCCACTCCCTACATGTTCTCATTACGACCACGACACTCTTTTCTCTTGCAGGTGCTGAATAATGTGTTTTTGATGCGTCGGGGTGAGGTGGGACCCTGAGCTTAAGTCGATTACAGATTCTTCGAATAATCGGGAATCAGACAGACATGGGCGCGGTCAAAAAATTGACCGTGACCATGTCAGTATCATTCCCGAATTTTGGGGAATATGCAATCTACTTAAGGATGCCCGAGGTCTTTTAGTTGTTTGTTTGCCTTTATCGTCATCGGTGGGACGGGTTTCGTTTTGCACAAAGTGGCTTCTGCAAGGAACGTGATTCCATTTTTGTTTTTGTTTTTTTTGGTTGTTTGGTTTTTTTGATTTATTAACAATTTTAATGTTTGTTAGTTAAGAGTTTGTTTTTCTAAGAAGTAAAGAAACAGGTTAATAGTCCAAGTTATAGAGCTATTTGATATGAGTGAAAGCTTATTTTTACGGACAACTAGCTGATTATTCCAAATGGATAGTTTTCCTTAAATAAAAATAATGAATAAACTCGAATAGCAAGGGGTACTAATTGTACTCATTAACAACTAAATTATAATATAATAATTTTTCCTAGAATTACAAAAAAACCCAAATTACACTGAAACATCTAGGTGTTTCAATTCGTGCATGTTCATTCCATTCATGCTTATGTTATTCGGATTGCTCTCCATTGCTTACCTTTGTCATTAGTCTTGACGAACACGACAATCAGGTTGGTCCCCAAGGTGTCATTTTTTCAACTTTCATTTTCTTGTTGCAGTTGGAAAATGTGATGTAATTGCCCAGGTTCGATTTTGTAGGTTTGCTGCAACCAAGATTGTTGTGAGCAGGCTTACAGACTTTGCACATCATAAAATGGATTTTGTGAATGTGCTAGAGAATTTTTGCTGGTATGGTTTAATTTTTCCTTTCATTAAATTAACAATCCATTTTGTGCTATATTGGAATCAGTAAAAGGACAACCATGTTATCTTTCCCTCAATGCAATCTGGATATAGTCCCTTTTTGTTAAAGATAATGGAGAATATCCTAGAATAGGTAGAGTTGGTTCACATAGCCTTAGGATAGGAATTAGTTTCTATTTCTTAGGATGCTATTCTAACTTCCCTAAAACCATGTATTCTATTTAATGTGTAATGTTGATGAACAATGTAGAGCGTTCTACAGAGCCAGACTCTCTTGGTTCAGACTCTCTTTCGTAGAGCTGACCAGTGGGTTTTATTTTCAGTAATACAAACATTTCCATTTTTATCATGGTATCAGAGCGTCAGGGCTGAGGAACCTGTACACTAGCTGGTGGGTGGTTCTTTGAACCAAAATTGTCGTAGGTTTTGAGTGGATAGCCGCGACGATACACTACTACACTTCTCAAAAATTTCATTTTCTTGATTGTTGCACTTTTCCAATGTACAGCTGGGACGGTTGCGACTAGTCTCTGAAAATTGGTGTTTTTCTGCGATAGTCTCATAAATTGGGCATATTTTTGTGACTAGTCTCAGAAAATTGGTGTTTATATGCGACTAGTCTCGGATATTGGGAAAATATCAGTGAAGATCATGTAAATTAAAGAAATTGCAAAGGGAGACAAGAACAAGGCTGTAGCTGTTAGAGAAGCTGAGTGGGGAAGCCAAGAACAAGGTTGTAGCTGACAACAGGAGGCTATTTGGAGGCTGAGAAGAAAGCCACGGAGATCTGCGCATGTGTTGCGAGATCTAACAACAGTGATCTGTCTTTAACACAGATCTGGGGTAAATTTAACATCTTTTACCTGTCAATTTTTTTTTTTTCTAAATCGCCAAGATGAATAGCAATATTTTTGAAGCATACATGAACGAGCATAACAATCTCAATGGTTTCAATTATGCAAATTGGAAGTTTAAGATGCAGACTCTGCTAGAATGGTAGAGTACTTAGATGATTTTGAATGGGGATCAGCCGAAGCCCGTGGCCGGATCAACATCGGTCCCAGATTGGGAGAAACGAGAAAGCAGAGCAAGGAAAATGTTAAATATTTCATTGAAACACTGCATTATACCGCACATCAGAGAAGGTAAGTCAGCCAATGAGATTTGGGGAACTCTGAAGGAATTGTACGAGATCAAAAATTAAAATCATCTTTTGTTCCTCAAGAGTAAGATCCTGTCCATGAATATGGAGGAGAATGAAACGATTGCTTCATTTGTGGCAAGGATCAAGGATTTGAAAACCAAATTATCAGATATTGGTCATACAATGGATGATACAAATCTTTTGACCATTACAATGAATGGTGCCACTGACGATTATCATATGTTCATCACACGGATAAATGCTAGAGAAAAGATCCCGCATTTTGAAGAGCTGACAGGTTATTGATGCATGAAGAAGAGAGGAGATCGACTCTGAAGCCCAAGAGTGTTGATCTTGCATTGGTGGTGAAGAAGAACTTCTACAAAGGGAAAGGAGGTCCACAACAACAAAATGGAGCAAGTTCACATAAACGACCAAATCTGACCCAAGGTATGCATCCGAATAAAAACTACTCTGAAACAAAATGTTTTTACTGTGGAAAATTGGGTCATATTGCCAGGGAATGTAGGAAAAAGAAGTATCATGAAGAACAATAGAAGCCAAAGAGACATGCAGGTCATCTCGTGAATGGTGATCAGGTGTAGAATTTGAGATTGTTCATGGCAGATCATGATGAAAATGTTGATGTAGACATTTGGTATGTAGATTCAAGAGCGTCAAAACACATGACAAGGAACAAGCACTGGCTGGAGGATTTTAAAGAGATCAATGAAGGTGCACAAATTTACTTAGGAGATGACAGAAGTCATCAAATCAAAGGATGTGGGAAAGTTTTTGTTATTCTACCTGATGGTAATATTAAACAAATTTACAATGTAATGTATGTGCCTGGCATAACTAAGAACTTGATTTCTGTATCAATGATTACAGATCAAGATTTGAAAGTTGAATTTTTAAAATCTAACTGTTACATTAAGGATCTACTAGATGGAATGAAGACAATTGCTACAGGAATCCGAACAGGAGGACTATACAAGTTGGATGTGAGACCTGCACCGGTTCGAGCATTGACAACAGCGAGCCTGACTATAGAAGAGCTTTGGCACCAGAGATTCGGCCACATCAATTACAATGATTTGTTGTTACTACAGAGGAAAGAAATGGTAAGAGATCTTCCTATGCTAAAGCAAGTACATAATGATTGCAATGCTTGTACTTTAGGAAAAATGCATAGAGAAGAATTCCCTGTTAGAGTAGAAAAGAAACAGAGGGATATACTGGAGTTAGTGCACACAGACTTTTGTGGTCCCATGCAGACAAAATCATTAGGAGGTGCAATGTATTTCCTACTGTTTATTGATGACTATACGAAGTTTTCTTTTGTGTATTTCTTAAGTAAGAAGAGTCATACATTCGAATACTTTAAGCAGTTTAAAAATATGATTGAAAGACAAACAGAAAAACAGATAAAAATTTCTTGTTCTGATCAAGGGAGAGAATACAGGAAAGATGAGCTGATCAGATATTGTAAAGATCATGGGATTTTGCCGCAGTTCACAGTACCCCATACTCCATAGCAGAATGGAGTAACAGAAAGGAAGAACAGAACTCTGGTGGAATGTGCTGGAAGTATGCTTACAGGTAAGAATCTTTCAAATGGTTTTTGGGCTGAAGCAGTGAGTACTGCAGTTTATTTAAAAATAGGAGTCCTACAAGAAGTCTTGAGTTTAAAACTCCTTTTGAAGCTTTATATGGATATAACCCTGTAGTAAAACACTTAAGAATATTTGTATGTAAAGCATTTGCCCACATACCCAAGGAAGATAGAAAGAAAATAGACTCAAAAATCATCAGATGCACTTTTATAGGGTATTGTTCGTCAAATAAAGCATACAGATTATTTAATCCCTCTACTCACAAGATCTTTGTTATTAGATATGTTAAATTCCATGAGCAAGATAGTGAAGAAACTGATGAGCACTATGATGGATGGGACTTTCCATACATTGAAGAAGAGGATGCAGAGAACAATCAAGGTTAGTAGTGAACAAAGGCAGAGGATGAACAACAACAACAACAGCAACAACAACAACAACAACAACAACAAAAACAGTAGAAGGAATAAATAAGGTTTGAAACCACCACCCCACCACTCAGGAGATTAGGTAGAAAACTCAAATTCCTGCAATATATAGGGAAAATGTTTTTATAACTAGTATGATGAATGTGATTGAACCATCTAGTTATAAAGAAGAAAATGAAAGTAATGAATGGAAAATAGCCATGGAACAAGAATATGATTCAATAATTAGAAACAACACTTGGGAATTGGTAGAACTCCCTAGAGGAAAATAGGTCATAGGATGCAAATGGTTATATAAACTAAAAATTAATGCAGATGGAACTATAGAAAAACTGAAAGCTAGGTTGGTTGCAAAGGGGTACACACAAAAATAATGGATAGATTATGAGGAAACCTTCGTCCCTGTAGCTAAATTGAACACCATCAGAATGTTAATTGCTTTAGCTACTAAAAAACATTGGGTGATGCACCAACTAGATGTAAAGTCTGCATTTCTGAATGGGGAACTGAAAGAAGAGATTTATTTAGAGCAACCGGAAGGGTTTGTCCAGAAGGGAAAAGAACATTTAGTATGTAGGTTGAAGAAAGCACTCTATGGACTAAAATAAGCTCCCAGGTCATGGTATGAGAAAATCGATTCATTTTTTCTACAAGATGGCTACAATAGAAGTAAGAATGACTCTAATCTTTACACCATGAAAGATGAACAAGGGTGTGTAGTGCTCATTTCATTATATGTATATGATTTGATAATTACAGGTGATGCTATATATCTAATTGATGAAATCAAGCAGCAGATGTCACAGATGTTTGAGATGAAGCATCTCAGTGAACTCAAATATTGTTTAGGTCTCGAGATCTAAAGAGATTCAGGTCAATCATTTTTGTCTCAAGCAAAGTATGTCAAAGGCCTATTAGAGAGGTTTAGAATAGATTAGTGCAAGTCTGCACCAGTACCATTGCAGCAGAACATCAAATTGCAGTGTGAGGATGGCTCAAAAGAGGCAGATGCAACACTTTACAGACAACTGGTTGGGATACTAATCTACCTAACCACCACTAGACCTGATTTGGCTTATGAAGTCAACGTGTTAAGCCAATCTATGTCTAAGCCACTTGAAAGCCATTGGAATGTAGCGAAGAATGTTTTGAGGTATCTACAAGGTACTATAGATTATGGAATTATTTACACTGACTCTTCTAATGTTAGACTGGTAGGATTTGCAGATTCAGATTGGGCAGGAAATGTAGATGATCGCAGATCTATAATAGGTTATGCATTCAGTCTTGGATAGGGTGATCACTTGGAGTAGCAAGAAATAGAACACAGTCTCCTTGTCCTTAGCAGAAGCAAAGTATCAAGCCATGTGTACAGCAACGTGCGAGGTAGTTTGGTTGCGGAGACTTCTCCAGGATGTTGGGGAAGAACAAACAGTGGCAACAACAATAAGATGTGACAATCAAAGTTCAATCAAGCTGGCCAACAATCTAGTGTTTCACAAAAACATGAAACATATTGATACTCAATTCCATTTTGTAAGGGAGAAAGTGTAATCTAAAGAAATTCATCTGGAATATTGTAATACATGTGATAATGTTGCGAACATTTTCACTAAGCCCCTTGGAAATGTAAAATTTCAAATGTTTAGGGAGATGTTAGTCATATATGTGAACCCATTCTCCATTAAGGGGGAGTGTTGAAGATAATGGAGAATATCCTAGAATAGGTAGAGTTGGTTCACGTAACCTCAAGATAGGAATTAGTTTCTGCAGTTCTAAATTCCCTAAAACCATGTATTCTATTTAATGTGTAATGTTGATGAACAATGTCGAGCATTTTGTAGAGCTAGACTCTCGTGGTTTAGACTCTCTTTCGTAGAATTGACCAGTGGGTTTTATTTTCAATGATACAAACATTGCCATTTTTATCACTTTTAAATATATTATAGAGTTCCCTTTCAATCTTTTAAATATCGTTTCAATTTTGAATGCTTCAATCATTTGTGAATCTTTCAAGGTCTCTGGTAACGATAAACAAGTTTTTGTCACCGAAAATCTACTGGAAGTTCAGCCTATGTGTGTCCCTCAAGTTTCTTTCTTGATAGTCGACTGTTCTCTCTGCTTGGAGTATGTAAGTGTATGAATTTATATTTAATTTGCATTTAATATTCTTTCACTTGGATTGTTTTGCTTCCAGCAGAACTGGATACCTTGGAAGCAGATTTTGCATGTATGATCATTTGTTTCAATTACATTTGCATGTGATGGGCTGATAAGGGCAACAATGCATGAAGGACTCTGTAATTTACGACTTTACATATTATGAGGAAATCTTGCAAATAATAGAAGCTAATAGTGTGCTAACGATATGTGATATTGAATTTAAGGTCATGAAGACTTTTGATTCATAATGACAGCTACTTTTGATGCTGGTAATTAGGCCGATAGGCCTTTCCTATGCATCAACAATTGTCAACACTTTTACTATCCTCCGTTCGATCAGGGGAGACACTTTCAATGGTTGATTTGAAGTGTGATTGCTTTTTCCAAATATCGGCTGAATTGCCTTACTGCTTTTTCCCATTCTTTTATGTCACTCTTGAAGATATTTTCACTGCTTTTTCCCTGCCAATTATTGTTGCTGATGTTCTTCCCTGGCTTTTGGCGAGCACTGTTCTTCTTCCCTAGCTTTTGGCAATCACAGACTCATCATTTTCTTCAGTACTCTGCGTCACATTAGCTTTCCTTGTTTCTTGTTCAAGTTTATTTTCTTTGTTGCATGGCCATGTATTTTGGATTTTACAAACCATTTGAAACTCAGATTGCCAAACTCCCTGGGAATGCTTCCAGTGATTTTGTTGCTCGTCAGAGAAATCCATTTTAATTCACTACAATCTACAAGTTTTTCTTCAGTACTCTACGTCGCATTGGCTTGCCTTGTTTCTTGTTCAAGTTTATTTTCTTTGTTGCATGGACAAGTATTTTGGATTTTACAAACCATTTGAAACTTAGATTGCCAAACTCTCTGGGAATGCTTCCAGTGATCTTGTTGCTCGTCAGAGAAATCCATTTTAAATTACTACAATCTGCAAGTTTTTCACCCTGTTAGAAAATTGTTGTTCAGGATCAGATTCTTGCGCTGGCTGCACCCACCGAGCTCATGAGGGATCCGGCCCTCCAACCCATTGAACCACAGCATCAAATGTTCCAGATTCTTTAGCTGGCCGAGCTCGGGGGGAATCTGGCCTCTCAAAAAATTAGACTCAGGTCTATTGTTTTCAGCCTAGTGCATTGAGCTAATGTAACAGGGATTTGCCCTATTATGAGGTTATCTGGGAGCCTACGCGCTTCTGGAGCAGATGCAACCGGGCAAATTATAAGCGGCAATGTTCCGGACAATCTGTTGGAACTCAAGTCTGCAACTCTCAAATTCGCGCAGCTTGAGATCGATGGCGGGAAGGGTCCTATAATGTAGTTATTACTGAGAAGCAACTTGTCAAGGGCATGGACATTTCCTAGAATCGAATCTGCTAAAAGCCCGAAAATATTATTGTTCTGTAAATTCAGAATCTGCAAGGAAGAACATGTGGAGAACGATGAGGGGAAGGGGCTGGAGAGATTGTTGGAGGAAAGCAGAAGCTGTTCTAGCAATTGACAGCAATTCCCAAGCTCCGGGGAATTGAACCCCCGAAGTGATTTTGGGAAATGTCCAGCCTCCGGAGACTTGTAAGTTCACCCAGAGATCTTGGGATGGTACCCTCGAATTCAGACTCTGCAATGCAATGCATTTGGAGAACGAGGGCGGGATCTCTCCTACCAGATGGTTCGAGGACAAGTCTATAGATACCAAATTATGGCAGGCAGAGAGGTTCAGATCGAAAAAAGATATTGGCCTGGAAAAATTGTTGAATGAGAAATCTAGTATCTGGAGTTGCGCCTGAGAGCTCAAAAAATTTGCAGGCAGAGTGCCGGATAAGTTATTGCGAGACAAATTCACAAAGGTGAATTGATGGGATTCCAAGAATTGTTCAGGAATGGGGCCTGTGAAGCCACTGGAGGAGATATCTATTTGCTGTAAGGTAAAGGGTAACTGGGTCAGAGACGAAGCATTACCAGAGAATGCATTGCCTGGGAGATTCAATACCCGGAGCTTGTCAAGGCTGGCTATGGCAGACGTGGGGAGAACCCCAACTAAGCCCGCTCTGCTCAAATCCAACTCTGTTACTCACCCATCTACACAAGTCACACCATGCCAGAAGCTGCAAGTCTCGTGCATTAAATCCCATCCATCCAGGATCCCGCCCGGGTCCTTTTCTACTAATTTCTTCAACCTTATCAACGCTGCCGCGTCGGTTTGCTTGCTGGAAGCCAGCGGCAAGGAACGAGACCCTAAGGAAGCCAATGTGAGATTCAAGAAAATGGACAACAGAAGAAAAAATTGGGAACCAATAATCCTATGAAGGGCTTTTGGATCCATGGAAAAAATCTCTAAACTCTGCGAGTCTATCGATAGATTGCTACTCAGCTTTGGGTATATTATGATGATCATAAATCCTGCTTTTCATTATCCTCGAAATTCCAATTGCTCAAAACAAAAAAGAGAAGGCCGAGATGAATGCAGGTTGACAAACCGTTTTGCATTTTGGATTTTACAAACCGTTTGCATTTTGGCGTCCTGCACAGGGCACGGTTTCTTTGTTGCATGGCCATGCACGGTTTCAAACATGTCTTCGCGGATGAAATTCTTGATCCATTGGAATAAAATTCTCGAAATTTTTTATGGATAGAAGCAGTGTGCTTTTGGTTTTCAATATTTATGGGTTTTACAAAAGCAGCGTGGAACCTAATTTTTCCAACGGTTTCAATCCATTATTTTTTTATTATGGTGAAGGTATGGAAAAATCGCAAGGGCTTTTAGAGCTTTTATTTTATTTGGCATTTTTTGCTTAATGGTTTTGTTCTGTCTATTAATTTTGCAACAGGGGAAGAGAAGAGTTTGCTATGGAAGGATAATATAAGACGAGAAGCTTCGATTTGATTTTGGGTAATGAACTTACTCTAAAATGAAATAAGACATTCAATGTGCTCCTTGTAATATAGATATAAACAAAACATCTAAAGAAAAGTAATTGCACAATGATAAGTAATTGCACAATGATCCAGTGCAAAAAAGAAAGTAAAGTTTTCCACCAACCAATTAACTCTTCTAAAAAAATTCAAAAATTCTAATTTAATAATTCTATCGGCCTCTCTTTGTACCTAGTTGATAGTGTCTTCAACTGCACCGTTGTTATCGCAGTTTCACTCTACGACTTGACTTTTACCTTCTGCATGTATTTAATTATTTTCAATTTCAAAGTATTTCCCAAACTAAATTTCTGAAATCGTTTCCCCGTCTAATCTCTATGTTTTGATGTCCAATGGTAAGGGCTAGATTAAACAAATGGATTCATAACTAATAGAACTTAGTATGTTGCACCAATTTCATAGAAAGTAGCATCAGCATCAGTTATGGGCCTTCCGTCATGGTTTTCTTCCAAAAAAAATTTCAAATATTTAATTTAAATTAATTTGAATGCTAATTTTTAATTTAAACCTAAAACTTAATATAACCAACTCATACAAACTAATTAATTTAATTTTATATTAAATATAAATTACATACTTTTAACCTTTCTAATAATATTTAAACAAAAAAATATTAAATATAAACTACAAATTTTAGCCTCTCAGATAATATTTAAACCGAGTACAACTTACCTTACCCAAACAATTAATTTAATACCTCATAAGTAACACTGAATTTATATTATAAATATAAATTACAAACTTGTGCTCTTTTTAGTTTTAAGTTAATTTATTTGAGTAACATCTCAACCGCACTATTAATTCTAACCCATTGACTCAGTAAAATTTTAGTTTCATTAAGTGATTGATTTTAATTTGTTGTAGTGAAAATTTTCAGTTTCATTAACTGATTTGATTTTAATTTTAATTTGTCTTTTCATTAACGGATTGATTTTAATTTTAATTTGTCTTTTCATTATAGCGTGTAGAGTCATTACTTTAGTGCCCATTCACAGATTGCCATTTTCGTGGTTCATATTGTCTTCATCGTTAGTATGCCATTACTATGCACATTCCATCGTGTAATAAGATAAGCCTTCGTTGGCTGCTTCCCTTATAATAACAATACTAATAATAATAATAAAATGAAGAAAAAATTATTACCATAACGATATTGGGGTGATATACTTTACAATTAAATAGTTATAATAGAAATTTTATGTACTCTCAATAAGAGTGTTTTGTAATTTTAGAATAAAAAACCAAAATAACTTTAATCTTCTAGCCACAAAACTTAATATTAGGTATAGTGAAATCATAAATATTTACTGTTAACCACTTCTATATAATGGAAACCACCTAACTTGTAAACATTCTTGCATTTATTCTCTATTACAACTTTGCAACTAATCTCTGCCACTTCTTTGTTGAAGCTATGGATTACTCTTGCTCCAACTCTTGATTTATTCTTAGTCTTACTTTGCATCTATTATTTTCCACGTCTCTATTACTCTTACTCCACATTATTCCTACTCAAGTTCTACATTTAATCTTTTCTCTAACTCTCGATGCAAAGTGTATTACACCTCTATCAACATTCTCTCACTTGTCATATACCCTATAAATGGTATAAGGGAGAATGTGTGAATGACATGTTAATTTCTACGGCCCATAAGGGTTGTAGATTGACAACATTGTTTGAATTTAATTATGCTCACTAGTTTTGTCAATGCATTTGCAACATTATTCAAGTTCTCAATTTATCTAATATTAACTTTCCATCTTCTACAATGTCCCTAAAGAAATTATATTGGATATCTATATGCTTTGTCTCTCCATGAAAGATGGGGTTCTTAGCTAGGAAAATGGCGTTATTAACACCACATTAAATTGTGGCAGTTTGTGGCTTACCCCTACTTTTGAACATAGTTTCATAAGTCATATGACCTCCTTACAAGCATGAGTAGTTTCCATATACTCTTCCTTTTCAGTGAAAAAGTGACCATAGCTTGCCGCTTTCTCATCCACCATATTGCTCCACCAAACAACTAAAAGACATAACCAATTATGTATCTTCTTATATCTTCATTCCTACCCAATTAGAAACCACATGACATTGTATATCCACTAAGTTTGGGTCCCATGAAACATCACCATGATACCAAATGGAATATTTATAGACACCTTACAAATACTCAAAGACCCTCTTCAATACATCCTGGTGTTTACACCTAATATTAGCTATGAACCAACTTAAGGCTACAACTACCTTGACAATTTATTGCTTTTATAGACCATAGTGTTTAAGACTCCCACTACCTAGATAATGTATAGCTTGTATAGACCATAGAATACATTAAACTACGAACCACATGGTCTAGGTGGATCCCTAATGACTGAAAAATTGAAGTCTTCGAATCTCAGCAAAACCAAGGTTAGATTGAAGAGTTCGTTTCCATAATTCCAATGGTGCAAATGACGCCTCAATCCGAGTGTGTATGACCAAATTATCGTAGTTTGAAGTTGAGAGGACAAGAAAGAAAAGAGGTGCCCACCATGTGCCATGTGGGACCCATGGCTTGCATGGCATCAAACTAATGACCTACCATCCAACGACACTTGTCATGGGATGATTGGCTCCTTGAGCCCTACAGAAAAACAAATATATATATATATATATATATATATATATATATATATATATATATATATATATATATATATATATATATATATATATATATATATATATATATATATACATACATATATATATATATATATATATAGATATATATATACATATATATATATATATATACCCATATCAAACAAAAAGTTAACTTTGTTGTAAAGTGGGTTGTGTGGTTGTTGAAACCATATATTAACCCCATTTATTGTCATATTATGGCATATAAAGTAAACCAATGAAAAGGGGGGTTTATATAAAGTGTTAGAACGGTTTTTAAAACCATATGTGACATATATGGTAATGGACTTAGGTCAACGCAACCAATTTATATAAAACATCGAGGATGGGTGAGGCCCATGGGCTTGACCCTGAGAGCTCCTCAATCCAAAAACTCTATTTTCCTTCTGCCAACCAACATGCCAGCAAGACTGCCTTTGTAATTGCCGCCCACAACTTAATATTTAAACCTTCAGTTTCCATTCAAACGAAGGATGCCAATGGTGGTGTGAGCACTGAACCAAGTGAAGGGAACAAAGAGTAGAATGGAACCATGACCATTAACCATGAGAGAAATTGTGCGTGGCATAAACTTCAAGTAGCATATTCGAGATGAATATTCCATGGAATATTCTAGGAATATTCTTATGCAAACTCTGTCTTCGGGGGCCAGAATTACACATTAAAAAATTGGGTCAACTTTATACTCATTTTAACTAGAATTTCTTAAGGATTATAATGGTGTAGTTAGTTTTTGCATATGGGCAATGGAATTTAGGGTTTATGGTAGAAACTCACCTTCTTCATTAGTTGTTGGGCAAGAAATTCAAGACATCAATGCAACTTTCAAAAGTAGGTCATGTTTATAGTCAAAAGTCTCACGAGGATGAGACAGACCTATTGACACTGTGATTGTTGTCATTTGAGCAATCAAATTTCAATTCACTACCAGGAATGGATGTATAATGATGTTTTTTTTATGTACTTGCCTTTCATTTTTATGGGATAAATGAAGCGACCTCACCACTATTGAAGCAGGGCATGGAGAGATAGTAGACACTGGACAAACTCCGTTATCAAACTTTTTGTGTGCATTTTTTTGTGGTCTCTTCTATGTTTCTTCTTCTTTAAGTATTTGAACAAATGGTTTTTACATGCTCCTTCATGCAATTATGCTAACATAAACTGAATACAAGATCTTGGATAATGCCATTAAATCATAGATTTTAGATCAAGTTTGATATCCGAGTCATCTTCTTTCTAATGTGAATTGTGAGTGTGAGTGATAAATAGGAATGCCAAGCTTAAAAAGGTTGAAGGTAAACCTTATTCCTTTGATCCAGAGATTTAATGCGCAACACGAAGAAGGAAAATGGTAGATGAAAATGCCCATATTGAGAATGAGCGAGATTTCTACACTATGGAGAATAGAGTAGACAAATTATTTGTAAATTATGTGGAGATATTGGCAAAGAAGGAAAAGAAGAAGAAAGAGAAAGTAAAGGACAATGTTTCAATGAATCAAGAAAATGGAGGAGAACGTCTTAAACCTCCATCCCCATATTCTAGTGAAAATTCTTCTTCATCATCATCTCATTCTCATCGTTCTAATAGACACCTTAGAAATGGTTCTAATTTTTTTTAAAGTTAGGTGTAATGTTTGATTTGTCTATGCTTAACGAAGAATCTAATGCAGAAAATCTAAATGATTGGATAGGCAGATTGAAGTGTATTGTTATATAATACAATATATCAAAGAAGATGAGGCCAAGATCGAGTTAGCATCTCTTCGACTAGGAGACACCACTTTCATATGGTGGGAGAAAAAACTTTAAAAAAGTAGTAAGCATGTGGGTAATCTCCTTTATTCTTGGTATAATAATTTTTTCTACTTTAAAAGGCCAATTTATCCATTGGGATATGGACAGAAAGCCATAATAGAAAGTAAACATTTGAAACAAGGCAAAGGCAAAGATGTTCAAAGTTTCATAGAGTAGTTTAGGAAGTAAGATTTGGCATTGGGAATTACTTTATATTAACCTGATACTTTGATGAAATATATTGGTTCTTTACATAATTATCTCTGACATTCTTTGTTGTTGTTTGAACCCACTACTCTTGATTCGACTAGTGTGAAATCCATTCACCTTGAAATTAGGGGAAAGTATGAACAAGATAATTGTTAAAAGAAGGCAACAACAAAAAGGAAAAAGGAAGTAAAGCCCTATTGCACTCATTGCAAGAAATAAGGGCATGATGAGGAGCACTGTGGGAAACTGCATATAGAATTGAAGCCAAAGTCGAATGGAAGAAAAGGGACGCAGAAGATTGTTTCTACCATGCAATAAGACCATGAATATGATTCAGATGATGGGTGAAGGTCACAGTTATTGGATTTTTATGTGTTGGACCAATTGACTTGGGTTTTGATTTAGGAAATGAGATGAAGATTACAACTATTGGGATTCTAGGTGATGGACCAATTGACTTGGGTTTTGATTTAGGTGATGAGACGAAGATTGCAGCTAGTGTTATACCAAAGAGTGAGAAGAGCACCAAAGACTACATGGCTTCAAGAACTTGAGGAGATCAACTAGAGCATTCAAGCTGAGAATGTTGAACTAAGAAGACCTCTACAAAAAACACAAGAGGATAAGAAAGGATTGAAACTTCAGTTATGAGCCACTGAAAATGCCTTGGAAAAGTTGAAGTGACATGATTACTTAACAAGGACATCATCACCAAATCTAGAATCGACAACTGAGGTAAATGGCATCAATGATTCTTTTGTTTAATGTTCTCCTTATGATGATGACTTTGGTGCATTTGAAAAGAACACTACAAGGTTGGATTGAGGCTAATGAAGAAGATGGGATACGAAGGAAAGGGCCTAGGATTTAATGGCCAAGGCATTGTGAATCACATCCAAGTCATGGAATTACCTCAATATGCGGGATTACACTATGTTAGAAGGGAAGAATCATTAGAGTTCTCAAGCGATAAGTCTGAGACAATGAAATATGATGAGAGACATTATGACCTTCTAGTGAGGATTCCAAAGGAAGAGCTAAGGAAAGCTCTCCTCTTTAGAGTCACATATGAGACAACCATTTAAACAAGGTTAAGAAAGTTTGGAGGAATAAGAACTATTGCAACAAGAAAGGACACCAAAGAGCTAGTTGTTGGGAGTTCCATCTAGAGTTGCATCCTAAGAAAATCCATCCAAGGTTGGAAGCCTTTTATGTAGTTTGGCATGAACACTATTATAAATCACATGTTGTGGAATTGTTTGTAAAAGTGATGAATGTATAACATTACTTATATATGAAACATAGTCATATTTTGGCTTTTAATTGGATAACATGGTGTATGGTTTTTGTTGTAAAATTGACCATGAGTGTTCTATAAACTCTTGGAAAGTATGGTTTTGTTTGGGTCTTGTAAGTTGGACATGTATTGAAAACAAAAAAATTACATATGGATATAGGTGTCAATTTCATCATTCCAAGTTCTGAAGTGTAAACATGAAGGAAAGGAAAGTGTGGCCTATTAGAGACATTTGTTATGTAGATCAGATTGTAGTACTATTTATACTTTTGGAGGACCAAAGTCCTTCAGTGGGGAGGAATGATCCAGGTGGATCCCTAATGGCCCAAAAAATGAGGTCTTTGAATCTCAATGAAACTAATGTCAGATCAAAGATCTTGCTTCCATGATTCCAGTGGCACAAATGATGCCTCAATCCGAGTTTGTATGACCAAGTTATCATAGTTTGAGTTGATAGGACATGTAGGAAAAGGTGGGCCCATAATATGCCACATGGAACTCATGGCTTGCATGGCATCCAACTAGTGGCCTACTTGCTAATGGCACTTGTAATTGGATCATTGGTTCCTTGGGGCCTACAAAAAAATTATTAAAATAATCCCCATATGAGACATATATATATATATATATATATATATATATATATATATATATATATATATATATATATATATATATATATATATATAGATATATATATATATATAGATAACCATATCAAACAAAAAGTTATTTTTAATGTGGGTCTTATGGTCATTGAAACCATATATTAAAACATATCATATAAAAACCCATGTATTGTCATCATGGAAAATTTTAGGGGCTAATGTTCGCCCAGTGGGCTAATTTTCCATGATTTTTCCAAAAAAAAGATTCGCCAATTTCCAATTTTATAAAAGACGATTCGCCCAAATTTTAGAATATAAAATTATTTTACCTTAAAAATCGCCAACATTGTATAGAGGCTATATATAAAATCATTATAAATTTGAATAATTTTACAAATATATCAATAAACATTTTATAGTTTGCATATTAGGGATTAGTGAGATTCGCCAATGTTTTTAAACTTCAAGAAATTTTTCCATCCTTAAAATTTTCCTTGATTGTCATATAATGGTATATAAAACAAACCAATGAAAAGGCTTTGTGGGGGGGGGTGTTATATAAATTGTTTGTTCTAGTTTTTAAAACCATATGTGACATATATGGTAACAGATTTAGTTCAGTCTAGCCAAGTTATATAAAACGAAGAGGATGGGAGAGACATGTGAGCTTGACTCCCAGACTTCTTCCAATCGAATGCTCTATTTAATTTCTGCCAACCAACATGCTACAAAGACTGGATTTGCAATTTCCACCCACAACACAATATTTAAAATTTCAGCTTCCATTTGGATAGAGGAGGATGACAAAGGCGAGCACTAAACCAAGAAAAGGGAACCAAGAGAAGAATGGAACCATGACTAGGATGCAAGAAAGGAACTATGCACAACGTGAAATTTAAGAGGATTATTCTAGAAGAATATTCCCTAGAATATTCCTATGCAGAATATGTGAGGAAGCTTAAAGATTCCATGAAGGGCTAGAATTGCAGGTGGCAAAATGGGGTCATATTTATACTCATTTTAACAAGAATTTTGCAAATATTGAAATGGTGCAGTTAGAATTTACATATGGGTAGTAAAATTTAGGGGTCATGGCAGAAACCCACCTTCTTCATTAATTGTTGGGCATGAAGTTCGAGACAACAATGCACCTTTCAAAAGTGGGTCATGTTTATAGTCAAAAGTCTCAAGAGGATGAGACAAATCTGTTGGTGCTGTGATTGATGTCATTTGAGCAATAAAATTTCAAGTCACTCCTAGGAATGGAGGTAGAATAATTTGATTTTCCATGTACTTGCCTTACTTTTTGATGACATGCATGGAGCAACCTCCGCACTATTGAAGTAGGAATTGGAGATGTAGTCCACACTTAACGAACTCTATTATTAAAATTTTTGTGATTATTTTTTTGTGGTTATTTTATATTACTTCTTATTTACATATTTGAACATATGGTTTTTACATGCTCATTCATGAAATTTCGCTAACATAAACTGAAAAAAAAGAGATCTCGGATACTGTCAGTAAATCCAGAATTTTAGTCACCACACTAGGAAAGGAATAAAAACCATATAATTTCGCTTTGTAGGCATTACAGGGAACTACAATAATAACCATATTGCACTTACTATTGAAAGACATTATGATTTTATGCTTGTAATTATTTAAGTTAGAAACATTAGCCATGGTGCTAAGATTAAATTTGAACATTTCAATTATAGATGTAGATATTTATGTGCAATAATAAATAAAAAGTTCTTTTCTTGGAAATATTATGGGAACTAATACATGAGTAGTCAGAGTGCTATGTTGTCAAATAATTGTTTAAATGGTTGACGTCCCAAGTAGTGGACAAGTAAAGGTGGAAATCATCATAGTTAAAACCTCTCTTGATTCCCAAAGGTTCCAGGAGGAATGATCACCACTAAGAGACAAAATAACTAGAGAGAGACATTATGCTAGGTGGGGGAAAAAGAGTAGATGGATGGAGATAAATTAAGTTCTAGAAAGAAAATAAACAAAGAATCATGTGAAAATCCTAGGCATGGAAAACAGTGAGTAAACATGGATAAAGAAGGATGCTGCTAGAGTTTGTGTAGGAAGCAGGAAAATTTTCCAACAAAAGAACATAATATTACTAGTAGCATAGAAGCCTAAGGTTTTGGGGGAATTGTTGTGGTTGTAATTTTTTGGTTCGGAGGAACATGTTGGTTCCTACTATATTTACAAGTGTTCATATAAGTAAAAATAATACTGTAGTCGTTCTATTATCAGGAAAGTTTGGTTTCGACACGTGTAATTACAATTAACGTTTAGCATGTGGTTGAACAAGGAAGAATACATTTAATTAATAGAGAAAGAAAGACAAGTAGTTATAATGAAACAATACATTTATAGTAATTCTCTTGAATGCGTGGAACTATTGGAAATAAGTAAAGCATGGATACATTTGTGTTTCATAGTAAAAAGAGAAAAAATATTTAGATATAGGGTGATATATTGAAAAGATCAAAGATAAATATATATGGTTTCAATACAAGAGGAGGAATATTCCTAAATCAATAAGCTAAAACAACAAATTTTAATATGATAATATTTTGGATAAGTATTGCTAGTTTATCATGAACAATGAGTTTATGGAAAATTTCAAGCTACCACACAATCAAACAAAAATATTTAAGCATGTTACACGTGCAATACCACTTGGTTATGTAAAACCCTCTCAGTAGTTAGTTTCAAAATGTAATTGTACATGTATCCTACAACTACACTTTCCACATAAATTTTTCTAAGAAAGACTTTCACTCTTGACTTTGGTCAAGTATTTAAGGGAGGAAAATATGAAATAAACTAGGAAACTAAGTAGGTTTGTTCAAACCCTAACCCATCATCGAGAACCTCTCTATATGTAGAGAACATGCAAAATTGATCCGTGTTTAAACAAGAATGCAACAAATTACAGATATAACCATAAATATAGATATGCAACAGAAATAACACTTCATTTCATTAATACTGAATATTGAAATATGCTTACAAATAGAATGGAAATAAGACTAGCTTGGGTGATGGTAGCTTATCACTGAGAAGAGATGTGGTGGCTACATGACTATGAATTGTGTTACAATGAGGCTCAAAGGCCTATTTATTATTGAGAAACAATGGAAGATCCTAAACATCCGAAAACCTAACCCTAGTAGACGAAGCACCAAAGTATGGGCCCCATTTGGATAAATTGGTACATCAACTTCCTGGGGTCGTAACTTTGGCATACGATCTCCATTTGATGTGCATAATACCTCATTAGAAAGATCTATCCGAGGACTACTAATTTTGTTTGTTCTGGTTTTTAAAACCATATGTGACATATATGGTAATGGATTTAGGTCAGTGTAAACAATTTATATAAAATGATGAGGATGGGAGAGACATGTGAGCTTGACACCAAGGCCTCTTCCAACCGAATACTCTATTTACCTTCTGCCAACCAACATGCCAACAAGATTGGATTTGTAATCTCCACCCACAACATAATATTTAAACCTTTAGTTTCCATTTGGATGGAGGAGGACAATGGAGTCGAGCACCGAACCAAGCGAAGGGAACTATGAGAAGAAAGGAACCATGACTCGGACAAAAGAGAGGAACTATGCACAATGTGAAATTCAAGAGGAGTATTCTAGAAGAATATTTCCTAGAATATTCCTATGCAGAAGATGTGAGGAATATTAAAGATTCCCTGAAGGGCTAATTGCAGGTGGCAGAATGGGGTCAACTTTATACTCATTTTAACAAGAATTTCACAATGATTGAAATGGTGTAGTTAGTTTTTGCATATGGGTAGTACAATTCAAGGGTCATGGAAGAAATCCACCTTATTCATTAATTGTTGGGCATGAAGTTCGAGACAACGATGGACCTTTCAAAGGTGGGTCATGTTTATAGTTAGAAGTCTCAAAAGGATGACACAGATTTGCTGGTGCTGTGATTGATGTCATTTGAGCAGTCAAATTTCAAGTCACTCCCAGGAATGGAGGTATAATGATGTGTTTTTCCATGTACTTTCCTTAATTTTTGATGAGATGAATGGAGCAACCTCCCCACTATTGAAGCACGACCTGGAGACGTAGTCCACACTTAACGAACTCTATTATTAAAATTTTTGTGTGCAACTTTTTGTGGTATATTTTATGCTACTTCTTATTTACGTATTTGAACATATGGTTTTTACATTTTCTTTCATGCAATTGTGCTAACATAAACTGAAAATAAGATCTTGGATACTATCGGTAAATCCGATATTTCAGTCACCACATTAACAAAAGTAATAAAAAACATATACTCTCTCTTTGTAGGCATTATAGGGAGCTACTGTAATAACCCTATTGCAATTAGTATTGGAAGACATTATGATATTATTCTTGTAATTATTTAAGCTAGAAACATTAGCCATGGTGCCAAGATTAAACTTCAACATTTGAATTATAGATGTAGATATTTATGTGCAATAATAAATAAAATGTTTTTTGTTGGAAATATTATGGGAACCAATATGTGAGTAGTCACAGTGCTCTACTGTCAAATAATTGTTTAAATGCTTGGCATCCCAAGTAGTGGACAAGTAAAGGTGGAAATCATCATAGTTAAAACCTCTCGTGATTCCCAAAGGTTCCAGTAGAAATGATCACCACTAAGAGACAACATAACTAGAGAGAGATGTTATGCTAGGTGGGGGAAAAAGAGTAGATGGATGGAGATAAAGGCAATTCTAGAAAGAAAATAAAGAAAGGATCATATAAAAATCCTAGGTATGGAAAAGAGTGAGAAAACATGGATAAAGAAGGATGATGCTAGAGTTTACATGTGGAGGAGGAAAATTTACCAACAAAAGAAGACAAGATTACTAGTAGCATAGAAGCCTAAGGTTTTGGGGGACTTGTTGTGGTTGTAATTTGTTGGTTGGGTGGAACATGTTGGTTCCTACTATATTTACAAGTGTTCAAATAAGTAAAAATAATATTGTAATCATTCTATTACCAGGAAACTTTGGTTTTGAAACATGTAATTACAATTAGAATTTAGCATGTGGTTGAACAAGTAAGAATACATTTAATTAGCAGAGAAGAACAAAAAGTAATTAGAATGAAACAATACATCTATAGTAATTCTCGTGAATGCATGTAACTATTGGCAATAAGTAAAGCATGGATACATTTGTGTTTCATAGTAAAAAGAGAAAAAATATTTAGATATAGGGTGATATATTGAAAAGGGAAGATGTTATAGACATTTTTGTGCCTTACAGCTCTAAGCATGAAATGTCCATAAACCAAGGGCTCCTAAGTCCCTAAAAGTGTTGTTCTAACTCCTAAAGGAACAAGGTCAACAAATTACAGCTTCTCCCAGAAGTTCTCCACCAGAAACTGCTCAGAACTAGTCAAATCAGGATCATTTCAGCTGCTCCACTGGCTAGCTGCGTTGCATAGCACCCAAATACACTAGCTAGGTGCGTTGCAACGCACCTAAATGCACTACCAGGGTGCGTTGAGCGGGAAATGACAAGTGGCAGAGTCATTCCACGAGGTGGAGAGACAATGGAAGCTTCCAGAATCTTCTCCAATGACACTTGCCTCTCTGAATTCGACCAGGGATGAGTAAGAGGCTCTCAATCTCCAAGTGGAAGTAAGAACTGACAGAGAGAAGCCAATAATCAATTCATGAGCTGACTCATCCTCTTTGCATACATCTATATATGGATCCCTCATCCAAGAGATCCAGAGGCTGGAATATTGTACATTGCAGAGAATTGTTGTTGGTTTTGAGATAGATATCCGAGTATTGGGTGATTTATTCTTTGTTGGAGGGGAAGAGGGGCTTCTCTGCTAGGAGGTTGATGCTGGATTAGGAATCATCGGTTGTAACTCCTCCTGGATCTTCTTGTTATATCAATAAACTATTTGAGTTTCTCCTACATGCTTGTGTATCATTGATGTTTGTTAAATTTGTATGTTTAGCTTAAATCTGATCCTAAGCTATTTATGAATATAAATCCATGTCTTTGTGTAGTTTTCTTCTTCTGTGATCTTACAGGAACTTGGTGAAGCTAGGCAAGTAAGGAAGCAGGTAGCTGGAAGCTGTCAAAGAAGAGAGAGATTGGATCAAAGGACTAGCGCAAGACACAGGTTGGTTCATCCTATTTCTCTTTGTTTATAGCTCATAAAGAAGAATACAAAAGTAGTTTTCTCTGTTTGTTTCTAAGGTCACTGTCACACCTTAGTGGGACAGGGTCGTTCTGAATAGACACTTTTCCCAATAACAAAATGGCGACTCCACTGGGGAGATTGTCTAATTAGTTTGTTTGTGTATCTCTTGTTGTTTGTTTCATAAACTTATAAGTAGCATTCGAACTGCATTTGCCATAACAAATGCAAAGTAGACATCTGCTGCTTCAATCCATTCACTGGATCTGTTTATGATTTGAACAGCTGATTCATAGACTATCTGATTGCCCTTGTGATAGCTCTTAGACCCTCCTTAGATCTACCCCTGATTGTGCATTACTGATTGCTTTTACTCGGCCAAAAACCAAAGACTAAACTGCAAACTGTGACCCAGAACCCGGATAGAATTCTCGTTTCTACCCCAGCGCAGGTACTGTGAAGAGATCCTGCATTTCAACGCACTTCCCGAAAGGGCAACCTGCACTGCAATGCAGTTTCTCTGTGTAACAGGTGCGCTGATCAGCCTAGCCCTGTGCAGCTGAGGTTCTTGTGCTTCATTCTTTCCAGTTTTGTCTCTGAATTTTGCAGCCTGTGATCAGTATATGACTGTTTCAAACCCCTTTTCCTTACTGATATTCCGCCTCCTTTGTACAAAAGAACTGTAGATGTTTTTGTGTGTTTGTTACGTCATTTATAGTTTTTCATTGCGAAAGTAGAATAGTCATACTGTCGTCCTTTGATTTAGATCTGTTGCAAGTGTCGATTTTGATCATAGGAGAAAGTTTATTTGCTGTTGATAGTCGATTATGCTTTTACTTTTGCCTTTGGCTTGAATTTGTCACTTTCTAGTGTCGAAACGAGTATTTATTTCAAAATCATAAAGTGTCATAATCATCTCTACCTTTTGATTTCGAAAAGAAGCTTGTTTGTGTTTTCCACTTGAAAGCGAATTCAGATTTGTACAACAACTTTCTTTTTAGGCATCAATATTAAGAAAGTGAAAAACAAAACACATGCATATGAATTTGCATATTGGCAGTCTGTTTGGCTTGATTTAGGAAAAGTGCATTTACAGTGTGCTCTTTGCTCTTTGCGAAAAGATTGTGTCTTTCTTTTCCCTTAGTAGCTAGGATTTTCATTGCTGAAAAGAGATAAAAGCTTGTTTATCATCTTTAGATTGCATTTTAGGAATTAAATCTACATCTCGTGGTGATCCCAAAAGGCAAACTTCATAAGAAAGATCAACCTAAAATAAATTCAATGAACTTAACAACGCTTTGTAACTTAACGCACAACATTTAGAGGTCTAGGCTAGAGACGTATTCCAGCGTCGTAAAGCCTGGTAACTGTTGTCCTCACTGATGGTTGGGTGATTCCTCCACTTTGAGACGATAAGTGCCAGTACGGACTTGTGCTCCCACGTACCGTCGAGTATATATTGGGAGACCCCTATAGGCATAAAACCTTTATCCATAGGAAGTCGTGTCGGCTGCCCTACTGATCGCAATGCACCGAACACAGCATTCAGGAAGATTGACTGCCGTACTGTAAAAAGTATTCTGCAGTTTTGCGATTGGTTTGGTACTCCCTCTACCTAGACCTCCAGAGCAGTCCCTTTCGTTCCTTTTCAGACTCTTTAACGGAAAAGGTCCATCTGAGCACTTGTCACTTCAGGCTCATTAAAAATCGAAGGAGACTAGAGTCATCTTTTGTTTTTTCTCGACTCTTTAAAACTAAAAAAACAAGTTGTGTCAAAGCGTGTTAAAATTTATTTTAAACGGAATATTCATACCCTTTTCCTACGTTGATCTTTGGGTTGAGAAAATGGAGCCTACCAACCAAGGAATTCCCCTTGGTGGAAATCCTAGTCCCTTCTCCTCTTGGGGAGATGTTGGTGCGCCCCATATGGCCACATTGTCGCTTCCAGGACTGACAATTGGCTTGCCAGTATGGCTCTTCTCAACCAATGTCATTCAGAACACCACTATTCCTGAACAATCGAATCAGCAATTAGACAAGTCCAGAGTTACCCACCAGCCCTCTACTTCCTCTAATTCTTCCTCTCCTCCTTCCTCTTCGCTTGATGGAACTGGTAAAGCTAAAAGCCAAGTTCCTAAGGAGAAGAAGGGAAAGAAGAAGAAAGGGAAAAAGAAGAAGGAGCCAAAGGCGGATGGGGGAAAACGAGTGTCCTCTAATGAAAATCCACACACAGCACCGACCAGGCCTAAATCGCCATGTGTCATTTGCAAAGGAGACCACTTTCACAGAGATTGTCCTTGCATCCCTCGGATACTAAGGGACTGGTCTCCTCGTTTGCACAATCCGGTGTCATCAACCTCTGGAGATCATGTTGAAAGCACGCGGTCAACTAGTGAAAGTGAAGCCCCAGGACAAAAAGGGAAAGCTAGATTTCCTTGTAAACTGTGTGAAGGCGACCATGCCCTCCACCGTTGTCCCTTCTTAGACGAAGCTAAAAGAGTTTTGGATGATCGTCCAGTTTCACCGTTACGACTTCCTCCTGGATATAAAAAACTCTTGCCGAGTCTGTCACTAGTTGAGAATCCAGCTGGCCCGCTCAAGTGGTCAGCTGAAGCATCTATCATTGAAGATAAACCAACTAAATCCATACCAGGTGAAAGCCAAAAGGTCGAGGCGGCAGTTGACCCGGTCTTGCCTTCAGAGGTTTTATCTTCGGATGATACAGTCACTGAAGAGAACAAGGATGACACCGTCCAAATTCTCTTCATCAATACAGACTCCGACGAACATGGGGGTAATCTACCCATTCCTTTACCGCAGGAAGGAAGTTCGTCAGAGCCATACCCGGCCGTCTACTCGGTCCCACCTCCAAGCAACCTAGTTGTCTCCTTCGATTGGAATCAACTAGGCAGACCCCGCCTACCAACAAGTGTGCCATTCTGAATTATCGTTCAAATATATAGAATGGTCATGGCTGGTACCATCATAGATGAGGGGGCTTCTATGAGTATCCTTTCCTCTATTGCTTGGAAAGCGCTTGGTTCGCCATCGCTTTTGCCTGAGATGAGAAATCTGACAGGATTTGATAGAGGAACCAGTCGACCTTTAGGGATCCTTCCCGATGTGCCCATAACATTGAGAGGGAAGACAGTTCGCATGAACGTCATGGTCGTTCAAGGACCCTTGGATTATAACCTACTCCTTGGACGAGACTATATTTATTGCATGGGAGCCATCGTCTCCTCACTCTTTAGAGTAATGTGTTCTCTGCACGAAGGAAGAGTGGTCAAGATCGTGGACCAGCTTTCATTTCCCAGATCACGCATAGCAAATAGTCATATACAATCCCTAAATGGTCTCTTCACGCAAGAAATGTCTCGATCCCCAGTCCGTCCTCCAGATGAGTGCGAGTAATTCGGAGGGATATGACTGAAACCCAGGGGGCATGCGTCCTGGTCTGCTTCGGCAGGAAAACTTCGGATATAGGGTAGGTTTCCGTGGGAGAATATGACTAGTCTATACCCCGTCCGTCAGTGGAAGAGGGGTTATTCTAGAATAAGATTCTCTTGTCAAAGTTATGTGAGTTGGCGGACGTCGTCACTTGCCTTTGTTTATCTCGGTAGACATCGCCGAAGAAGTGTTTTGTTTGCACCGCAAATAGAGCAATCTTTGGTAACCTGTAAGAGGTAGGCCTCTCCTGATATAACAAATGTTTTGTCTGCAAATTGAGGGGTAACCATGAAACCATATTTTATACTTGGGGGCATGCAAACCTTTTGGAATGCAAGCAAGGGGCGGCTATTTATTTTTTAAATTTTTAGGACCTCTAACCCTTTAAACTCGTAGGATTAGTCGTCACCAAACTTGCATAAAGAAAGGATGTGGGGAAAAGATCTAAAAGTTGCCGTTTTTATATGAGACATTCTTATCATATCACTGGATTAATCGAGCAGTTTTAGCACATAGTTCAAGCTCGTTAAAAAATAAACATAATACCGAGCAAATGTTTCCACCCGCGTTTAAGCTCGTTAAAAAATGAACTATCCCCCCCCCCCCGGTAAATAACCACCGTGAATGAAACATTTCAGCCATTAAAGCCTTGGTCGTGTTTGCACCGTCATCTCCACTTTTCCATTGGCCGACCATTCACCTCCATTTGATTGTTTACCCATTTTGAGGAACAGCTGTGAAGAGTGATTTCACTAGCCATCCTTATGACACTGCCGTGATTGGAAAATTCCAAACCTTACCTGGAATCAGCTACTACCCATTTTATCACTCGTTCCTCAAAAGACGAGTCTTCTTTAAGCTCTTTTCAACTGACTCGTAAAATATGAAAAGATTGCCGAGTTTTGGCCTTCCAGCTCATTAAAGCGACCAGAAGTGCTATCCCTCCTCTAGATTTTAATCTTTTTGGACCTGAGGGATTATTGCACAAAAAGATCGAGCGCTTGTTTTGTTCGGTTCGTTAAAACGATCGAAAATCCATCCCTTCTGTATTGTTTTATACTTTTTCGGACTTAAGGGATTAGATGACGAAAAAGGAATTTCGGAGTTACCTTTACGTACCTTTTTAGACTCTCTAAAAATGAAAAGGACCAAGTTATCTTTGTCGCTAGACTCGTTAAAAAGATTAATAGCGACAAACTTGTCTTTAGACGAGAACGAGTTTCACTATCGCTAGGCTCATTAAAACATAGCGATGGGTTTGCCCGAAGGGCAAATTATAGAACAAGCATATGTTATCCTCCTCAAGCTTGACAAAAATAAAGAGGTACTGGTCAGCAATGACTGGGGAAAAATTGGGAAGAAAACTCAAAGAAACTTTATTGGTAGCAAGTCGCTCTTGAACATGACACTTCCACTCCGTGCCTGAGTCGGGTTGGGTTGTTTCATTCACCGGTCACATTGCCATGGTCTCGCCATACCATCCACATTTGGGGTAAATGCTACCAATCCATCACATAAGTGTCACCGACATGTTCAAGAGAAGTCATCCAGAGAAGTTACCTGTGTCCCATCCACTACCATACATCATACTTCATTCTTCCATGACCGCCACCCTGAACCATATATCATCAGATCGTTTTCACCTCCATCAAAATCATTTGCTCCGTTCCGTGTCATTGATGTGGAATTCATTAAGGCCCTTCTTTGACGGATCACTTCTTGTCGACATCAGCTCATTATCCAAGAAGTTGATCTAGGAACACCCCATTCAGTACTTTGAAGCTTGCATGCCTCAATGGCAAGTTTCTCACTTCCGGCGACAGGTATACATCAATGACCTTCGACCGAAAGATTTCGCGTGGTGTTCAACGCCAAGTCCTTTATTCACACCACATGAATTGTACTACAGTACCTTGAGGGTCATTATCATTATCGGTGATTCCTCTCGCGCTTGTTAACAGTTTACATCATTGACTGGTAATCAAGCGATGTCTTTCCATGTTCGACTTCAAAACATTTCTCACATGGATCGACTTGTACTTCGAGTGAAGATCGGACGAGATTGAAGACCCCAGATTTAGTTTCATCCATCCGGGCTGCGATATATATTCAGGAAAATAAAGACATTGAAATGTACAGCATTGCAGCACAGATAATCATCCTACCAAAAGGATGATGGCTCTATCAGAATCATCAGTCTACCATCAGACGATTGTCTATCCTATGTACATGAAAATGAATTTATAAAAGCTGAGCATGGGAATGCCCGCCTCAGCTAGATCATGAAAACAGTATGAAGATAATGTATTGTATTGTATCTTATTACAGGCCTCCTCCTAGCATTGAAAGAACTTCGGATCCTCCTAATAAAGCATTTCACCCGATAAACGGCCTCATACTTTAGGGGGCAACTGTTATAGACATTTTTGTGCCTTACAGCTCTAAGCATGAAATGTCCATAAACCAAGGGCTCCTAAGTCCCTAAAAGTGTTGTTCTAACTCCTAAAGGAACAAGGTCAACAAATTACAGCTTCTCCCAGAAGTTCTCCACTAGAAACTGCTCAGAACTAGTCAAATCAGGATCATTTCAGCTGCTCCACTGGCTAGCTGTGTTGCATAGCACCCAAATACACTAGCTAGGTGCATTGCAACGCACCTAAATGCACTACCAGGGTGCGTTGAGCGGGAAATAACAAGTGGCAGAGTCATTCCACGAGGTGGAGAGACAATGGAAGCTTCCAGAATCTTCCCCAATGACACTTGCCTCTCTGAATTCGACCAGGGATGAGTAAGAGGCTCTCAGTCTCCAAGTGGAAGCAAGAACTGACAGAGAGAAGCCACTAATCAATTCATGAGCTGACTCATCCTCTTTGCATACATCTATATATGGATCCCTCATCCAAGAGATCCAGAGGCTGGAATATTGTACATTGCAGAGAATTGCTGTTGGTTTTGAGATAGATATCAGAGTATTGGGTGATTTATGCTTTGTTGGAGGGGAAGAGGGGCTTCTCTGCTAGGAGGTTGATGCTGGATCAGGAATCATCGGTTGTAACTCCTCCTGGATCTTCTTGTTATATCAATAAAACTATTTGAGTTTCTCCTACATGCTTGTGTATCATTGATGTTTGTTACATTTGTATGTTTAGCTTAAATCTGATCCTAAGCTATTTATGAATATAAATCCATGTCTTTGTGTAGTTTTCTTCTTCTGTGATCTTACAGGAACTTGGTGAAGCTGGGCAAGTAAGGAAGCAGGTAGCTGGAAGCTGTCAAAGAAGAGAGAGATTGGATCAAAGGACTAGCGCAAGACACATGTTGGTTCATCCTATTTCTCTTTGTTTATAGCTCATACAGAAGAATACAAAAGTAGTTTTCTCTGTTTGTTTCTAAGGTCACTGTAACACCTTATTGGGATAGGGTCATTCTGAATAGACACTTTTGCCGATAACAGAAGAGATAAATATGTATGTTTTCAATATAAGAGGAGGAATATTCCTAAATCAATAAGCTAAAAAAAAAAATTAATATGATAATATTCTGGATAAGT
Organism: Pinus tabuliformis; assembly: GCA_031772625.1. Taxonomy (NCBI): domain Eukaryota; kingdom Viridiplantae; phylum Streptophyta; class Pinopsida; order Pinales; family Pinaceae; genus Pinus; species Pinus tabuliformis. Next base: position 200,077,834 of record CM062805.1, on the reverse strand, counting down.
ATTTAGTTTATCATGAACAATGAGTTTATGGAAAATTTCAAGCTACCAAACATTAAAACATAAATATTTAAGCATGTTACATGTGCAATACCACTTGGTTATGTAAAACCCTCTTAGTAGTTAGTTTCAAAATCTAATTGATGTATCCTACAACTACCCTTTCCACATAAAGTTTTCTAAGAGAGACTTTGACTCTTGACTTTGGTTGAGTATTGAAGGGAGGAAGAGATGAAATAAACTAGGAAACTGAGTAGGTTTGTTCAAACCCCAACCCATCATCGAGAACCTCTCTATATGTAGAGAACATGAAAAATTGATTCGGATTTAAATAAGAATGAAACAAATTACAGATATAATGATAAATACTGAGATGTAGTAGAAATAACACTTCATTTCATTAATATCAAATATTGAAATATGCTTACAAACAGAATGGTAATAAGACTAGCTTGGGCAATGGTAGCTTATCTCTGAGAAGAGATGTGGCAGCGACATGCCTCTGAACTATGTTACAATGAGGCTCAAAGGCCTATTTATTATTGAGAAACAATGGAAAACCATAAAAATCTAAAAACCTAACCCTAGGAGACAAAGTGCCAAACTATGGGCCCCGTTTGGGTAAATTAGTACATCAACTTCTCGGGGTCGTAACTTTGGCATACAATCTCCTTTTGACGTGCATAATGCCTCATTAGAAAGATCTATCCAAGGACTACTACTTTTGCATGAACAAAAACAATCAAAGTGCCATGTTGGCCCTAGATTTCCAAAAAAAAATGTCATTTAGAGCCTCAAAACAGCTCCAGAATTTCAGGACCCAAAAAATGGCCAAAAATAGTAAATTGTGCTACAAATAAGGAAACTAAAAAACTGAAAGAAACAATGGTGGGGGTCTAAGTTGAATAGGCATGTGGCTACGAATATCCACTTGGAGCATTCCCCCCCCTTAGGGAGAAATTCTACCCATTGCGTTGAGTACCTCCACACGATGAAGAAACTTCCGTTGAACTTGGTCCCCAGTGAGCCACTTGCCTTGGTGAAGGAGTTGGCTTGCTTTAACAACTTGATATAGTTGGATCCTTTGTTGTCAAGTGTTGTGTTATTGATTTGCATGTCCATGATCTGATTAGTTTCGGCTTGTTCCATGCAGTATGGATTTAACTTTGTAGGTGTGAGTTGTTCTAGAATGTCTAATGTGTCAAGAAATGGTGGGAAGTATGTTCGAAGGTAGTCGACATTGAACACTGGGTGTAGACCAAGGAATGGGGGAATTTTGAGCTCAAATTCATTTTCTCCCACAACCTTAGTAATGGCGTAAGGACCATATCAGAGTGATCTGAGTTTCTGATCAACTCCAGTAAGGTGTTTCCTCTGCAAATGCAACCAGACTTTGTTGCCCACTTAAAACTCGTGTGGCACCCAATGTTGATCATATCGTTGCTTGTACTTGGTATTTGATTTCTCCATAATTTCGTGGACCTACTAGCAGATGTGTTGGATGTGCTTAATGAAGTTGTTTTCCTTGTCGGCTTCAGACTGGACATGACCCGAATCTTCCTGAGTAGCTGCAAATGGAATGGCGACATCAATGGGACATAGTGGGTGGAACCCCGAGCCCACTTGGAAAGGGTTGTGGCCAATCGAGCTGTGGAAAGTGTTGTAAATTATTTTGACACTATTAAAATGTTACAATAATTTTTGTTTTTAGTGATTTTAATTTTATTAAAATATATCATCAAATATGTTTTTTTATAAATTTTAGCTTTAAAACTAAAATTGTTGTTTTAACTCAACCATTAGATTTCTGGCAACTTTTAATGGCGGAGATTCACACCATCCAAATCAATGGTTTTCATTTCATTTCGGACCCCCAAAGGTCATCTGGTCTTTAAAAGCAGAGGGGGGTTCCGAAGTCATGTTTTGATAAAAAAAACTTACAATTACGTGGCATATTTCTATGGATTTCAACCCCCTAGGTTGAAAACTGCTTACCATTACAGACCCCGTCTAAAATCAGCTTATGGTTACAATACAATAGGATGTTTGACAATGTGAATCAATATGTGAGCTAGGGTTTGAATTTGACCAAGGTTCTTTGTTTTCCTCTCTTTCAGACATGCCATTTTCTTCAGCTTTTGATAGATCTAACGCCCTCACCAAATCCAAGCTATGGGTGTTAAAGCTTGAAAGGATTAAATATTATCTTCCTGACATAAAAACAAGGAGACACATATTCCAGATACATACAACAAAGATGACACTTGCAAAGGATGTTAGACAAACTCGTTCTTATCTTTCTAAGCTTGATGATTTTCACCAGACACGGATATTTGCTAAGATTGAGACCATAGAGGGTTTAAAACAATTTTATGAGATTTTGCAAGAAGTAGATGGTTGGTGGGCTCTAGTATTGTAGCAATAATGCTGCAAATCCTGGGACTTCCTTCCTTACTTTTATCAACCCAGTAGTTCGTAACAAAATTGGAAGCGACGGTGCTGTATGCACAAGTACTAGCTCTTGTGGCAGCTGTCACTTGGTCAGCTGGCACAAGTCCGCTAGGAGCTTAAGACAACTTCTCTGAGCTCTGAGAAGAAGCTTTTTAACTGATGAATGAAAGCTAACTCAAAGAAGGTTGATCTACTTGCAGAAAGAAACTGGAAAGCTGAAAGGAAACGTAAACCCTAACAAACCCTAATTTTACCAGCTAGCCCTACTGATGCAAGAAAGAGGATGCAAGCTACTGAAAGAGATGCCATTGACTTCTAGGAAGGTAAAATAATGTGTCTAAGCTACTTCTATAGTAACATCTGAAAAAAACATCTTTTTGTATTTTTGAATAAGTTGCCAGAATTATCATGCATGCGATTTAACGGTTTTTGACTGTGCAGAGGTGGATTGGCGAGAGGAAATGCTTGGAGGAGGTCGGGAAGGTTTAGAGAGGGCATAGGGGGTCCCTAACACCCTTCCAGAGAGTTTCATAGAGTTTGGCTATCAAGAAACCTCATTCGTGAGCTTCCACAGGAAGTCTGCAGGGGTTCTACAGGATGTTCTGGAATTTCTACAGGATGTCTGTAATTTTCTACAGGATGCTCAGAAATGGGATTTTGGAGGATGGATGGAGAGAGAAAGATGAAGGAGTGAGTATGGAGGTGGGACAGGGGTGTGAGGAGGTCCAGTACTTGGTGGATGGAGCTGAGGAGAGATGGAGATGGCTGGATTTGTTCAAAGAGGAGTGAAGCAATGTTGCACAAAAATTAGGGTTATGTGAGAAAATGTGGCAAATGTGAGGCAAGAATCCGAGTTAGGGGATGGAGTAAATGGGATTGATGGACTATGGGTAGATAGAGAAGTGGTACGGGTGCTCTGCAAGTTATTTTTCCAACTGATCCAACGAAGACTTGTAAAATCAGAGACCTAGTTACTTTGACCTAATCTAATCTAGCTAACAGTAAAGAGAATGAACAGAAGTTTATTTGCACTGAAACCATGTATACTGACTATGCAACGAAGCAATCAAGAATCTGAACATGTAATTGACTTCTGCAAATAAAAATCGAACACTAATGGTTGAATGGCGAAGCAAAGATAGTGTTTTTGGTGGTAGCAAGGTAACCTTGATCCCATCTCCTAATCCCACTGAGGGAGAGGTGAAATCAGAGGTGCTTGATGGCCTTTTTCTAAAGCTTGTCCCTGTTAATAAAACATCAACAGTGACCTAGACAAACAACAAGTTTTTAATCTACTTAACATAAATTATTTTGTAAAGATATAAAAAGCAAATAACAGTACATAAGGAAGCCTTGGCACTTAGGTTGGGCCCAATCCCAAGAGATATAGGCTCTTATAAAGAACTCAGAGCTGATGCCAAATAGAGCTACCTTTCATTACCCAAAAATAATCATGTCACAAGAAAGTTATACAATAGTAGCTACAAAAACGAGCTGGGATAATTATAGCACTATAGTGCAAAACCCAACAGTTTCGAAAAGTAAACTATGAAGGCTAAGGCCTTCCTATTTATACACTACGAGGGGCCTAGCAGCCCTCCTTAATTCAAGGGACTCGGCTGTTCAAACTGCCAGTAAACTGTCACTCTTCCCAAAGCTGCTCGGCTACCTTTAGGATTCGTTTTGGTGGCCTGTTGAGCTGGGAGTTGAGGGTGGAGATTGCGAGGAAGGGCCATTTAATTCAAGAGACAACCTCCCTACGAATCCTCACCTCAAGCTGGGCTGTCCCCTGGCTCATAATTGCTTGGCTTTGCTCCAAAATTTGTCAAAAAAACCTGAAATAACCACGTATCAGCCTCCTTGGTAAAGTGACCACCCTTATTCGTTCAAATAACATAACCATACTCAAAAGCATGCATAATTTATGAAAAATGGTGGATTGATCAAGGACAATTAGGCAAAATGAGCCCAATAAGTTACCTAATTCAGGGCTCATCATCACCCCGTGCTAAATGGATTGCTCATCCTCTGAGAAACTAGTCCAGCACATCATCCTTTATAGATTTGACCGCCTCCCTCACATCCTAGGCCTCCCCGGTGATATCTTCTTCCCGGTTGTGGAATCCTGCTTTCCTTTCCACTTCCTCCCACTGTCTGTCTTCCTCCTCTTCCTTAACTCCTTCTAGCAATCCCAAAGCAAAGGAGGAATGAATTTCAGGCCAATCCAATTGGCCTGCAGATTTTGCATCAACTGTTTGTAGAGAGGTACCCTTGCCAAGGCCTCCCTCATCCTGGTGGGAGAGTGGTATTCCCTTATCTTCAAGCTGTGAGGCAGTGTGTTCCACCGCCTTGTGCAGGCATGCAGGCAGTTTTCTCCCAACAGTCTCTCCATGTCCTCAAAGTGGGCAATAGCTTGAGCCTGTTGCTCAATGTATTCTGGTAAATCCTGAGGGTTGTTGGCCAAGTGCTGGTGGGTGCTTATCACTGCTGAGGGGTCATCCGGCTCTGCTCTGATCATTAGTGGCTCACTGAGTTCTCTGCCTATGATGCTGCAGACCTTTGCTGCTCTCTTTTCCTCATGATTCATCCAAGAGGCCATGGCCATAAGTTGGACATCTCCTATCACAGTGTTGGGATCCCATGCATTCATGTTTGGAAGGGCTAAGTTGTGCAAGTAAAACTCTGATAATTTGGCCCTGTCCTCTGATGAACTACTACCACATAGAGCTGCAAATTGATGATAATTTTGGAATGGAGTGATGCCCCTTTGGGCCAAGGTGTTGATCTGAAACTGTAACCACTAATCCTTAAGGTATAGGGTGTATGATTTGGCAGGCTTCCTACACTGCAGAGCTTCTATCGCCCAGCTGGCCATGCAGGCCAGTTGGGCCTCCTTTTCTTGTACCTGCTGTTTCAGAGACTGTATCTCTTGGCCTGCTTGCAATTCCTTCTCCTGTAGTTGTCTATTCAATGTCTCAATTTCAGCCTGCAACCCATCTCCCTTCTGCTGTTCATCAGGGGTTTACTTGTCTGTTGTGGGCTCCTCTTGTTGCTGTTGTTCTCCCAAGATGTGAGGCATGTCTTCCTTCTTCTATCCTTGTAACTGTAGCTGCTGTTTAAGTAGCTCATTTTCTTCCTGTAGCTTGACCCGCTGGCTACTCTCCACATGCCGTAGCATAGCCAATTCCCTTCTCGCCTCTTTAAGTTGTTCCTCCAGGGGACCTACATCTGCCACACCCTTCGACTTAGCGATCTTCATCCAAGTGTGGGTCCTCACTCTCTCTTCTTCTAGTGCAAGGAAAAGTGGCACTGTGAATTTTTGGGGAATGATCTTTCCGGCCTCTAAGAAGTTATAGTAGGAGCCCAAGCTAGGCTGGGGGCTAGGTTCCAAAATTTTCTCCACCTTTTCTTCCTCCTGTGGTGATTTAGCTACCTCTCCTTCCATTTCTTTGGTCTCCTTTACCCTAGCCAATGTTTCCTATAGAACAGTCTCAGCATCCTGTAGAGAGGCCTTTGTGTCCAACATTTTCATTCTTTCTCTCTAGGTGGATGTCTTCAGGCTTCCCTGTTCATAAGTGATGGATGCCTTGGAGGGAGACCTCTCCTTTTTTGTAGCTGGGGTGTCTACAATCGTGATTGGCTCTTTTGACGGTGGCTGGGGTCTACCAGTCTTTATCCTCATGCTCCTTCTTGCCTTAAAATACATGGAAGGCTCCCTCTTTCACTTCCCTTCTTGCTTTGGAGATGTGCTTACGGTGGCCAACACAGCTGCTGCCTCCCTGGCTAAAATCTCAGGTGATTTTTCCTTCTATTGCCCTATTTCCAGACATCTTGTAGAAAGTCTTGTGCTGACTGTTTTCTGGCTTCCTGTAGAAACTGTTTTCTGGCTTCCTGTAGACACTGTTTTCTGGCTTCCTGTAGAAGCTGTTTTCACTGTTTTGGTTTGCTTAGCTAGGGGTGCCTTCCCTTTTAATTTTGCTATGGTTTTCTTGGTTGTGTCCTCACTTGCTTGGACTTTTTCAGTCCTCTCTGCCCTGCTCTGCAATCATTTCTCCCTTGGTGTTTGTGCTTGTGTTCCACCCACAGTTTTGGGCTCAGCAGCTTGGCCTTTCTCTTGTTTCTCTTCTTCTTCTTTCTGTGGTGGTCTGTCCTGGGTTTCCTTACCCTTGGCTTTCTCTTTTGCCTCAATATGCCCCCTTTCCTCACTGCTGGATGAGGTGAGTTCCTCGACCAGAATTCGAATATTATCATCCTTGGACATGTTGCAGAAAATCTCCTAGGAGAGAGGGACAGTGTAGGTATCGAGGGCATCTTCCACTAGAAGCTTGATAAGCCCATGATGGGCTAGCTGATCCGATGTCCCTTCCTTCAATTTTGTGCCACACTCAATTAATGATTGTAGGAGGAAATAAGGGATCCTTAACTTTTGTTCTCGGGGTAAATCCATCTTATGTCTGAGTTCACTTAGCAACCGGAAGTGATAACCGTAAACAATACTGAACCGCCCCTCACAGGTAATGTACTTCATGATCTGAAGGCTAACCTCGCTCCAAAAAGGGTGTAGGCTGGCACTCCGAACCCCATTCTTATCTTCTGAAAACTGTTCCTCTGGTAGGAAGAGTTCTTTCTTGGCTTTTTGGCCCAATGCCCTCTCCTCTTTGCTCCAGGGTATCCCTAATGGCAGATCAGTAACCCGACTAATGAGTTGTGGGGTAAGCTTTAGGGTCAACCCTCTGAAATTCACAGTGGCCAATGTCTTTGATTTAGGCTGTAGGGACATTAAGAACTCTTCTGTCACCTCATCGTCATGACCTTGAATTCTGTCACAAAATGTCATCCAATTGGCATGGGTGAATAGGTTCACCACCTCGGGAGTTTCACACAATTTTCTGGAATCCGAGGGTTCCTTCGTGATAAACCCTCCTGGCCTGGTGAGAGTGCCCTATTTCAATTCTCTAAGAAGAAAGGGACTACTGTTTTATGGTTTCCTCTTTTGATCCTCAGGATAGGATTTCTCAGGTGTTTGTATTTCAACTTTGCACCAATTCCCTGGTTATAATGCCTTTTCTACCCAAAACTCGACTGTCAAAAGGGAATTAGGCTCCCACAGACAGAGTGCAGAGCTCAATTTTCATCCCCAGCATGCATACAACCACATAAAATTCACATTCTTCATGCACAGGTTAGCCGTCACAGTGGTTTATCGTTTCTAGAGGAGGAATTTCTTAACAGGAAGTGTGGAGGAGAATTTGACGCAGAACCAACTAAAAAATTCAGTGTATCACGCAGGAAAACTACTATTCTTGACCCACAAGCAAACTTGTCTCTAATTCTCCTACTTCAGATAGTTCAATTCACCACCTTTCAAAATATCATGCATGGGAATGATGTTTTCGAGCCTACCTCTCTTCGAAACTCCAATTTCGACATAGAAAGTCTAGGTTTCCCTGCTTCGGGAGGTTATGTTGTGTTTCCTGTAGAGCTCCTTCCTGTAGAACACTTTGTCAGCTTCTGGAGGATGTCACGGTGCTTCTGAACAAGCATGGGAAATGGGAGGATTTTGAAATAGGCCGAGAAGCTCGGGCTAACAAACTGCGGAGGAGGACGCATACTTCGCTGAGAACGATTGCAAGTGTAAATGAAAACGGTTAACGTGAGTTCTTCGGCCAATCATTTTTGAATTACGGCACAATTCATGGCGAGGGGGGTGAGGTGGCTAGGCCGATCTATTAGCCAACGTCACGACCATCATTCCTCTGCGTGTATCTGACCGCCGTTACCTTCCCTCTGCCATTAACCATCGCCACCACTGCTAATCCCGCCAATTCTCCCCGACTGAACACTCCCCACATGTCGACTGCACATCTCTTTGGCGAATTCGAACATAACCGAGCTTGTTCGGATCCCATGAGGCCATTCGACTGACTGTGGGTGGCCAGTTGACTGGCCACCAAATTTGTTCAATCCTAACCATTTCACAGATATGCAGCTTTCGGAATATGGTCTATGCAATTTGACGAATAAGGTTAGATACTTACCTGTGTGGCTGTGGACGTGTTCTACAGGCTTCGAGACTTGGAATGATGGCTTTGCTTGTTGCTGCTTCGTGCACAGGTGTTGGACTCCTTCTTTCATTGGTTGATGCTGTGTGCATGGCTTTGGGACCCGATCCTATGGTTGTAAACGTTGCATGCACAGGCTCTGTCTGGTTTCAGCTGTTGAGGAGGTGTTCACGTCCAAGCGGATTTTTTCATGTCCCCTGTGTTGATTTTAGCTCCTAGTGACTCCATAATATGTGCTCTAGATGGATCAACTGCTATAGGATTCCTGTAGGACATCCTGTAGTTGCTTCTCCTCCTGGGATGCATGCTGAAATGAGCAAGGTTATATTCGCGGATGAAGGGTCCTGATGGAGCTTTGACAGGTAGAGTGTGTGAGCCTTTGTGTGCTTGATTTGTCACTTGGAAAAAAAATTCAATCTGAGGAGAATAGGACTCTTTGTATGACTGTACAGGAATACATAACCAGATTGTTGCAATGGCGGTGGAAAAAGATGAAACTGGTGATGGATGGAAGAGAGGGGTGGCTGCAGGCCTAATCAACAGACTTCAAGCTTTAAATCCCTTTCCAAAATCGAATTTGGCCTGCCCAAAGGCTCTACAGGATGTTTCCTATAGAAATGCAGAACTTCCTATAGAAAGCCTTAAAACTTCCTGTAGAAAGCTCAGAACTTCCTGTAGGAGGTTGAATCTCGACCTGAATGTGTTCAAATCCTAGAAAAAGTGAGTGGCTATGGAGGGAGTGTCTGTAAGGATATCTTGTAGCATGGTATGGACCCCTGTCCTCGTTTTGTGTGACCTTCTTTATCTGCACTGTATTCCCTACAACCTGCAATAATTCCAGAGATTAGACCTGTTTCTTCTTCTCTTTCTCTTTTTTTTTTTTTTTTTTGAGAGATAGCGGGGGCGCCTTCATGAGGTTTTCACCCCCACTATCTGCCCTGGGCACCTCAGAGAGGTTTTCACCCAAGGATCTTTTTTTATTCCATTTCTTTATTTTCTGAGAGACAACTGGGGTGCCTCCATGAGGTTTTCACCCTCACTGTCTGCCTTGGGTGCCTCAGAGAGGTTTTCACCCAGGGATTTTTTTTTTTTTTGATGATCAAGGTGTGGGCAGAATAGAGGCAGAACCCTGCTCCACTACCAGCACTGTTTTTTCCAAAGTTTCAATGGACTCCTGTCTCGAAAGGGGTTTCCTGTAGATTTTCAATCGATGCCCATTGACAAGCATGGGGATGGCTTCTTCGTCAATGGTCCTGATAAGGACTGAACCATTGTCATTGCATTTCTCCACTGTATATCGTCCTATCCATCTTGTCCTCAGCTTTCCTTTGAAATCCTTGTATCTTGAGTCATACAGCAGCACCCAATCTGTCGGCTGGAATTGCTTTTCATTAAGCTGCTGGTCATGCCATATCTTCTTTTGGAGTTGAACTACTTTTGAGTGGAGGAGGACCTGCATTCGTTGTTCATCTAATCCATTTAGCTGTAGTAATCTTTCACGTTGAGCATGGCTGAGATCTAAGTCCAGCTGAGTTGCCATCCTCAATGTATTGTACTCGAACTCTATGGACAACAAAGCTTTCTTCCCGTAGACTAGCTCATAAGGTGTGAAACCTATTGTAGTCTTCCAAGTGGTGTTGTAGGCCCAGGTGGCCTCAACCAAGCGATCTGCCCAATCCTTTCTGCTACTACTCACCACCTTAGTCAAAATCCCTTCTAATGCTCTATTAGTGACTTCCACCTGCCCATTTGCTTATGGATGATATGGGGTGGAAGTCCTGTGCTTGATCTTGTGATGAGCAAGCAAGTCTTCAATCAGGTTGGAGGTGAACTGGCTTCCTTGATCGGTGACTAACTCTCTTGGGTAGCCAAACTTGTAGAAGATATTTTCCCTTAAAAAGTCAGCCACCTTTTCTTCTGTCACTGCTTTGATTGCCTTTGTTTTTGCCCACTTTGTCAGATAGTCGGTGCATACAATGATGTAAGCCTTTGCTTTGAAGGAGGGTTGATAGGACCCACAAAATCCATGCCCCACTTCTCAAATGGCTCGAAGGTCACTTGAGTTTGGAGAGGCATTTCATCCCTTGGAGTCAGTTTCCCCATCCTCTAACATCGGTCACACTAGCTGATGTATCTTTTGACATCTTGGTGAAGAGTAGGCCAATAGTAGCCTTCCTGTAGAATTTTGAAGGCAATCCTTTTTTCTGCAAAGTGGTCTCCACAAGGTCTGTCATGACAGGTTAGGAGGATGTCAAAGACTTCCTCCTCCCTAACACAACACCTCAAGATCTGATCTGGGCCAAGTTTGAATAGGTTGCCCCCGATCCAAGTGAATGGGGCACTCTTCCTTACAATTTTTCTCTTCTCCCTTGAGGATAGATGCGGAGGGAACTGTGCTGAGACCAAGTAATTTGTTATATCAACAAACCATGGAGAGAATACTGAGATAGCAAACAGGTGTTCATCTGGCATCTCATCATCCACTGTCCCTTCTTCACCTGTAGGCAAATCCAACCTAGACAATAAGTCAGCAACAACATTTTCCTTACCTAGCTTGTCGACAATAGTCAAATCAAATTGCTGCAAAAAAAGTAACCATCTAATGATACGAGCATTTACATCAGGCTTATTCATTAAATATATAATCACAACATGATCAGTGTGTACAAATGTTTGATAACCAGTGATGTAGTGTCTGAACTTGTTTAGGGAATGGACTACAGCCAGGAACTCTTTCTCGGTTACAATATAGTTCATTTCTGCCTTGGACAGGTTTTTGCTGACGAAGTATATGGCATATAGAAGTTTCCCCTCAACTTGTCCTAAGGCTACCCCTATGGCTTTTTTCAATGCATCAGTGTGGATGTGGAAAGGTAGGGCCCAGTTTGGACCTCTTAAGATCGAGGCGGACACCAGCTTATCTTTCAACTCATCCAGAGCCCCTTGACAGTTGTCAGTCCATTTAAACTCAACATCTTTCCCTAAGAGGCCAAACAATGGCGAGGCTAGCTTACTGAAATCTTTAATGAATCTTCTATAATATCCTGTTAAGCCTAGGAAACTCCGAACATCTCTCACCTTTTGAGGGGGTGGGACCTTTTGGATGATAGCAATCTTGTTAGGATCCACCTGTAATCCTTGCCGAGAAATGGTATGACCTAGCACGGTCCCTTCAGTCATCAGGAATTCACACTTTTTGGGACTATGGGATAGGTTCATCTCAATGCACTTAGTTAGAACTTTTCCTAGATTAGTCAATGCTTCTTGGAAGTTGGACCCATAAGGAGTAAAGTCATCCATATAGATTTCTACCGAATCATGGACCAACTCAGAAAATATGCTCAATACTTCTCTCTGGAAAGTGGCAGGAGCATTGCATAGCCCAAAGGGAAGGACTCGATAGGCAAAGGTACCCCATGGACAAGTGAAGGTGGTTTTATCTTGGTCCTCCAGGCTTATTTGGATTTGGTTATACCCGCTGAACCCATCTAGGAAAGAGAAGAACTTCTTCCCTACCAGTCCATCCAACACTTGATCTATGAACGACAAAGGGAAATGGTCTTTCTTGGTGGCCTTGTTAAGTTCTCAGTAGTATACACAGATTCTCCACTTCCCGTTGTTCTTGGGCACAAGCACTAGAGGTGAGACCCACTCACTATCGGAGATAGGGTAGATGAATCTTGCATCCAACAATTTTTGCAATTCTTCTTTGACAATGTCTTTAAGGGCTGGATTCATTCTCCTCTGAGGATGCCTGACTGGATTACAATCTTCTTTAATGTAAATGTGATGGGTACAGACCAAATGGTGGACTCCTTTCATCTCCTTATAGCTCCAAGCAAAAGCATCCAGGTGATTGTTCAGTAAGCTACACAGCTCCTTCTCCTGGGAGGGAGATAGGGAGGAGTTTATCTTTAAAGTCCTTTCGGGGCCAAACTCCACATTCTTAACTCTAGGAGAGGTAGGATCAGTCACACAGAGATCCACTAAAGTGCTGACTTGGGTGTCTTCCACCAATTCCTCTAAGGTCAGTGCACTAGGAGGTGGATTTTGAATCAAAGTCTCAATCAAATCATCCTCGGTTTGAGGGCCTCCCTTAGTGGTTTCTACTGTGCACAATGGTGCAGAGTAGACCTCATCCTCATCTCCCTCTTCCAACCAGAGTGGTAAGTCATGTTCTAGCAGAGGTTGGGCAGGAGGATATAGGACTAGTTGCTTGGACATAGACCCATTCTTGATGGTCATGCTTCCAGCTCGACAACTGATGTAAGCATCCGCAGTGGCTAACCATGGCCTTACCAAAATGAGGGGGTATCTAGTGAGCTTTGCTATTGGCTGAAGGACCAAGAAGTCTGCAGGGTACTCCCAAGAGTCAACAGAGACCAAGACATCTTCCACAATCCCTTCGAGAGTCACAGTGGAGCGATATGCTAACTGCAGGACTGTCGAGGTCTTCCTTAAGGAACTCTAAAGGTTGAGTTTAAGCATGGTGTCCTTGGTCATCACATTAATGGCAACCCCTAGATCAATCAAGGTATGGGGGATTATGGTGCCATTGATGTGGACATCAACTACAGGATTCCCAGGGTCCAAATACTTTGGATAGATGACTTGCCCCAACATTAGATCGGACAGTTGTCCTATGACATTGATAGTCGGGGCATCTCTCTTTTGCTTGCTTGGGTGCCTGAAACACTTCTCCTTAATCGATTTTTTGTATATTGGTAAATCTTTTATGGCCTGGAGAAGTGGTATTTTCACACACAACTGTTTAAGTTCTCCCAGAAGTTCAGTCTCCTCTGGGTTTGGTTACGTGGTTACTGTTAGTCTCTCAGGAAAGGGTGGAATGGCTTTGGGTTCACTTTCCTGTTTCTCTTCCTTGTCCTCTGGGGAGGAGGTTGGCAATCTGGAAGGGTCTTCCCAGATGACAGGTTGATCTCCTGGATCTCCACAGCATAGGTAGGGCATGTTTCTCCCCAGTGTATACTTGTTGGGCCTATCAGTTGTTGGGGTTCGGGTTCGATTGGGCAGGCATTTGGGGTTGTCTTAGGGGAGCAGGAGGTAATGGTTGTGGCTGAGCTGGTGGTGGAGGCAGAATGGCGGGAGGAGAGTTGTATTGGGGCCTCCACCTCGGTTGAGGTGCATTCCACTGAGGTTGTGGCTGGACATGTGAGTGAAATGAATGAGCAGTGGGTTGAGTATGGTATTGAGGTGGATATGGCCACCAAGGAGGTGCGGACCAGGAAGGATGAGTAGGGGGACCCCAAGAAGGTATGTGAGCAGATTGGTTGGGGCTATAATAAGCTTGGGATGTCCCTTGCATGCCCTGCTGGTAAGGTTTGGGCCCATGTGGCCTCCTTTGGTTGAAGAAGTAGAGAGGTTCAGTGGTCGCCTCAGTCCCTTGGTACATGGCTTTAAATCTGGGTAAGGTTGGGCATTAGTTTGTGGGGTGGTTTTCCTCACAAATGAAACATACCTCTACTAAGTGCAATGGACACTCATTCTTAGGGTGCTTCCTTGTACATCTAGGACAAAAAATGGCCAAAGCCCTCTCAGCTTCCTCTTTCTTTTGTTGGATTCGGAAAGTATCAAGTTGCATGGCAATGGTCTATCTCATCTCACTTTTGAGGTCTTCCATCTGATTGGAAAACTCATGCTTGGAGAAGGTGGTACTAGCTGAAAGTGGATTCCCCCTACCTCTTTTCCGGGCTACCCTAGAGTGGTTTCTAAACATAGTCTTTCTGTACTCATAAGGTAGTTAGTAGATGTCTCCTCCAGCTAGCATGTGAACGGTATCTAGAAGGTCTTCAGGGACTCCTCAGAGCAGAACCAACTTTAGAGATTCAGGGTCAAGTGTGCACCTGGCCCGTTTATAACTGAGTTGGAACCTTTCCTCGTAGTCTTCTAAATATTCATCATTTCCCATGGTCATCCGGAAGATCTCTCCCTTTGTTTCCTTTGACCTATAGTAGTCCCGCTATTTGTTGTTGAAGGCTTGTTGCATCTGAGCCCAAGTGGTGATACTGTTTCTAGGTAACCTCATGAACTAGCGTAATGCCGCATCCTTGAGGATAGAGGGAAAGAGTTTCAACTTTTGCTCATCTTCTGCATAGTCATAAGTTCGATAAAGGACAACAAACTCAAACGGGAAGGTATCAGGGTCTTCAGTGGTCAATCCATGGAAATGAGGTAAGGCTGAGGGACTTATGTTCTTCATCTTCATGTCCCCGTTGGTCTCTCGGATAGGGAAGGTACCTTCAATTCTCTCATCATCTTCTCTACCATTTCTGTTTTTAGCCATGGTCTCAAAAGGAATGTTTTCTTACTCTTCTTCTGTTATAGGATCTTCATATATCTCAGGAGGTTCACCTATAGGTTCTTCTAGGTCACTGCCACCAAAGAAGAGAGAAGGCTGACTCAGTGAAGTGGTGGGGGTGTTGGGTAGGAATTTTCTGTTATTATCTCTGCTCCTACGAGGCATGAAAATATTTTTGGTTTCTTTTGCTTATTTTTCTGCTTGTACCTGCAAAACTGAAACAGATGGAATTGCAACTAACTGAAATCTATCTTGCAGAAATGAAAATGCGGAATTGAAATGAAAGCAGGAAAGGACTAATATATTTTGCTGAAATCAAATTGCGAGAATGAAATGCTAGACTACACTTGCAGAATTGAAATTCTATTCTACGCTTGTAGAATTGAAATTGTGGAATTGAAAGGCTAGTCTATGAAAGTAGGAAATGTCTAATTTACTTTTGCAGAAATGAAATTGCAGAATGGAACTGAAATAAACTACTTAGCAGAAGGTTAGAGTAGGAAAATAGAAGAAAAGCAGCAATCACAAATACTCTAACGCTTCCCTGGCAACGACGCCAAAAAGAATGGTGGGCTCCAGTATTGCAGCAATAATGCTGCAACTCTTGGGACTCCCTTCTTTACATTTATCAACCCGGTAGTTCGTAACAAACTTGGAAGTGACGGTGTTGTATGCACAAGTACTAGCTCTTGCCATAGATGTCACTTGGTCAGCTGGCACAAGTTTGCTAGGAGCTTAAGCCAACTTCTACGAGCTTTGAGAAGAAGCTTTTTAACTGATGGATGAAAGCTAACTCAAAGAAGGTTGATCTACTTGCAGAAAGAAACTAGAAAGCTAAAAGGAAACGTAAACCTTAGCAAACCCTAATTTTACCAGCTAGCCCTACTGATGCAAGAAAGAGGATGCAAGCTACTGAAAGAGATGCCATTGACATCTAGGAAGGTAAAATACATGTGTCTAAGCTACTTCTACAATAACATCTGAAAAAAACATCTTTTTGTATTTTTGAATAAGTTGCCAGAATTATCATGCATGCAATTTAACTATTTTTGACTGTGCAGAGGTGGATTGGCGAGAGGAAATGCTTGGAGGAGGTCGGGAAGGTTCAGAGAGCGCCTAGGGGGTCCCTAACACCCTTCTAGAGAGTTTCACAGAGTTTGGCTATCAAGAAACCTCATTCGTGAGCTTCTATAGGAAGTCTGCAGGGGTTCTATAGGATGTTCTGGAATTTCTACAGGATGTATGTAATTTTCTACAGGTTGCTCAGAAATGGGATTTTGGAGGATGGATGGAGAGAGAAAGATGAAGGAGTGAGTATGGAGGTAGGACAGGGGTGTGAGGAGGTCCAAGACTTGGTGGATGGAGCTGAGGAGAGATGAAGATAGCTAGATTTATTCAAAGAGGAGTGAAGCAATGTTGCACAAAAATTAGGGTTATGTGAGCAAATGTGGCAAACGTGAGGCAAGAATCCGAGTTAGGGGATGGAGCAGATGGGATTGATGGAGTATGGGCAGATAGAGAAGTGGTATGGGTGCTATGCAAGTTGTTTTTCCAATTGAACCAACGAAGACTTGTAAAATCAGAGACCCAGTTACTTTGACCTAATCTGATCTAGCTAACAGTAAAGAGAATGAACAGAAGTTTATTTTCACTGAAACCATGTATACTAACTATGCAACGAAGCAATCAAGAATCTGAACATGTAACCAACTTCTGCAAATAAAAATCGAACACTAATGGTTGCATGGCGAAGCAAAGATAGTGGTTTTGGTGGCAGCAAGGTCACCTTGATCCCAGATCCTAATCCCACTGAGGGAGAGGTGAAATCAGAGGTGTTTGATGGTCTTTTTCTGAAGCTTGTCCCTGTTAATAACATACCAACTCAATCTGAACATAAAAAATCTTTCTAATCATCAAAAGTGACCTAGATAAACAACAAGATTTTAATCTACTTAACAGGAATTATTTTGCAAAGACATAAAAAGAAAATAACAGTATAGAAGGAAGCCTTGGCACTTGGGTTGGGCCCAACCCCAAGAGCTACAGGCTCCTATAAAGAACTCAGAGTTGATGCCAAATAGAGCTACCTTTCATTACCCAAAAATAATCATGTCACAAGAAAGTTATACAACAGTAGCTACAAAAACGAGCTGAGATAATGATAGCACTATAGTGCAAAACCCAATAGCTCCAAAAAGTAAACTACGAAGGCTGAGGCCTTCCTATTTATACACTATGAGGGGCCTAGTAGCCCTCCTCAATTCAAGGGACTCGGCTATTCAAACTATTAGTAAACAGTCACTCTTCCCAAAGCTGCTCGAATGCCTTTAGGATTCGTTTTGGTGGCCTGTTGAGCTCAGAGTTGAGGGTGGAGATTTCAAGGAAGGGCCGTTTAATGCAAGAGACAACCTCCCTACGAATCCTCACCTCAAGCTTGGATGTCACCTGGCTCATAATTGCTTGGCTTTGCTCCAAAATTTGTCCAAAAAACCTGAAATAACCACGTATTAGCCTCCTTGGTAAAGTGACCACCCTTATTCGTTCAAATAACATAAACATACTCAAAAACATGCATAATCTATGAAAAATGGTGGATTGATCAAGGAAAATTAGGAAAAATGAGCCCAATAAGTTACCCAATTCAGGGCTGATCAATGGTATCATTTTTCTTGTGGAAATTTGGGCATGTGCACATTGACATAAATGAATTTATTAGGTCTTTCACTCCTACCTGACTGCGTAGATATTTTTTATGCTTGTCATCACCATCATCTTATTCTAAATTTCCCAACTCCATTCCAAGTTCCAATCCTTAGTCTTGTAGATAAATATTCATTGATATATGTGCTCAGGAATATATGTTTTCCATTCGATCTTTGTCATCTGTGTTGGGTTTTTGGGTGGGCTGCTTCATTTCATTCAAAATTTCATCACACATTTTCAAAGCTTTGTTTTTGGTTCCCATAGGCCTATGTTGACCGTGAATTTCTGAATAAGTGTTGTTTTTCTTTCTTCCACTACAAAATAAGTCATAGGCCTATGTTGACTGTGAATTTCTGAATAAGTGTTGTTTTTCTTTCTTCCACTACAAAATAAGTCAACCCTACTTTCAAAATGTAAGTTCTATCAATTCACTATGGTTAATATGTTTCTCCAAACTTGGGGTTCTAATTTCAACCCTTCCTGCTTTTAAAATCTCCTCCTCCTTCATCTGGCTACACTATTGAGATTGTGGTGTAAAAAGAATATATTTAGGCTATCTTTAGGTGTCGTTCTGTTATCATGGTCTCCAGACATCAATGACTTGAAGGCTCCTTTATTTTTGTGGAAAATTTTTCAGGTATAGATAACTTGGATTTTGAGTTAATGTAGGTAGTTAGGCTTATCTCCATGATTTCATACAAGGATAAGGCATTCATTTATTGAACTGTTAAAGAAGAAGAGTTATGCGCTCTAGGTTTACATAGACAAGATGCTATCCAAAAAGTTATACCCACAATGATCTGTGGGATCTCCATCTTCAACATCTTTATTTCAGAGCATCCATTCAGATCAACTAAAACCAAAGGCAAAAAACTCTTATGACAATGGCTCTAGATCCAATAAGCAGAACCTAGTTCTTTGACTCAGTGCACTTGGGTGAATTGAAGGGCACTACCAGCCTGTTCGACAATTTGATGAAGATGGGTAAAGAAGGATTTAGGGTTGTTTACATAGTAGTTTTTCTCAATGGCAAGGAGGTGGCTATCAAGAAACTTGATGCCTCATCCCTGCAAGGTGAATCAGAGTTTTAGAACGAGATGGACATCATAGGTGGGTTGCGCTCCTTTCATCATTAGCCTTTTGGGTTACTGTGTAGAGGGTAAGAGGAGGCTCCTTGTTTATGAACATATGAAGAATGAGAGCCTGCAGGAAGCTTTGATTGAGAAGGATGATCTGACTTTGCCTGGTAGTTTGGATTGGGAGAAGAAATTCAGTATTATCCTTGATGTTCCGTAGGCTCTGGAATTTCTACACCTTCAATGTAATCCGCCCATCATCCATGGAGATGTAAAGACGAGTAATGTGTTATTAGATCGTATTGCAGACTTTGGACTTACAAGACTCAAGAGTGATGATATGATTTTATTTTTTCTTTTCAAGTGAGAATGTATGACAAAGCATCGTGATCAGGTTCCAAGAGTCGTCTTGATAACACCAACACCAATTTGAAAAGGGGATTCCATGGTTAAGCACCCGTTTTTATCAAAGAAATAAATTTTACTGTGCACTTCATTTAAGTTTTTGCAGTGTTTATAGACAATGAATTTTGGGCTCAAATCCTTGGCAAGCAAAGACAAATTTCAAAAATTTGGAATGTGGGTTTTGTGCAGAACAAAATCAATTTGGTCTCACACACAATTTTTCACAAAATTGTTAAGGGTTTGAGATTTTTGTGGGTGCTTTGAAAGGGAAAAAATCAGATTTCCTGAATAGCCAAATTTCTTTAGGTAGCACTAAAGTTTTTGAATTCACTTGAATGTTTTATAATTGAATTTTTATTCTTAGATGGCTTTAGTGCATGTCTTGTTGATTCGGTTCTTTCTCACTGTGTTTCTTAAAGAAACATTGATAGAACCAGACATTACCTATGTTTTCGAAGGATATTTTACTTTTCAAAATGATGAAGAAGTTACAAAGTATGAGGATTTCATGAATGATTTTACTTACCACAAATAGAGATATCAAAACAGAAAAAGTGTTGTGTGACAGCTGATGTTTAGGTGGAAGAATTGACGTGAGAAAAGGGAAGTTGATAGATTTCTAGTATTCCAGATTTGAATGCATAATACTTTCAAATAGTTCCAAATTTCTGGCAGAGTATCTAGAGATTATTTTATTTTTAGTATATTATTTCGGATATTATTCCACAAATATTGTAACAAGTTAGAGATATATTTTTCTATATATTTGATCATTCGTAATAAACAGTTGTTGGATTTTGTTGCCAAAACCTTTCAACTCTGTAAAAATTCTATTATAGAGCTCCTAATTAAAGCCTTCTAGTTCCAGTTTATGAAGGAATTTGTATTTCTAGTATGTTTTTCTAGTGTTTCCATAACTTGTTTTCTGCACATCTTCAAAGTATTATAGGAGATCTGGGTAAGAATAGATTGAGTTTCAATCTCTCTGAAATCCCCTACAAATTTATAATCATTTAAAGAGATTAGTATATTAGACTTTTTGCCTTAGGTAGATCTTCTTTCAACTGGTTATTGTTTGTCCTTCTATCTTCTCTTGAATGTGTTTTGTTAGGTAGTAGAAGTATTCTACATGCATCTAATTTTTCCTGGTTAATTAAGTATTCTATCTGACTCCTTAATTATTAAGAATACCCTTATATTCTTCTTTCAAATTATTTAAAAGTTAAGCTCTTTTGTCAGGATGGAACCTGACACTTTGAGAAAGGACTCTGCAAGAGAGATATTTATTCATGAACATGAATTGTGCAATCACTAGCAACCACCCCATTAAATCCTAAATCTAGCCATTGTGCTTCATAGGATGTTGTTTAGTGATAGGTGAACAATGTCAAACAAAGCCTTGTAACAATTTAGGGAGCCCCCTTTGGTTCAAAGTCCAACTTGATCCTAAGGACTAGTCAAGTTGGCTTCCTGGCATAGTTTTTGTAGCCAAGGAATACCTATGGGAAACACGTACAACATTTGGCGCCATTGCCGGGGAGCGAGGTAACAAATATATCTTTCCTCAGAGAATGATAAATATTAGATATATTCCTTCGTGAACAAGGAGTAGGAATTTATTATTGGTTTCATTTCTTTCACCTAACAACTCCACTTTTTCATATGGTAATTCCACTAGTTTAATGATCCCACTATTTGAAGACCTCAGCGACAAAGGGCTTATTGATAGTTGCAGACAACATAATATGTTTTTCCCTCTGAGCCATGATGAGAAATCTTATATTTCCACAAAGGATGTAGCTCCCAAAGTTCACTTGTGAGTATAAGTTTCCTATGGAATTTGAATTTTATATTGTATATATTTTTCATATTTTCAGCTGCTGGCAATGTGGTTTGTCAATAAACCCACTCCTCACTTGGTTATGTTGGAAAGAAGATTACACCTAATAGTGTAAATTGTTTTAGTTCAGTTGGGTAAAGGTACGTGGGATTCAATTAGTTATTTTCAGATTCAATGTCTAGTAGATCAATGGTTGGTTTGGAGAACAAGGATTACTTCATTTTAAGCAGCTGATAGGTATGAATAATGGATTATTTAAAGCAATGGTGTTAGTGCTATTGGTGAGATTTTCGTAATGGTCTTAGGATTTATATTATTTCTACTAGGAAAAGTCAGAAATGGAAAAAGGATGCATACAAATAATTGTCTATCCATACTGGACATCATCATTCAGTTTTCTTCCGCATCACTGTTTGTCAATAAGTGAGATGCAGTTGAGAGTATTTTAAATGACAAAAATGCAGAAAAATGTATTACTCAAATTAATTTGGAAGCCTAAATATTGACAGATTCTCAACTATAAACCCTTCATGTTTTCACAACATATAGATGGGAAAGTTGATGTTTTCAAGTATATAATTTTTAGTTACAACAATCTTGAAATCTTGATGTATCACAGAACACTTAAAGGTATGGGCATCAGGTTAGAGATCAAGCTATTTTTAAATCAAGCTTTGAACATGAAACATCACATAGCTAATCCAAAGTTGAAACGATTGCTCATAAACCTAAGGATTGTGACGAGCATTGGATATGAACAACAAGCTATGTTAATAGTTGATATAAAAAGAAATATATGTTATGCCATCTGATTATCATCATTCACTTGGGATGAATATTGTTCAATTGGAAACTCTATTTGCAGTAACATGCAGAGCTTGTGTCAAGACCTATATCTCATCTTATTGAATACATGAATAGAGAAAACAATGTTCATGTCAAATCTCACTATTATTGGGAATGGAGAAATCTGTAAATGAATTTTATTTTCAAAATTTAGTTATTTTCATCTCTAAGTTTGCAACAATGCTTTCAAAAAAGGATTTGGAACAAGTCACGAGTTGTAGTGGTCAGATTATAAGTTGAGGCTATAATTAAGGATTGTAGTGTTTGGTTGGGAGTATTCATTTAATTATAGCATATTCTAGCTTCAAGTCATAGGATTATGGTATGACTCCATTGCCAAACAAAAGGCACAGTGTCTACAAGTTTTTTGCTTCCCACTAGGGGGAGCAATCCCCAGTTGGAGCCGAAGTTGTAATTATTTTGACACAATTAAAAAGTTATAATAATTTTTATTTTAAATGATTTTAATTTTATTAAAATATATCATCAAATATATATATTTTTAAATTTTAGCTTTAAAAATAAAATTCTTATTTTAACTCAACCATTAAATTTCTGGCAAGTTTTAATGGCAGAGGTTCACACCAACCAAATCAATGGTTTTCATTTCATTTCGGACCCCCAAAGTTCATCCGAGATTTAATAACCGGGGGGGCTCCAAAGTCTTTTTTTGATAAAAACAACTTACGAGTATGTGGCATATTCATATGGATTTTGGTTCCCCCAGGTCAAAGACTGCTTACCATTAGGGACCCCCTCCAAAATTCGCTTATGGTTTTAGTACAACAGGATGTTTGACCATGTGAATCGATATGAGAGTTGGCGTTTGAATTTGACCAAGGTACTTTGTTTTCCTCTCATCCAGACGTGCCATTTTCTTCGGCTTTTGATAGATCTAACACCCTGAAAAAATCCAAGATCTGACTCTTAAATCTTGAAAGGATTAAATATTATCTTCTTGATATAGAAACAAGGAGACACATATTCTAGATACACACAACAAGGATAACACTTGCAAAGGATATTAGACAAACTCGTGCTTATCCTTCAAAGCTTAGTGATTTTCACCAGGCAAAGATATTTGCTAAGATTGAGACCATAAAGGGTTTAAAACACTTCGACGAGATTTTGCAAGAAGGAGATGGTATCATTTTTCTAATGGAAATTTGGGCGTGGGTACATTGAAAGAAATGGATTTATTGGGTATTTCACTCCTACCTGACTGCCTAGATCTTTGTTATGCTTGTCATCGACATTGTCTTATTCTAAATTCCCCAACTCCGTTCCAAATTCCAATCCTCAGTCTTGTAGATAAATATTCACTGATTTGTATGCTCAGAAATTTATGTTGTCCTTTCAATCTTTGTCATCTTTGTTGGGTTTTTGGGTGGGCTGCTTCATTTCGTTCAAAATTTCATCACACATTTTCAAAACTTTGTTTCTACTTCCCACATGCCTATCTTGATCGTGAATTTCTGAATAAGTGATGCTTCACTTTATTCCACTGGACAATAAGTCAACCTTATTTTCAAAATGTGAGTTCTATGAAGTCACTATGGTTAATATGTTTCTACAAACTTGGGGTTCTAATTTGACCCCTTCCTTCTTTCAAAAATCCTCCCTCTTCATCTGACTACAGTGTTGAGATTATGGTGTAAGAAGTAGATATTTAGGTTGTTTTTAGGTGCAGTGATGCTATCATGGTCTTCAGACATCAATGACTTGAAGGCTCCTTCCTTTCTGTGGAATCATTTGCAGGTATGGACAACTTGGATTTCGAGTTAATGTAGGCAATTAGGCTTATCTCCATGATTGGATACAAGGATAAGGCATTCATTTATTGAACTGTTAATGAAGAAGTGATATGAGCTCTCAGTTTACATAAACAAGATGTCGTCTAGAAAGTTATACCCATAACCATTAGTGGGATCTCCATCTTCAGCCTCTTTATTTTAGAGTATCCATTCGGATCAACTAAAACCAAAGTAAAAAACTCTCACGACCATGGTTATGGATTAAATAAGCAGACCCTAGTTCTTGGGATAGGTCCACCTGGGTGAATTGAAGGGCACTACCAGCTCGTTCGACGATTCGATGAAGCTGGGTAAAGGAGGATTTGGGGTTGTTTACAGAGGAGTTTTGCGCAATGGCAAGGAGGTGGCTATCAAGAAACTCGATGCATCACCCCTACAAGGTGAATGAGATTTTCTGAATGACATGGCCATCATAGGCGGGTTTTGCTCTCTTTTCATCGTTAGCCTTTTGGGTTACTGTGTAGATGGTAAGAAAAGGCTCCTCATTTATGAACATATGCAGAATGGGAGCTTGCAGGAAGCTTGAATGAATTTACCTGGTAGGTTCGATTGGGAGAAGAAATTCAATATCATCCTTGATGTTGTGCAGGCTCTGGAATTTCTGCATCTCGAATGTGATTCGCCCATCATCCATGGAGATGTAAAGCCCAACAATGTTCTATTAGATGGCAATTTTTTACTTGTATTGCGGACTTTGGATTTGCAAGACTCAAGAGTGATGATATGATTTTAATTTTTATTCTCAAGTGAGAATGTATGATGGAGCATCGTGATCAGGTGCCAAAAGTTGTCTTAATAACACCAACACCAATTTGAAAAGGGTGCCAAAAGTTGTCTTGATAACACCAACACCAATTTGAAAAGGGGATTCGATGGTTAAGCACCCGTTTTTATCAATGAAAGAAAGTTTACGGTGCGTTTCATTTAAATTTTTCTAGTGTTTATAGACAATGAATTTTGGGCTGAGATCCTTGGTAAGCGAAGACAAATTTTAAAAAAGTGGAATGTGGGTTTTGTGCAAAACAACGTCAATTAGGTTCCACGAGTAATTTTTCACAAAATTGTCAAGGGTTGCAGATATTTTGTGGGTGCTTTGAAATGGAAAAAATAAGATTTCGTGAGTAACCAAATTTCTTTAGGTAGCACTAAATCTTTTGAATTCAGTTGAATGTTTCATAATTGAATTTTTATCGTTAGATGGTTTTAGTGCATGTATGGTTGATTCGGTTCTTTCTCACTATGTTTATGAGAGAAACATTTATAGAACCAGATATTACCTATGTTTTCTAAGGATATTTTACTTTTCAAAATGATGAGGCAGTTACAAAGTATGAGGATTTCACGAAGGTTTTTAGTTGCCACAAACAAATATATCAAAAGAGAAAAAGTGTTATGTGACAGCGGATGTTTAGGTGGCAGAATTGACCTTGAGAAAAGGGAAGTTGATAGATTTCTAGTGAACCAATTCCATATTTCAATGCATAATACTTTCAAACAATTCCAAATTTCCAACAGAGTATCCAAAGATTGTTTTATTTTTAGTATATTGTTTAGGATATTATTCCATAATTGTAACACGTTAGAGATATAGTTTTCTATATATTTGATCATTTGTAATAAACAAGTGTTGGCTTTTGATGCCAAAACCTTTTAGCTTTATAAAAATTCTATTATAGGATTCCTAATCAAAGCCTTCCGGCTCCAGTTTATGAAATAAATTTTGTTTCTAGTATTTTTTTCTAGTGTTTCCATAACTTGTTTTCTATACATGTTCAAAGTATTATAGGAGATATGGGTAAGAATAGATTGAATTTCAATCTCTCTGAAATCCCTTGCAAATTTATAATCATTTAAAGGGATTAGTATGATTGTCTATCTGAGGTAGCTCTTCTTTGAACTGGTTATTGTTTTTCCTTCTATCTTCTCCTAAATGTCTTTTGTTGCACTATAGAAATATTCTACTTGCATCCAATTTTTCCTGGTTAATAAGTATTCCGTCTGACTCCTTAATTATCAAGAAAACCCTTATATTATTCTTTCAAAATCTTTAAAAGTTAAGCTATTTTGTCAGGATAGAAGCTGACACCTTGATAAAGGACTTGCAAGAGAGAGATTGTTTCATGAATAAGAATTGTGCAATCATTAGCAACCACCCTATTAAATCCTAAATCTGGCCATTTTGCTTCATAGGCTGTTGTTCAGTGACAGGTGAACAATGTTAAACAAAGCCTTGTAGCAATTAAGAGAGCCCCCTCAAGTTCAAGGGCTAGCTTGATCTGAAAGACTGATCGAGTTGGCTTCCTAGCATACTTTTTGTAGCCAAGGACTGCCTACAAAAAACACGTACAACATTTGGCACCATTGTCGGGAAGCAAAGTAACAAAGATATCTTTCCCTGGAGAACGATAAAGATTAGATATATTCCTTGTTGGTGAACAAGGAGTAGGAATTTATTATTGGTTGCATTACTTTCACCTGGCAACTCCAATTTGTCATATGTTGATTCCACTTGGTTACCGATCCCACTGTTTCAAGACCTCAAATACACAAGGATCATTGATAGTTGCAGACGACATAATATGTTTTTTTCCTCTTAGCCATGATCAGAAATCTAATATTTACACAGAGGATGCAACTCCGAAAGTTCACTTGTGAGTATAAGTTTCCTAGGGAATTTGAATTTAGAGTGTATATATATTTTTCGTATTTTTAGCTACTCGGAATGTGGTTTGTCAATAAAACCACTCCTCACTTGGTTACATTGGAAAGAAGATTACACCTAACAGTATAAAGTTCTTTTAGTTCAGTTAGGTAAAGGTATGTGGGATTGAATTAGTTATTTTCAGATTTAGCGTGTAGTAGATCAGTTGTTGGTTTGCAACATAAGGATTATTTCAGTTTAAGTAGTTGGTAGGTATGAATAAAGGATTATTTCAAGCAATGGTGCTAGAGCTCTTCGTGAGATTTTCTTAATGGTTTTAGGATTTATATTCTTTCTACTGGGAAAATTTGGAAATGGATAGAGGATTCATATAGATAATTGTCTATCCATGTTGGACATCATCATTCATTTTTCTTCTACATCACTATTTTTCAATAAGTGATATGCGGTTGAGAGTATTATAAATGTAAAAAATATAAACAAAAATTATTACTCAAATTAATTTGTAAGCCTAGATATTGGTAGATTCTCAACTATAAACACTTCATGTGTTCACAACATATAGATGGGAAGGTTGATGTTTTCAAGGATATAATTTTTGGTTACAACATGGCATCCTAGAGGTGAAAATATGGAAATTTTTGACCCTCCAAGAGTGTCTGGTATGTGTGGTCGAATTATGGATCACTTTTGTAGAGAAGTGGCCAATCAGAAGTCTCGTGCCCACAAGAGTTGAGCACGGTGGTTAACGCCATGATCGGTGGTCAGCTAAGGTAGTCTATAGCATTATTGGTACTGCCCTTCTTGTACTTGATATTAAAATAGAACTGCTGTAGGTATGTGGACCATTTCTGATGTCAATCATTCTGCAATTTCCCTTGCATCTATATGAATTATAGGGGTCGATGGTTTGTGTGGATGATCGTTTCCTTCCCTAAAATGTAATGATTCCATTATCAGCAGGCCTGCATAATGGAATACATCTCTTTTTCATAAGTGGGATACTTCTAGACTGTGTCTCACTGTGATATGCCACTGGATGCTCTTATTGAGTAAGGACTACCCCAATAGCATATTCAAAGGCCTCTGTCTCAACCTCAAACAGTTGTTGCAAGTATGGTAATGTGAGCACTGGTGTAGAGAAGAGGCGATGTTTCAACTCTGCGAATGACTTCTGTTGAGATTCATAACAAAATAAATTTTCTTTCGCTCCTCCCTTGGTGACTTGGCTCAAGGGCCAAGTGATATGTGAGAACCAAAACATGAACCTATAGTAGAAATTGGCAAGATCCAGAAAGCTGTGAAGCTCTCTCAAAGTGGTTGGGGCTGGCCGATCTCGAATGAATTGGATATTGGCTAGATCCACATGTACCCCTCATTCATCAATAATGTATCCTAGATACTGAACGCAGGTCATTCCAAAAGTGAATTTCTCCAAATGGGCACACAACTTGTGTTGTTGCAATGTTTGGAGAACCTATCAGATGTGGTGGAGGTGCTCTTCCCAACTCTAGCTGAAGATCAGGATGTCATCCAAGTATACCACTACAAATTTGTTCGTGAATGTATGTAATATGTCATCCATCAACCTCATGAAGGTTAAAGGAGCATTCGTTAATTTGAAAGGCATAACCAACGATTCAAAAAGGCCCTTATTGGATTTGAAGGCAATCTTCCACACATCAGAGGGTTTGATTGGTACCTGGTGATATCCAGACTTCAAGTTGATCTTGCTAAAATGTTTTCCCCCTTGGGTTGGCCCAGAATGTCATCAATCCGTGGGATCAGTACCTATTCTAGACAGTGATCTTGTTCAACGCCCGATAGTCAATACAAAGTCTCCAAGTCCCATCCTTCTTCTATACCAACACGATCGAGCTCCAATAGGACGATGAACTCAGCCATCTGTGACCTTTCTACAATAGCTCCTTAATCTACCTCTTGATTTCATCGTTATCTTGAACAGAGTGCCAATAGATTACTCTATTGGTCAAAGACACACCTGGGGTCAGATCGATGGAGTGCTCGACTTGACAGTGAAGAGGAACCCTTGTGGTGGAGGTGAAGATGTCCTCGTAATCCTCCACGACCTTTTCCATCTGTTGTTATCGTGTAGAGGGGCCCTATCTAGATGTCATGGCCACCATCTTCTTCTCTCCCTGAGGGTGTATGTTGTGGGGAAAAATGCCTATGCAGGACGATCCTATCCACCTAAGGTGTGACAGTACCTTAGCAACAAACGAATACAACTACTTCGGTTTCTTCCTTTATGAAATACGAAAGAGAGGAGATTGGTAGACTTACCATTATCTTCCGGTTGTCCCTCGATCTAGATCCTCTCCTCTTTGTGTGTCCACAGCTACTCGCCTCCTCGCTTGCTCAAGAGAACAGCTACTTGATTCCCACGAGATCACAAGAGAACAACTACCTGTGATAAGAGAACAGCTACTTGCGACAAGAGAAGGACACAACAGAAAGGCAAATATACATATTCATAAATGATTCAGGATTAGAAGTAAATCAAATATACTAATGCAAATCATATAATATACACCAGCATATAGGAAAGAACCAAGAAGCTATATTGATTAATAAACAAGGTTCAGGAAGAGATACAACCCATAGGGTTCCAACCTAGCATCTCCTTCCCAGCAGAATGGAATTCCTTCTTCAGCCCCTTTCAAAGCATAAACACCCAATGATCCAACCACAAACCAACAGCAATTCTTTGCAATCACAACATTCCAGCCTCCCTTGACCTCATGGAGAGAGATCTATAGAAAGGAGTTTTGGAGAGAGGATGAGTCAGCTTGAGGCTGGTATGAAACTGACTAGTGTCCTCTCCCACTTCAGTTCTTGAGTCCACTTGGAGGTTCTTGCTTCCACTTGGAGATTTGGAACCTCTTACTCATCACCAGTCGAATTCCCTGATCCAAGTGTCATTTTGGAAACTTCCTGGGCATTGACACCTTGAGAAATGAGCCTGCCACTTGTCCAGTTACGCTCAGCGCAGGTAGCCTTCTTTGCAGTTGACATTCAACGCAGGTAGACAGTGGAGCAGTTGACATTCAACGCAGATGCTCAGTGGAGCAGTTGACATGATCCAGAAATGGCCTGTTTTTGAGTGTTTTCAGGTGGAGAACTTTTGTGAACTGCTGTGGTTTGCTGGCCTTGTTCCTCTAGGGGTAGGAACAACATGTTTAGGGACTTTGGCTCCGTTAATTATTGACATTTCATGCTTAGTGATGCAAGGCACAAAAATTTCTATAACAGTTGCCCCCTAAAGTATGAGGCCGTTTATCGGGTGAAATGCTTTATCCAGGGGAGTCCGAAGTTCATCCATTTGCTGGGAGGAGACCTGTAATAAGATACAATACAATACATTATGATTCATACTGCTTTCATGATCTAGCTGAGGCGGGCATTCCCATGCTCAGCTTTATAAATACATTTTGGTACATAGAACAGACGATCGTCTGATGGTAGACTGATAATTCTGGCGAAACTATCATCCTTTGAGTAGGATGATCATCTGCTGCAATGATGTACATGTCAAATGTCTTTATTTTTCCTGAATATATATCGCAGCCCGGATGGATGAAACTAGATCCGGGGTCTTCAAACTCGTTCGATCTTCACTCTAAGTACAAGTTGATCCATGTGAGAATTGCGCTAAAGTCGAACATGGAAAGACATCGCTTGATTACCGGTCAATGATGTAAACCGTTAACAAGCGCGAGAGGAATCACCGATAATGATAATGACCCTCAAGGTACTGCAGTACAATTCACGTGGTGTGAATAAAGGACTTGGCGTCGAACACCACGCAAAATCTTCTGGTCGAAGGTCATTGATGTATACCTGTTGCCGGAAGTGAGAAACTTGCCATTGAGGCATGCAAGCTTCAAAGTACTGAAGGGGTTGTTCCTAGATCAACTTCTTGGATAATGAGCTGATGTCGACAAGAAGCGATCCGTCAAAGGAGGGCCTTAATGAATCCCACATCAGTGACACAGAACGGAGCTAATGATTTTAGTGGAGGTGAAAACAATCTGTGACATATGATTCAGGGTGGCAGTCATGAATGGATGAAGGATAATGTATGGCAGTGGATGGGACCTGGTTGACTCTTTCTGAACGACTTCTCTTGAACATGTGGCGACACTGATGCGATGGATTGGTAGCATTACCCCAAGAATGGATGGTATGGCGAGACCATGGTGATGTGACCGGTGAATGAAACAACCCAACCCGATGTGGTACGGAGGAAAAGTGTCATGTTCAAGAGCGACCTGCTACCATCAAAGACTTCTTGATTTTTTCCAATTTTTTCCCCAGTCATTGCTGACCAGTACCTCTTTATTTTTGTCAAGCTTGAGGAGGATAACATATGCTTGTTCTATAACCTGCCCTTCGGGCAAGCCCATTGCTATGTTTTAACGAGCCTAGAGATAGTGAAACTCGTTCTCGTCTAAAGACAAGTTTGTCGCTATTTAGTGATTTTAACGAGTCTAACGACAAGGAAAACTTGGCCCTTTTCATCTTTAGAGAGTATGAGAAGGTACATAAAGTTAACTCCAAAATTCCTTTTTCGTCATCTAATCCCTTAAGTCCGAAAAAGTATAAAACAATACAGAAGGGATGAGTTTTCGATAGTTTTAACGAGCCGAACAAAACAAGCGCTCGATCTTTTTGTGCAATAATCCCTCAGGTCCAAAAAGATTAAAATCTAGAGGAGGGATAGCTCTTCTGGTCGTTTAACGAGCTGGAAGGCCAAAACTCAGCAATCTTTTCATGTTTTACGAGTCAGTTGAAAAGAGCTTAAAGAAGACTTGCCTTTTGAGGAACGAGTGATGAACAGGGTTAGCAGCTGATTCCAGGTACGGGTTGGAATTTTCCAATCACGGCAGTGTCACAAGGATGGCTAGTTGAAATCACTCTTCGGAGCTGTTCCTCAAAATGGGTAAACAATCAAATGGAGGTAAACGATCGGCCAAATGAACAGTGGAGGTGACGGTGCACAAACACGACCAAGGCTTTTATGGTTGATCAGGTTACATATACAATGGTTATTTACCGAGATGGGTTCATTTTTTAACGAGCTTGAATGTGCCAAAACACTGCTCAATCTTATGTTTATTTTTTAACGAGCATGAACTATGTGCTAAAACTGCTCGGATCTCGCTTTTCTATTTTTTAATGAGCATAAATTCCATTGTAAAACTGCTCGATTAAGTTTGCATGCCCCCAGCATAAAAACGCAAATCGAGGTGCATGCCCCCCAAGCTTCATTGCATTCAACTCGGTGGTTGGAATGAAGGTTTACCTTTGAGACTCGGAAAGGGGATTTGTTTCATTTTTTAATGAGGTTGACACAGTAAAAGAACTATCCTCATGACTCCTTGTTTCATTTTTTAACGAGGTTGACACGAGATAAGAACCGTCCTCGGAGTCCAAATCCATTAGATGTAGAAGGTTTCATATTCCACTGTGTCCACTTCCGCCAGATTACTTGGAGGCGGTAGGGCAAAAGTACCCATTATAGCAGGGTCTTTTAGTAGACCTACTCCGATATTTTGGAGCGAATGATTGCTTCCATGGATCATTGGAATGCTTCTCGTAACTTGCGAACTGTTGGGGAGAAAAGTTTGTTGGTCAACGATTGTAATTCCTCCTTGGAAGGGAAATGCAATCTTCCTAAAATAGGTCGACACAACAGCTGCCATGGCATATATCCATGGTCTTCCTAGTAGGATGTTGTAATCAAGATTCCCATCGATGACTTCAACATCTATTTCTACCGTTTTTCCCTCTAGTTCAACTTTCAAGTTATTTAGTATACCATATGGGGTATATGTCCTTCCGTCGAATGCTCTTAACGTCGTCGCAAACCTCGACAAGGTTGGAGATCCTAAAGTTTTCCAGCAACTCATCGACATAATGCATGTAGATGCCCCCTCATCAATAATTGTTCGATGAACAGTTTTGTTGAGGGCTTTCACTTGAATAAGGAAAGCTAGTTGAGCTGGTAACTGAGGGTCATATCCTTTATGATCAAAGGCCACAAGATTGGAATCCATTGGGTCAATTCCACCTATTGCTGATAATAAAGCTTGCTTTTGGGAGAAGCAATTTTGCGGTACCTCAAGTGTCGACATAACGGACGGCGATTGGGCCAGGTCCTCTATCTGTGCTATTTTCGCACAAGGATTAAATGTCGATTTGTGTACTGCTCCCTTTTGCGACTTCATCATTGGCTCAGGGACGATGGGTGGCACAACTTCGGTCAAAGTTGTTGTAGAACTACTAGGTTGTTCATTAGCCTTGTTGTTCGACAACTTTGGATTCCTGTAATCCTTATTCCTCGTCAAAGCATCATTTTGCTGCTTTGATACAGACAACATAAGCACTTGGGATCGGGAAGCATTTTGATTAGCAACCAGTTCGGTTCTCGGGCTTGGAAACGGATCAGTCAACACAGCTGAGGTTTTCGAACTCTTAAAGAATCTTTTAAGCTCAGCTTTGTATGGACAATCTGCTGTCCAATGATCCTCATCGCATATATGACACCCCGTAGGGGGTTTCCTTTTTCTCCCTTTCTTTTTCTTCTTGCCCCCTGGTTGCTTCAGTCGTTTGCCCTTGTCGTCCGACACGGCACTTACTTCCGAGGCAAGAAGTTCCTCATTTGCATTTTGACCGGAAATCATACGGGCCTTTTTAGATATAGCCTTTGTCGATTTCATGTCTGTTGCGCCAATCACGCCATCGCCGGCATGAGAGTCACTATTTGATTTAGGAGGAGGAGGAATTGAAAATTCCGGTCTAGGGGCGTCAGGTATTTTATCATAGAGCATGCCGGACTGAGTATATACTAAGTCTAGATATTGTGCACGAGCAATAACTTGCTCCTCCGTTACGACTCCCCCCTTGGCCACATCTTCCGTTATGGCAGGAAGTAACGACTTTATAAACCATTCAGCTAACAGCTGATCTGGAACGTAAGTCTTTACCATCTTGTGACGACGACGCCACTCATGTATATGATCGGATATATGTGTGGTCGTCGTCTGGTTGAAGTTGGTTAAGATTTCCGTTCCAGTTTCATACCTTATCGGTAATTGAAAATGGGTTAAGAAATTCGTGGCTAGGGAACTAAAATTGTCGAAAGAGGCTCTAGGTAATTCAATATACCATTTAGCCGCTGGACCCGTCAATGTCCTCTGAAAAAGGCGAAGCCTTATCGAATCATCGTTCAGGGTGTTCGACGAACACCACAGATGAAAAGTCATGACGTGATTCGATGGGTCTTCACCTGGATTTCCATTGAATTTAGGAATGTCCGATGGAAGTTTATGTGGAATCGCTGGCCACCAAGGGGCATAAGCAATTGGATCATTCGTCAGCCGGTTTAGATCTGGTAATTCTAGAGTTGCTACAAAGGGCAACTGTTGATTCAGGTTAGGCGGAGCATATCCAGGATAAGATGGAATCGCCTGAGCAGTGGGTCTTTGCATACCAGCATAATGTATTTGATACTGGCAACTTTGACAAGTTTGATGGGCATAACCGTTATTATACGGTTGCCCATTACTTACAAAGACTTGTTGCTCGGGTCCTTGATATGATTGCTGGAATTGCGGTTGTTGAGTTTGAACCAGCTCCGGTTGTTGGACCATTTGCTGTTGTCCAATACTGGATGATTGACCAAGATGAGGAGTCATAGTACTTGTTTGAGCCTGAGTCGCTCCAGATAAGGAGGCACTAACCGGAGGTTGTGATTGAGTTGTCGAGACAAGAGGCTATTGTATGGCAACTTGAGAAAATTGGGGTTGACATACAACAGGTAGCGCTTGTACTTGCGACGCAATCAACATACCAGGTATAGTGGCAACATTCGACACAGGGTGGACTGGTTGCATTGAATATGCAACCCTTGGTTGCTGAGGCAGTATTGGTACCCATCCGCTGGATGTAATTCCAGTTTGACCTGAACTTTGTTGTAAACTCCCATATGGTTGTTCTCCGGGGGGGGAACAATGAAAAAGCATACTGCCCTCCATATGGTGGCAATCCAGTGCTTAAAGGGTAGATTGGCCTTTGAAGACACATTGGATCAAGTTGTTGAGTTTCAACATAAGAAATACCAGATGATAATCCGGATGAAGAAATAGGAACTAACCACGTCGTCGAAACAGTCTCTGATTGGACTCCAGCTTGTTGTTGACAATTTGCCGGGACAGATGGTATACCAGTGAACATCATTGGAGTAGCATCAGGAGGCTCTGCCGCTGCTGTGTCGGATGACACAGTCCTGGATGTCAACGGTTGTTCAGACATATTTAGTCTATCCAAAAGATTTCCTAGCGATTCTACAAGAACTATGTGATGAAGGTAGACTAACTTCGAAGATCAACGCAGGAATAAAGGGTGATTGTTCCGTTTGAAATAAATTGTTAACGACGCTTTAGACACAACTTGCTTTTTCAGTTTTAAAGAGTCGAGAAAAAGCTAAAGATGACTCTAGTCTCCTTCGATGTTTTAACGAGCCCGAAGTGACAAATGCTCGGATGGACTTTTTCTGTTATAGAGTCTGAAAAAGGCCAAAAGAAACTGCTCTGGAGATCTGGGCAGAGGGTGTGCCAAAATTTTCGCAAAACCACAGAATACTTTTTATGGTACGGGTGATCGATCTTCGTGAATGCTGTGTTCACTGCATTGCGATCAGTAGGGCGGCCGACACGGCTTCCTAAGGATAAAGGATATATGCCTATAGGGGTCTCCCAATATATACGCGACGGTACGTGGGAGCACAAATCCGTACTAGTGCTATCGTCCCTCAGGAGGAATCACCCACCTTCCATGAGATCGACAGTCACTAGGCTTAACGACGTCGGAACACGTCTCTAGCCTAGACCTCTATGTTGTGCGTTATGTTGCAAAGCGTTGTTAGGTTCATTCAGTTTATTTTAAGTTGATCTTTTTAAAGTTTGTCTTTCAGGATCACCACGAGATGTATGGTACAAATTCCTAAATGCAGTCTAAGATGATAAGCAAGCTTTATAATCTTTCAACTTTGAAAATCCTAGCTACTAAGGGAAAAGAGAGCGACCATCTTTTCTCAAAGAGCAATCAGCACACTCTAATGCACTCTTCCTAAACCAAGCATGCAAACTTATCAAAATGCAAATGCACAATGCAGGTGTTTGTTTTCCACTTTCTTAGTATAAATGCCTACAAAGAAAGCTTTTTGTACAATTTTGAATTTGCTTTTAAATGACTGAAACAAACAAGTTTACTTTTTCCAAAATCAACAAGGGTAGAAGAGATTACAATCACTTTGCGATTTTCGAAATGAATACTTGTTTTGACATTCAAAAGTGACAAACTCAAACCAATAAGCAAAAGCAAATGTATAATCAAACTACAAACAGCCAATGAACTCTCTCCTAAGTTCACAATCAATCAATCAATCAGATCTGAATCAAGGGCTATAGGATGATTACTTTACTCATGCAAAGGAAAACTGTAAATGACGCCACAAACACATAAAAACACTTACAGTCTTTTTGTACAAAAATGAGGCGGAATTCAAGCAAAGAAAAGGGGTTATTAGACTGGTACCTATGCTGGTTAAAGGCTGCAAAAACAAAGATCAAAACAGGGCAAAAGACAGCAGAGAACCCCAGCTGCACAAGGAAAAACTGGTTCAGCGCAACCTCAACACTGTGGTTTTGACATTCAGTGCAGGTAGCCTTCACGGGACCTGCGCTGAAATGCAGAATGCCTTCACAGCAGTCGCGCTGAAGGAGAAACTCTCGTTTCTCTTGGGTTCCGGGTCATAAAATGCTCAAAAATGAACTGTTTCAGGCCAAATCAGAAACACAAGCAAGGTATAAACAAAGGGATGCTTTGAGAGGGTACTAAAGACTATCACAAAAGATCATCAAGTCATTTGTGAGTTCATTGTTAAGATCATAGACAAAAATCCAGTGAAGGATCAAGGCAGCAACATTCTACTTTGCAAAGCAGTTCGATTGTTGCCGTTGAGTCTATGAAGTAAACAATGATGTAAACACAAATAAAATGACTAAAACAAATCTCCCCAGCGGAGTCGCCAATTTGTTGTGGGGAAAAATGCCTATGCAGGACGATCCTATCCACCTAAGGTGTGACAGTACCTTAGCAACAAACGAATATAGCTACTTCGGTTTCTTCCTTTATGAAATACGAAAGAGAGGAGATTGGTAGACTTACCATTATCTTCCGGTTGTCCCTCAATCTAGATCCTCTCCTCTTTGTGTGTCCACAGCTACTCGCCTCCTCGCTTGCTCAAGAGAACAGCTACTTGATTCCCACGAGATCACAAGAGAACAGCTACCTGTGACAAGAGAACAGCTACTTGCGACAAGAGAAGGACACAACAAAAAGGCAAATATACATATTCATAAATGATTCAGGATTAGAAGTAAATCAAATATACTAATGCAAATCATACAATATACACCAGCATATAGGAAAGAACCAAGAAGCTTTATTGATTGATAAACAAGGTTCAGGAAGAGATACAACCCATAGGGTTCCAACCCAGCATCTCCTTCCCAGCAGAATGGAATTCCTTCTTCAGCCCCTTTCAAAGCATAAACACCCAATGATCCAACCACAAACCAACAGCAATTCTTTGCAATCACAACATTCCAGCCTCCCTTGACCTCATGGAGAGAGATCTATAGAAAGGAGTTTTGGAGAGAGGATGAGTCAGCTTGAGGCTGGTATGAAACTGACTAGTGTCCTCTCCCACTTCAGTTATTGAGTCCACTTGGAGGTTCTTGCTTCCACTTGGAGATTTGGAACCTCTTACTCATCACCAGTCAAATTCCCTGATCCAAGTGTCATTTTGGAAGCTTCCTGGGCATTGACACCTTGAGAAATGAGCTTGCCACTTGTCCAGTTACGCTCAGCGCAGGTAGCCTTCTTTGTAGTTGACATTCAACGCAGGTAGACAGTGGAGCAGTTGACATTCAGCGCAGATGCTCAGTGGAGCAGTTGACATGATCCAGAAATGGCCTGTTTTTGAGTGTTTTCAGGTGGAGAACTTTTGTGAACTGCTGTGGTTTGCTGGCCTTGTTCCTCTAGGGGTAGGAACAACATGTTTAGGGACTTTGGATCCCTTAATTATTGACATTTCATGCTTAGTGATGCAAGGCACAAAAATGTCTATAACAGTGTATCATTAGGAAAACAAATTTCCCAGTTTTGGAAACGAGTTGACTGCATTATTTTGCAGTAACCAATAAGATGGCGGTATCTGATGTTACGTCGGGTATCCTGTACAACCTATTTCCCAAGGTAACAATAACAATGTGAGGCCTTGAATCATACATAGCATGTCGCTTCCACAAGTATGGTTGGCCTAATAATACATCACAAACATCAAGGGGAGAAATGTCACATAATAGCTCATATGTGAAGGGCTTGATGTTGTATGGAAGGCGCCACTGTTGGCTGACGTGAAGATCATGTCCTTGGTAAAGCCAACTAATGGTGTACGGTTGTGGGTGTGCTTTGGTCGGTAACACCAACCACTTCATGACCTCTGCTATAATAAGGTTCTTTTGGTTCCTGCTGTTGACAATGAACTGTAGCAAGGAACTCTTTACCCACATCTGGGAGTGTAAGAGACACTCCTCCTCTAGATCTTTAGGTTCCTCCTTCTGGATTTTTGAGGTGGAAATGGTGGCGCTGAGCTCCATATCAATAATTTGCTTCCCTTTGTCATTCCCCTTGTCGAGTTCTAAATCTGAGTCAGAACATGCATCTGATTCCAATGCCTTCAGCTTGACCACCAGTGACAGCTTGGCCTGACACTCACTTCTGTTGTGAGTGGAGCTCTTATGGAACTCACATCACTTTCCCGTGTCCTTCTTCGGCTTTGCGGCATTTTTCTTTGCTTGTGGCTTTGGCGGTTTATCTTGGCTCACCCACCTTGGCTTTTTCCTTTATTCTGCAGTTTGGGGGCACCTTTCCCTTGCTTCAAATTCGTAGATCCAAAGTCTCGCTTCTTCTGTTTAAAATTCTGCTTGATCTTGATAGTGTATCTATATGCCATGCTGAGCGAGGAGATGTCTAGGAACTCCATCTCATCCTAGATATACCTCTGTAAGGAACTGCGGTATTTGAGTACCAAATGTT
Source organism: Pinus tabuliformis (assembly GCA_031772625.1). Classification (NCBI taxonomy): domain Eukaryota; kingdom Viridiplantae; phylum Streptophyta; class Pinopsida; order Pinales; family Pinaceae; genus Pinus; species Pinus tabuliformis. The sequence continues at coordinate 200,039,473 of CM062805.1, read as the reverse complement.
TCTTAGAATCCTTGATACCCAACTTCATGTGAAGGGTATGAAAAACATTCATAAACTCTGACACATCTTGGTCCCTTCCCTACCGCGGCATGGGCCACTTTATGTATTTATTATCATAGCTCCCGATAGGGTATTACTACTCCTCGATGGTGTCCCAAAATAGATTCCAAGTGGGTGCGGCTAAAAACAGTGAGGGCGTACTTTCATCCTTCTGTTCATAGTAGGTTTCCCACGAGTCCTTGACATGGGGGGTGGATTTGAGAAGAGAAAAAGTAATATTTTCTTGGCTGGAAAAATCATGAATAGAAAAATATCCTTCTAGCATATTTAACAATTTATCTATGGCATCTACATATATTTGGCCATCAAATATGGGAATATCAAAGTTTACCTGTACCTTAAAAGGAGTGGAACCTCTAGAGTGGCTATAGGATGTGGATTTGCCACCGTTGGGCAATCGTTGAAGGATTTGGGTAAAGTTATCCATCGTCACATTCCTTTGTTTCTCGAGGGCCTCATCGAGAAATATTTTGATAGGACCTCATGATCCCTCATCTTTCTTTTCTTCCCCCATGGGTGACCATCATGCTTTTTGAGGCTAATCTTGCAAAGGTTCAACCAGATCGAGCCCGAACTCCTTAGTCCTTGACCTCGTTGGGAACATGCAAATAAAAACAGAGAAAGAGAAAATCCCATTGATACCACTGATCCGGATTTAAACATGAATGCAACAAATTACAGATATAACCATAAATACAGATATGCATCAGAAATAACACTTCATTTCATTAATATCAAATACTGAAATATTCTTACAAACAATATGAAAATAAGACTAGCTCAGGCAATGGTAGCTTATCTCCAAGAAGAGATATGGCGGCTACATTTCTTTGAACTTTGTTAGAATGAAGTTCAAATGCCTATTTATTATTGAGAAATAATGGAAAACCCTAAACATCCAAAAACGTAACCCTAGGAGATGAATCACCAAACTATGGGCCCCGTTTGGGTAAATTAGTACATCAACTTCTCAGGGTCATAATGTTGGCGTACGATCTCCATTTGATGCACACAATACGTCATTCGAAAGATATATCTGACGAATACAACTTTCAAGCGGACAACATTGGTCTAAAAACCATGTTGGCTTTAGTTGTCCCAAAAATCATTTTTTATGGCTTCAAAATGGCTCTAGAGGTTTAGGACCTGAAAATTGGCAAAAATAGTAAATTCCACTACAAATAAGGAAAATCAAAAATTGAAAGAAACAATGGTGGGGTTCCAAGTCGAACAGGCGAGTGGCCACCAATATCCACCTGGATCAACAACATTAACTAACAAAGTTCAAGAGAGTAGTCAACAAATGAGCATGAAGCATGAAGCATGAAGCCATCAACATTATCCAAATTCCATGAAACATTGGAGTTGTCCATTTGTAACCTTATCACATGGATTGGCTAGAATAGTAAACCACATGTGCAACACGTAACCAAGGACCACCCATCATGAATTCCATATGGACTCAAAGGGGGGTGGGGGTTAGAAATAGCACAATACGCTCCATCATAGGCTATTGTGTAGGTGGCTTGGCATATGGTTTGATACGTGGTTGAACTATAACTTTGGTGGCTTGCATTTAACTTTAGATAAAAAAACTAAACTTATGGAATATATCTTGGGATATGGTAGAGGTTCTTATACTGTGTAACATGGAGGCTTGTCAGTTGATATGAGTCAGAAGCATGATTTGTAATAAACCATTTGTGGTGAAAATGATGCATGCACTTTTTTTATTCTCAAGGGAAAACCATACCACGTCATGATGGGATATTGTCGATAGTCAAAGGCTATTTAAATGTTGTAGAATCTAGGGTTAAGGGTTCAAATATCATCCGTATATATATATGTATATATCTATATATATATGTATATATATATGTATATGTATATATATATGTATATATATATATATATATATATATATATATATATATATATATATATATATATATATATATATATATATATATATATATATATATATATATATATAATTTCTTTTTATAAAAGAAAACAAAATAAATCTTTATGGAAATAGTGTCTCCATAACGTGCTATTAATCAAAATCATTTAAAAACATATACATCGGAATATTGAATCTATATGACCATGGAAGTAGAATGCTTATTTAAGATAAAATTCACAACAACTTAATATTGATAACATGCTAATATTGGATTAGGTAGAAGTAGAAAAAAGATAAAAATTATGTGTAATTCTGAGGTGCATTACATGTGTTATTAGAGCTATAGGTTACAACATTATGGCCTTGTTGTGCTCTACAACAAACCCCCATTTCATATCATTTTTATTTATAAAGGTTAATATATGGAATGGGTCCCTTTGAAAAGTTTAATTGGTATCAATATTTTTGTTGTTCAAAAAAGGTCCGATGATCAAATGAGCTCATTTAATTAAACCTTGAGAACAACCATTTCTCAAAAAATAAAACAATCTTTTATTATTGCGATAAAGCGATCGCAAGATCGCATATCGCAATGACATGGAAAACACATTTAAATGGCACAATGGTCTCCGCCGATGCGATTTCGCTATCGGAGATCGGCAATACTCCATACACATCTTAAAAAATGCACATAACATAAACTCCGACGCGATGAGCAATCGGCGATACTTCATATGCGGTCAAACCATCTTAAGACATTTACTTCGATCCGATGCAATTTCGCAATCGGCAGTCGGCAACATCCCATGCACATTAATAAGGCGCCCAGGTCTAACCACCGATGCGATGCGATATCGGCAATCGGAGAATTGGCACTTCACTCTGAATACACCTTGTTATATTTCTCCACACTATCCGATGCGATGTCGCATATCGGCGTTCGGGAGGATCCTATGCTTATGGTTATATAATACCTATTCTCCTAAAGCGATGTGATATCACTATCAGCGATCGGCGTTTCAAAAGCCATAACTTGAAGATCTAAAGTATTATTGATATCCGATTGATAGAGCGCGGATTTCGAAAAAGCCGTTAAATGGAGGGATAAGGTGATGCATTCGTATTTAAAGTTTTGCCCCTTCGATTAATGATTACCTGCGCTCAACCGCCAAAATATCGATTGCACGCTTAAGGGGGTCATTCAGTCGGATAACGGTGTAATAAGCATTTAAAGAGTAGCAGGCCTTGAACTGCCATTTAATGTATCTGTAAGATCTTCCCAGTGATTGGATCCGCAGCCATTTTTGAGAGTTAACCTCTCGACACGCTTCAATTGATATATCTTTCCCACTATAGATTTTCGTTGTTATGTTTATATGTTACGGTTTTTCTTGCCTTTGTGTAGAATTCATCCGTCGAGAGAAGCCTGAGCAAGATGGGGAAGAAATCTAAGAAGACCGCGGGTTCCTCTGCTACATCAGTTGCAGGACAAGCTGCCACAGATAAAAAGAAGGGCTTAATATCGGATACCACATGCACGGGTCTCACCAGAGCTACATGGCAAGGCACTTATAATCTGCTAGAGGCCGAACAACCAGTGGTAACAGTGACGGAAGCTAGTGTGGACTTACTCAAGAAGTCTGATTCTACTCTCAAAGATTTGGCCGACTCTTTCCTTCACAGGATAGCGGCCAGAGAACAGATTCTTCCCTACACAGACGTCGTGAAATGGGCAATTGAGGAAATTCCAATCCTTGATAGGACTTTTAGCACCAGAGATGGGAGGATTTTCGGATCGTTCAAGCCAGAGCATCTAAGGCAAATGTATCATTTGCCCGAGCCGGAGAAGGTGTATAACTAGACGTTCCTGGAGAAATTTGTAGTTGATAATGAAGTGGAATCCAAACCCATCCGGGATTGGAGGCAGAATCCGGCCAAACACAAGCACGAGTCTTCTGGTAAGTACTCAGTCGATTCTTTGGATTCTCCCTATTGCTATGCGGGAATAATGATGTGTAGGCTATGGGGACTACATGACTCTGCTAACTTCACCATAGAGATGGTTCCTCTAATGGAGGCAGCAGTAAATAGCATAATCATGGATTGGGCCACTATTCTCTCTGATAAGCTAGCCGTAGCTGTTCGTGATTTTAGAGCTAATTCTGTTGTCACTGAAAGGAAAATTCCCCCGTTTTATTATAGTGCATATATTTTAGATACATTATGTTTCAATTCTGAGTTTCCCGTCCTCGGTTGGAGGTGGACCGCCCAAGACCCCTCACCCATTCATATATACCACCATAAATTGTGGAAGTCTTCTTACAAGCACCATTTGTACCAAATCTGCAATGGCTTTATGGTTCCCATTCATTATTCTATTTTTGATAAGCCCATTCCCAAAATCTCCTATCTAGCTTCCTTTGATTTACCAGCGGTAGCAAGTTGGTTTGGAGAAGAGATGTTTACCTATGTTAGGGTTTTCCAGAGCCAAGCCAATCCGCATGTTCTCCCTTTGTATATTCCAGATAAACTGCTAGCTAGAGAAGTCGCTTATAAGATTATGGCCGAGAGTACTACACAGACTCTCAAGAAAGAAAAGAAGAGGGGCTGGCCCTCTTTTCCCTTGAGAATTGGTGTCTATACTCTGCATGATCTCAAGCATGCAGAAAAGGAAGCCACAAAGATTCAGTCTTTAACTCTGGCCACTATCCCAAATAGGTTATATGATCCAAAGAAAACTGCTTACACTGCATTAGAACAGGCCAAATTGACTAAAATTGATCATCAAGAAGATATGTTTGATGACCTGTTCGTTGCCTCCGAATCAATAGGCCATGCTAAAGAACTCGCTAGGATGAAATATAATGATGAAGGGTTAACTGAGTTCAATAAACTTAGAGAGCAGAGGTTGCAAACTCTGCCTCTAGATTTACTGGCAACAACCCCAGTGACACCTTCAAGCGAGCCTGGTCGGGAACAGTCAAGCCAGCCTCCTGTTACAACAAAAGATCATAAGAAGCAACATGAGGAAAGGCAAAAGAAGCAACAGGCAGAAAAGCAGAGGAGAGAACAAGAGGAGCAACAGAGGAAAGAGCAGGAAAAAGAGCGGAGCGAGTCCCAAGTCGAGAAGCAGAAACAAACCACCATTGATCCCGAATTTCTCCAGCAGTGGAAGCAATTTGACTCTATTATCAGTGGAAAGGAAGGTTCCAAAGATACGGACACCTCCAAAACAAATGACATACCAGACATCACTTCTCCTCAGGTTCTAAGTGGAACCAGCGGCCCACCCATTTCTAAGGATGTTGAGGTAATTCCTAAAGACCCTTCCGATCAAATCGTTCTCCAGGTGAAAGATATTCCTCCCCTGGATGTTTTCTACAGCCCAAGGCATAGAGCAGTTGTAAAGCGATCAAGGAAAAGACGAAAGACTGATCAACTTTCTATCTTTCCAGAGCAAACAGTCACGGGTAATGTAGTATGGAAGGAGGAATTGGACCCCTCCGATGACCTAACAAAGCTGTCACAGTATGCAGGAGCTTATTCTGCAGCGACTATTGATAAGGCATCGGAGGTAAGTCTTCTATTGAAGACTAAGGACCAAGAAATTTTTGCACTACAGGCAGAAGTGACCGAGGCAAAGCAGAAGGCAGAGCAAGCAGAAGAGCAGTTGCTGGCACAACAGCAAATGAACAATTCATTAACCCAGCAATTACAGACAGAGAGGCAGAGGATCGACCAAAGCGCGATCCAGAAACAAAAGGAATTATCGGAGGCATTGGCGCAGTTGAGGACAACAAATGAGCTGATGATGAAAACGAAAGACGAGCAAATAGCTCAATTGTTAGTACAGCTCGAAGTAATAAAAGGCGCTCCACAGGTGGAGGATTTCAGAGCCGAGGCATCTCAAATAAACAGTGCATTAATATCGCAGATTAGGCTCCTATGTCATCAACTCACTGAGGCAGAACCATTGTGCGAGCTAACTACCTCCGTATGTCAGCAGGTGGAAAAGGCCAGGAATGATTTAGACCAAGATGAGGAAATCATAACCACATATTTTGATTGGCAAGATTCTGATGTGGGAAAGGCAGCGAATTTGCCCAGAATCCAAGAAACATACAAGGACATACTCTTCACAGAATGGCACACTCAAGTGATGAAAGCAGAAAGGGCGGCTTCAAGATGTAAATTAACTGCCAGCAATATGGTTGATCTGGTCAACAACACCCTCTACTTGGCAAACATGATCTCCCAGTGTACACCTGGAAGCATAACAACAGCAAAAATGATTGAGCAATCAAGTTATCCTGACTTGGAGGAGAAGGGAAGGTTAATCGCTGGAGTTAATACTTTGACTTCCGATGCATATTGGCTCTTTCTGATCAAGCCACACACACAAAGGTCGACCCTCAAGTGTTTAACTGATGCACTCAGTTGTATAATTCCCAATATTCAAGATGCCACATACGCTGCTCAGCTCAGTTCGCGCCTCAACAAACCGCCTGAAGTAGAACCAATGCTAGCGATATGTCAGCTCAGGTTTAAAGGCAAAGAGCCTACCTAATGAATCATTGCCACCGATTGCCAGATCGCTGAGGAAGATAGGAGAAATATTTATTGATACCAACTTAATAGCATTTCAGTTTCTTAGATATTTAGATTAGTTTAGTATTTATAGACCCTTTCATGTTTTTAGAAAGGGTCGTAAAGTTTTGTAACAGACTTAAAAGACTGAAGTTTGCACTACTGTGCTTCAGTCAATATTCTTTCATGAAACTCGACCAATTGTTCTAAATTCGATAAGGAAGTTTTTTTTATGCAATTGTGCACTATTGTCTTTGTATGGAAATGTCTCTGTGTTGAAGGAGGAACTACAAGTAGCGATTGATATCGGGAGTGTCTAAACAGCTCATATGGTATTTCTATCTATGTCTGAATCCATTCCTGTTATGTAAATTGTTATTTGGTTATCTTTGCTATTATTGATCGCATGCATATGTTTTAACAGCGGTTCCATATTCGTTCCACTATTGGATGTTTTATAGTCTTCTTTCCTTTCAATCATGCATGTATCAATGATATAATAATAAGTGTAGTAATATCGCTCAATCGCTTTGCTTAACTATTTAGGCACAGCAATCATAAAATGTATTAATATCTGCGTCTGATAGATAGAGTCATCTATATGCCTGTCTTTAGGCTTGGACCATCAAACGCTACACTCCAAAGCTAAATAGATTCCCGGGATAGATTATATTTCTTTTATTTTCTGCCAATAGATTTAGTCATTCGCCCATCGCTAGCTTAGTTTTATCATCCATTCATCCCGTTTATCTACCTTTTTGGGAAACTGGTTCCATTATCCCCAGTCGGAGCCACTATTCCAAACGGAAAAGGAGCTGTATTAAGGTCCGGACCGGGTGGTTATCCCCGATGTTGTTGCAGCGATTTTCGAGGCATCAACTTTTTTGGCGCTAGAAGGAGGGCCATCAACTGTGAATGGCACATAAGTCAAAACCTATAAGCCATCCTAAGAGTAATTCTCCCTCCGAATCCCCTCGATCTTCCTATTTGCATACTGGTTCGCCGGTATCCAAACAAGAAGAGGAGGAATCAACTACCACTGCTCAAACGCATCATACTCCAGAACAATTAAGTCTTGAATCCCCTGAAGTCCAGTCTCTTATCCACAAACTTCAGAGCTTCTCGATTTCGCCACAGAAATCTGAGGTATCACAAAGCAGTGCGACTTCGTAGTTCAATTTATCTCATCCTCTCACCAGACTTCAAAGTGAAAAGCTTGGTATTGAACCCACCGAGTTCCCTTTACCCAAAAGGAAAAAGGCTAAAAAATATACTGAAGGATCTGATAGTGGAGAGCTTTCATCCATATCCTCCATTCCATCTTCTCCTCTGCAAAGTCAATCATCCACTCCCCCATTACATATTGTTGTCCACCAGGGATTAGAAACCTCAACATCCCAACCTGCTCACTCCTCATCGTTATTTCCTTCCCATACATTTGGAATTCCAATAGTAGTATCAACCACTGTTACTATTATAATGGTAGACCCATGGACCAGGCCAGGTGCAGTCAACATGCCTGCACCGTTGCATCCTTTACCAGATGCTCCTGAAAAATGGCTACCTAAATTTAACCCAGATAATGGGACCCAGGCTGAGGAACATATCAATAATTTCATGTTGGCAGTCAACTTGAAAGGAGTAACAGAAGCAGATGTTGTCGTTAGGCTTTTCCCTTATACCTTGCAAGGATTAGCAGGATCCTGGTATTTTTCTTTACCCTCTGGTTCCATTACCAGTTGGAACACTTGCCAAGAGCAGTTTCTTACCAAATATGGAGATGATAGGTCTTTGGCTACTTTAATAAACGATCTCTCCAATTTAAGAATAGAGCATAGGGAACCAATAAAGGAATTTAATGCTAGATTCAATAAGCTCCTAAATAAAATCCCTACTGCCTCCAAACCAAGCGAACAAATTCGAAGCAAATGGTATATCACTGCCCTACCTGCCAATATAGCCATTTTTGTAGACAGGGCCGGGAAACCTACCTTAGCCGAAAACATGAAAGAAGCGCTTACCGTGGAAAAGCGCATCAATGCTCTAGAGAAGAAAGCTGCTCTGGAGGACAGAAAAGCCAAAAAAGTCTCTTTCAAAGAGGATTCTAAGAAGAAAACCCCAAAGGACCCATACGACATGGAGGGTTTGCAAAAGGTCCTGAAAACCTTGTCTAACGAAATGGTTGACATAAAGAAACAGGTCGCCGAAACCTCAAACAAAAGACCATTTAGGACTTATAAAAGAACTGAATCAAAACCACAGAATGTCATATCTAACGCAGATTCAGAGCAAGAAGAAGAGGAAGAGGAAACAACCTCACAAACTGATGATGAAGAAGAAGTAGCTGAATGCCACGGAATGTGGGATTTTATACTCCCTAACTCTGATACCGATAATGAAGAAGAAGCCTTCCCGGTCACTACTAGAAGTAGAAGTACTTCTGAACCTGTCCAGGCAACTTCAAAGAAAAGGAGTGCAGGTGCCACCACAACAAAGGAAAAAGTTCCTCCAAAGAAATCACCTGTAGTAGTTCCCCAAAACCAGCCTTCAACTTCTAATTCTCCTTCAACATCTAAAACATTAGCGGTATCTGATTCAATGGAATATAATATTGTTGATGATATGAAGAAAACTAAAGCAAACATCACCATGTTTGAACTTAGTAAATTAAAGCATCAGCAGAAATTACTTCTTAAAGAATTAAATGCCGTTCCTTCTACTCCTCTTCCCAGTGCTAAAGCTGCTAATGATTCAGGCCAGTCTCCTCCAAGTATGGTTGAAGCTACTGATTCAGTTTTGATTGGAGATAGATCAAATTCTCATACTCCACCCTTCCTGCTGACCTATGAGATTTATAACAGAAACCTGCACAACTGTTTAATTGACTTAGGGGCATCATCTAACATAATGCCAACTTCAGTTTGTGCTAAACTGAACTTTGAACCCCAGAAGTCTGCTATTCATATTGTACAGTTGGACAGGACCAAAGTGCAGGTTGTAGGTGAAATTAATTCTGTAACTATCAGGTTGTCTGCTGATCCCAGAGTAGTACAAAGGATTGACATCCTAATAGCCGATATACCTGAATTTTACGGTTTAATTCTGAGTAGGGATTGGTCCGAAAAATTGCATGGGTATATTTCCACTGATTGGTCACATATGTGGCTTCCCTACAAGGGTAAGCCAAATCAAATAAGGATTGATCGTGAGAAACATATGACCCACACAGTTACTGAATTTGAGCAAGAAAACCAACCTGTAGCGTTCAACAACAACATTTTGGGGAATTATTCGTCAGAGTCGTTCTTTGGCAACTTTGTTGCCCAACCATCTCCTTTTTCAGTCAATCATTTTACATCTCAGATTGAGAATTTTTCACAAACAGATAGGTCTAGATGTTTCAATGATGATGAAAAAACTGTAAATATGTTTGTTAATACTCCTTTATTTTGGTCTTTATATTTTGATGGCTCCAAGTCAAGCGAGGGCTCAGGAGCAGGTTGCATTTTGGTTAGTCCACAAGGAGAAAAGACAATGCTGTCCTGTAGGCTAGAATTTGAATGCACTAATAACACAGCCGAATATGAAGCTTTAGTCCAGGGATTATATAAAGCAATCGGCCTTAAAGTGCAATATCTAAAAGTATTTGGCGATTCTGAAATAATTGTTAAACAGGTGAGAAATGCAATTCATTGTCTCTCAAATCACCTCAAACATTATCAATCGCTAGTACAAGATCTTACCTCACATTTTTCGGCATTCAACATTTCCTCCATTCCTAGGTCACAAAACTCGGCAGCCGACCTACTAGCCAATGTAGCTTCCAAGCTTCTACCTTCGGAAGACTACAGCCCTGATAGATTTTCCGTAGAATTGATTTTTAGGCCTTCAATTCCTGATAATATCACTAATTGGAGAGTATTCAACCATGATGAGGATATTTTGCAATTCTTAACTTCTGAAAAGTCCTATGATAATCAAATCATTGAAGAAGATGAGCATGACTCTCAAATGAAAGAAACACCTCAAGAAAATGCAATTCCCAAGCCTGTAGTAAAGCTGGAAGATCTTTATGATATTAAAGACAGATTCGAACCTGTAATTAATGCAAAACTCCAAAGCTCTACCCTAAGGTTTGAATTAATAAATTTAGGTACCGAGCAAGCCCCTCAGAATATCAATTTAGGATTAGGACTTTCTTCTGAAGAGAAAGAGGCATTAATTAGACTGTTAAGGAAGAACAAGCAGGTTTTTGCTTGGAAGTACGATGATTTGAAGACTTATGATACATCCATTATCCAGCATACCATTCCTATGCTTCCCGATCAGAAACCGATTCAGCAGAAGTTAAGAAAAATACATCCAAATTTAGAGAGCCAGATAAAGTCAGAACTTAACAAACTCTTGAAAGCCAAGATTATTTTTCCTGTCTGACACTCAAACTGGGTCTCTAACATGGTGCCAGTCAGAAAGAAAAATGGCGATATTCGAATTTGTATTGATTTCAGAAACTTGAACAAAGCAAGCTTGAAAGACAATTTCCCATTGCCTACTATGGAGCAAATACTTCAATCAATGGCAGGCTCTGAATTGATGTCCTTTCTTGATGGTTTCTCAGGATATAACCAAGTTCTAGTTCATCTTGATGACCAGCTCAAAACCACATTCAGGACGAAATGGGGAACATATGCATATCAGAAAATGCCTTTTGGGCTTATAAATGCAGGAGCGACATTCCAAAGAGCCATGGACATAGCTTTTAGAGGGTTAATTAATAGAACAATAGTCGTCTATCTAGACGATATTATTTTATTCTCTAAAGAGAGATCTAATCACTTGCACGACTTAAATCAAATTTTTCAGCGTTGCAAAAGATATGGTATTTCTCTTAACCCTAAAAAGTCATTCTTTGCTCTTGATCAAGGGAAGCTCTTGGGTTTTATCGTATCCAAAGAGGGCATTTATATTGATCCTGATCGGATCAAAGAAATCTCTGAAATCCCATTCCCTCACAATAAAAAATCATTGCAGTCATTTTTAGGCCAAATCAATTTTGTTAAAAGATTTGTTCCAGATTTTTCTCAGATTATTTTGCCACTTCAGACAATGATTAAGAAGAATTCAGTCTTTAAGTGGGGATCAGTAGAAAAGGAAGCTTTCGATCTAATCAAGCAATCAATAATCAATGCCCCAGCCTTAAATACTCCAAATTTTTCCAATCATTTTATATTGTATACCATTGCATCTGACTTATCTTATGCTGCAGTACTCACGCAACTAAATGATGACAATTTGGAAGCACCCATCTCATTCTTTAGCTCAAATCTTCAGGGTGCCGAATTGAATTACTTCGACGTTGAAAAGCAAGCCTTTGCTGTATTTAAAGCAGTCAAACATTACAGACCCTTCCTTCTGAAAACCCATACAAAAGTAATAGTTCCTTTCCCGGCAGTTAAGCAACTATTAATCCAAAAAGAATTGGGTGAAAAAAGGGCAAATTGGGTCACAGCGCTACAAGAGTATGACTTAGAAATTAGGCCAGCAAAGATTGTTAGGGGCCAAGGTTTTTGCAGGATATTGGCAGGAGCATCCAATGTTCCAGAATCAAACGATACAGATCAAACTCAAGAAATCAATCAGATAAGTGTTACTGATTCTGAATCTCAATATGCAGATTTAATCTTTTACTTAAAGAATGGTTATGCACCTCCAAATCTGTCTTACAAAAACAAAAGGGCCATCAGGTTAAAAGCGAAGAGTTTTACAATTATTGATGATGTGCTTTTTAAGAAGAATTATGATTCTATTTTATTAAGATGCCTTGAGAAATCTGAAGCCCAAAAGGTTTTGCAGGAGTTACACGATGGACCAGCAGGAGGACATTTTGGAGCTGACACAACAACTCACAAGATTATTCATGCTGGATATTATTGGCCCACTCTGTTTAGTGATGCCCACGAGTATGTAAGGAAATGCCTCAATTGCCAAACTTCTAGTGGAAGACAACGAAAACCGGCCTTCCCTTTGCAACCAGTCAACATTGAACAGCCCTTTGAGCAATGGGGATTGGACATCATTGGGGAGATTAATCCACCTTCTTCCAAACAGCATAAGTATATCCTTACTGCAACCGATTATTTTACTAAGTGGGTTGAGGCAATCCCTTTAAAGACAACAAATTCTGAAGCAATCATTGAATTCATAGATCAATTCATCATTACCAGGTTTGGTGTCCCAAATGCTCTTGTTTTTGACAATGCTTCTTATTTCTCAGGCAATGCAATGTTTGATTTCGCTATTAAAAGAGGGTTTAAATTAAATTATTCTGCTAATTACTATCCTCAGGGTAATGGTCTAGCAGAGTCTACTAATAAGAATCTGTTCAAAATTATTAAGCGAACGATCGAAGAGAATCATAGAAACTGGCATAAATCCTTAGTATTTGCATTATGGGCTGATAGGATAACACAAAAAGCTTCTATTGGAACTTCTCCGTTTAACCTTGTATATGGAAAAGAAGCAGTACTACCCACCAATCTTGTTCTTCCTTCTTTAGCCCTAATTCAGTTCATTGAGGAAAATCCTTCATCTTCTATTCAGCTTAGATATGATCAAATTTTAAAATTAGAAGAGGAAAGGGAAAAAGCCAAGGTTATCCACGCCAAACATCAGCAAGTCATCAAAGCAGCTTTTGATTCAGTCTCATCCGGTTCAAAACAATTCCAAGTCGGTGACTTAGTTCTGAAATGGGACAAAGCCCATGAAGATAAAGGAAAGCACACCAAGTTCCAGAAGATGTGGCTTGGACCATTTCAGATCTGTGAAAAGATAGGCCATTCGACCTTTGTACTGCAAGACTTATCAGGGTTGAGAGATTCTCTCCCTGTTAATGGCCTGATCTTGAAGAAATTCTTTAATTGAGGAGGTAACCCCTTCTCCTTTTAGTTTGGTAGATTTTTGTAGTTTGTAGGATTCGCAGAAAATAATGTTGTAAGATATCTTCCATTGACCTTTTGCTGTATTTGAAAAGTTGTCTCACAGAAGTAGTATGAATATTTGCTTTTAAATAATAGAACTTTTAACCAAAAGGGATAATTTCTAGGAAATTAGATATCTTTGTAGTCTGAAACCACAGTCCAACTTTTGTAGACTCTTCTCAAAACATAAAAGTTTTGTGAATCATTTTCTGTTTTCAAAATCGGTCTCCAAAGGTTATCTATACTAAGATAGAAACTAATCCAATTCCAGCACCTTCAACTCTTGACCTGTCATCCATTTGCTCTTAAGGAGAAGATTGTTCACCCCATTCACTAAAGTTTATGATTACTCAGAGTGTAATTCTAAAATATAAGAGATTAAAGATAAGAGGTCTTATTACAAGCCTGCTTACCATGTTCATAGGAAAATAGTTTGACTGACATTACCAATACTGCATATCAAAACAGGGTAATGGCTTGAAATTACAAGACAAGGGGTCTCATCACGAGCCAGCTTGTTCAGTTAGATTACTACCAGTGAATGGCATTGTCAACAGCTGGCCACCAAACCAAGACAATGGCTTTTTATCTTATTAATAACAAAGAAGAAAAAGGAAATGAAATACAAAATATGAAAACATGTTTTGGATTCATTCTGATTAGTCACACTCTTAAGTGAATGGAACAATGGACAATAGCATGGTTAAAAGGTATCCCTGTCGAGACTATAAACGTTTGCTGGCAACAGAGGCTCTACCTATGACAGAGGGGTTAATTTTAAAAGCTGATTTGGAAAAGTTTTCTGTTTTATCATTATAAACCAACAAAGGCCTATTTTAAAACTTGGAATGCATTTATTTTCTTTAAAAAAAGGGAGGAAGTTAACAAAATAGTTTCACTTCGTTCAGAATGCATAGATATCTAGTTATATTAGAATTTTCCCCTTCTGATTGAGACTCTATTTGAAAAAGCTTAAGTGTTTTTATCAAGCTCCAGAGATAACTGGTTCTTCCAGCGAATCGCCAATTGTTGTGCTCTACAACAACCCCCCATTTCATATCATTTTTATTTATAAAGGTTAATATATGGAATGGGTCCCTTTGAAAAGTTTAATTGGTATCAATATTTTTGTTGTTAAAAAAAGGTCCGATGATCAAATGAGCTCATTTAATTAAACCTTGAGAACAACCATTTCTCAACAAATAAAACAATCTTTTATTATTGCGATAAAGCGATCACATATCGCAATGACATGGAAAACACATTTAAATGGCACAATGGTCTCCGCCGATGCAATTTCGCTATCGGCGATCGGCAATACTCCATACACATCTTAAAAAACGCACATAACATAAGCTCCGACGCGATGCGCAATCGGCGATCGGCTATCGGCGATACTTCATATGCGGTCAAACCATCTTAAGACATTTACTCCGATCCGATGCAATTTCGCAATCGGCAGTCGGCAACATCCCATGCACATTAATAAGGCGCCCAGGTCTAACCACCGATGCGATGCGATATCGGCAATCGGAGAATCGACACTTCACTATGAATACACCTTGTTATATTTCCCCACACTATCCGATGCGATGTCGCATATCGGCGTTCGGGAGGATCCTATGCTTATGGTTATATAATACCTATTCTCCTAAAGCGATGCGATATCACTATCGGCGATCGGCGTTTCAAAAGCCATAACTTGAAGATCTAAAGTATTATTAATATTCGATTGATAGAGCACGGATTTCGAAAAAGCCGTTAAATGGAGGGATAAGGTGATGCATTCGTATTTAAAGTTTTGCCCCTTCGATTAACGATTACCTGCGCTCAACCGCCAAAATATCCATTGCACGCTTAAGGGGGTCATTCAGTCGGATAACGGTGTAATAAGCATTTAAAGAGTAGCAGGCCTTAAACTGCCATTTAATGTATCTGTAAGATCTTCCCAGTGATTGGATCCGCAGCCATTTTTGAGAGTTAACCTCTCGGCACGCTTCAATTGATATATCTCTCCCACTATAGATTTTCGTTGTTATGTTTCTATGTTACGGTTTTTCTTGCCTTTGTGTAGAATTCATCCGTCGAGAGAAGCCTGAGCAAGATGGGGAAGAAATCTAAGA
The DNA here is from genome assembly GCA_031772625.1 of Pinus tabuliformis. Taxonomy (NCBI): domain Eukaryota; kingdom Viridiplantae; phylum Streptophyta; class Pinopsida; order Pinales; family Pinaceae; genus Pinus; species Pinus tabuliformis. The sequence continues at coordinate 200,023,820 of CM062805.1, read as the reverse complement.
AGACCGCGGGTTCCTCTGCTACATCAGTTGCAGGACAAGCTGCCGCAGATAAAAAGAAGGGCTTAATATCAGATACCACATGCACGGGTCTCACCAGAGCTACATGGCAAGGCACTTATAATCTGCTAGAGGCCGAACAACCAGTGGTAACAGTGATGGAAGCTAGTGTGGACTTACTCAAGAAGTCTGATTCTACTCTCAAAGATTTGGCCGACTCTTTCCTTCACAGGATAGCGGCCAGAGAACAGATTCTTCCCTACACAGACATCGTGAAATGGGCAATTGAGGAAATTCCAATCCTCGACAGGACTTTTAGCACCAGAGATGGGAGGATTTTCGGATCGTTCAAGCCAGAGCATCTAAGGCAAATGTATCATTTGCCCGAGCCGGAGAAGGTGTATAACAAGACGTTCCTAGAGAAATTTGCAGCTGATAATGAAGTGGAATCCGAACCCATCCGGGATTGGAGGCAGAATCCGGCCAAACACAAGCACGAGTCTTCCGGTAAGTACTCAGTCGATTCTTTGGCTTCTCCCTATTGCTATGCGGGAATAATGATGTGTAGGCTATGGGGACTACATGACTCTACTAACTTCACCATAGAGATGGTTCCTCTAATGGAGGCAGCAATAAACAGCATAATCATGGATTGGGCCACTATTCTCTCTAATAAGCTAGCCGTAGTTGTTCGTGATTTTAGAGCTAATTCTGTTGTCACTGAAAGGAAAATTCCCCCGTTTTATTACAGTGCATATATTTTAGATACATTATGTTTCAATTCTGAGTTTCCCGTCCTCGGTTGGAGGTGGACTGCCCAAGACCCCTCACCCATTCATTTATACCACCAGAAATTGTGGAAGTCTTCTTACAAGCACCATTTGTACCAAATCTGCAATGGCTTTATGGTTCCCATTCATTATTCTATTTTTGATAAGCCCATTCCCAAAATCTCCTATTTAGCTTCCTTTGATTTACCAGCGGTAGCAAGTTGGTTTGGAGAAGAGATGTTTACCTATGTTAGGTTTTTCGGGAGCCAAGCCAATCCGCATGTTCTCCCTTTGTATATTCCAGATAAACTGCTAGCTAGAGAAGTCGCTTATCAGATTATGGCCGAGAGTACTACACAGACTCTCAAGAAAGAAAAGAAGAGGGGCTGGCCCTCTTTTCCCTTGAGAATTGGTGTCTATACTCTGCATGATCTCAAGCATGCAGAAAAGGAAGCCACAAAGATTCAGTCTTTAACTCTGGCCACTATCCCAAATAGGTTATATGATCCAAAGAAAATTGCTTACACTGCATTAGAACAGGCCAAATTGACTAAAATTGATCATCAAGAAGATATGTTTGATGACCTGTTCGTTGCCTCCGAATCAATAGGCCATGCTAAAGAACTCGCTAGGATGAAATATAATGATGAAGGGTTAACTGAGTTCAATAAACTTAGAGAGCAGAGGTTGCAAACTCTGCCTCTAGATTTACTGGCAACAACCCCAGCGACACCTTCAAGCGAGCCTGGTCGGCAACAGTCAAGCCAGCCTCCTGTTACAACAAAAGATCATAAGAAGCAACATGAGGAAAGGCAAAAGAAGCAACAGGCAGAAAAGCAGAGGAGAGAACAAGAGGAGCAACAGAGGAAAGAGCAGGAAAAAGAGCGGAGTGAGTCCCAAGTCGAGAAGTAGAAACAAACCACCATTGATCCCGAATTGCTCCAGCAGTGGAAGCAATTTGACTCTATTATCAGTGGAAAGGAAGGTTCCAAAGATATGGAAACCTCCAAAACAAATGACATACCGGACATCACTTCTCCTCAGGTTCTAAGTGGAACCAGCGGCCCACCCATTTCTAAGGATGTTGAGGTGATTCCTAAAGACCCTTCCGATCAAATCGTTCTCCAGGTGGAAGATATTCCTCCCCTGGATGTTTTCTACAGCCCAAGGCATAGAGCAGTTGTAAAGCGATCAAGGAAAAGACGAAAGACTGATCAACTTTCTATCTTTCCAGAGCAAACAGTCACGGGTAATGTAGTATGGAAGGAGGAATTGGACCCCTCCGATGACCTAACAAAGTTGTCACAGTATGCAGGAGCTTATTCTGCAGCGACTATTGATAAGGCATCGGAGGTAAGTCTTCTATTGAAGACTAAGGACCAAGAAATTTTTGCACTACAGGCAGAAGTGACCGAGGCAAAGCAGAAGGCAGAGCAAGCAGAAGAGTAGTTGCTGGCACAACAGCAAATGAACAATTCATTAACGCAACAATTACAGACAGAGAGGCAGAGGATCGACCAAAGCGCGATCCAGAAACAAAAGGAATTATCGGAGGCATTAGCGCAGTTGAGGACAACAAATGAGCTGATGATGAAAACGAAAGACGAGCAAATAGCTCAATTGTCGGTACAGCTCGAAGTAATAAAAGGCGCTCCACAGGTGGAGGATTTCAGAGCCGAGGCATCTCAAATCAACAATGCATTAATATCGCAGATTAGGCTCCTATGTCATCAACTCACTGAGGCAGAACCATTTTGCGAGCTAACTACCTTCGTATGTCAGCAGGTGGAAAAGGCCAGGAATGATTTAGACCAAGCTGAGGAAATCATAACCACATATCTTGATTGGCAAGATTCTGATGTGGGAAAAGCAGCGAATTTGCCCAGAATCCAAGAAACATACAAGGACATACTCTTCACAGAATGGCACACTCAAGTGATGAAAGCAGAAAGGGCGGCTTCAAGATGTAAATTAACTGCCAGCAATATGGTTGATCTGGTCAACAACACCCTCTACTTGGCAAACATGATCTCCCAGTGTACACCTGGAAGCATAACAACAGCAAATATGATTGAGCAATCAAGTTATCCTGACTTGGAGGAGAAGGGAAGGTTAATCGCTGGAGTTAATACTTTGACTTCCGATGCATATTGGCTCTTTCTGATCAAGCCACACACACAAAGGTCGACCCTCAAGTGTTTAACTGATGCACTCGGTTGTATAATTCCCGATATTCAAGATGCCACATACGCTGCTCAGCTCAGTTCGCGCCTCAACAAACCGCCTGAAGTAAAACCAATGCTAGCGATATGTCAGCTCAGGTTTAAAGGCAAAGAGACTACCTAATGAATCATTTCCACCGATTGCCAGATCGCTGAGGAAGATAGGAGAAATATTTATTGATACCAACTTAATAGCATTTTAGTTTCTTAGATATTTAGATTAGTTTAGTATTTATAGACCCTTTCATGTTTTTAGAAAGGGTCGTAAAGTTTTGTAACAGAATTAAAAGACTGAAGTTTGCACTACTGTGCTTCAGTCAATATTCTTTCATGAAACTCGACCAATCGTTCTAAATTCGATAAGGAAGTTTTTTTTATGCAATTGTGCACTATTGTCTTTGTATGGAAATGTCTCTGTGTTGAAGGAGGAACTACAAGTAGCGATTGATATCGGGAGTGTCTAAACAGCTCATATGGTATTTCTATCTATGTCTGAATCCATTCCTGTTATGTACATTGTTATTTGGTTATCTTTGCTATTATTGATCGCATGCATATGTTTTAACAGCGGTTCCATATTCGTTCCACTATTGGATGTTTTATAGTCTGCTTTCCTTTCAATCATGCATGTATCAATGATATAATAATAAGTGTAGTAATATCGCTCAATCGATTTGCTTAACTATTTAGGCACAGCAATCATAAAATGTATTAATATCTGCGTCTGATAGATAGAGTCATCTATATGCCTGTCTTTAGGCTTGGACCATCAAATGCTACACTCCAAAGCTAAATAGATTACCGGGATAGATTATATTTCTTTTATTTTCTGCCAATAGATTTAGTCATTCGCCCATCGCTAGCTCAGTTTTATCATCCATTCATCCCGTTTATCTACCTTTTTGGGAAACTGGTCCCATTATCCCCAGTCGGAGCCACTATTCCAAATGGAAAAGGAGCTGTATTAAGGTCCAGACCGGGTGGTTATCCCCGATGTTGTTGCAACGATTTTCGAGGCATCAACAGGCCTATGAGCCAGATCATAGCTAGAATTTAACTAAATAGATGTTTTATTTTATACAGTAAGGAGACAAGTAACGAATTGTAGTACCCTTGGTAAATTTATTTCATGACCTTATATTAAACCTATGGCTAAAAGTTAAGAGGAACAATTGATATGATGTGCTGATGTAAATATTATTTTGATTAAATAAAAGGAGATTATTTTTTGTGTTAATATTCTTGAAAGTATGTTAAAGGATATGATATGGGATTAGACTCCTAACTGTCAAAAAAATGTTTGAATCAGTTATTCCCATTGCTGAAGAAGGGGTAGGAACAAAAGAAGAAAAATCCTCCTTTTTACCATTCAATAGAATTGTTGGGAAGAAATCGACCACCAAGAGATTCATGACTAGAGATAGATGTCAATGGGTGGAGCCTGTGTAAAGAGAACTATGGGAGATAAAGGTTGTTATATTCAAACAAAGGACAATGTGAGATAAAGACTGGACCTCAACCCAAAAAACTAGTAAGACATTGCTAAAGAGTTGAGGAGGTACAATCGAAAAATAATACATGTGTTGTTTTCCTCGAAGAGGGGAGTAAAGCTTGGGGGGAACTAATTGGGAAATTAGTTCATGGTTGGGAGGAACGTGGAAGTCTTTAATATATTTTTTGGAATAATTTAGATAAGTATATGAATGTTTTGATTAATTCTGTGATTTAGAGGGATTGTTATGATTCAGAAAGATAACATAGATTGTTGTTGTGAATTCTAAATGAATCTAATATTACAAAAGAATAGATGGAAGAGTTCTATAAATTTTTGATAGGTGAAATGGATATATATGTATAGACAATGTGTGTGCTTTTATATCCTACCTTTTTTATAGGTAAATGAAAGTTTTAGGTATAGAGTAAGTAACCCCTTTTTTGCAAGAGGTAGTGAGAGCTTTTACCCAGAAATGCACTTTGACATCCTTTGTGTGGAGGGAATGTGATATTTATATTTATATTTATTTTTTATTTTATAACAAAGAGTCTCATCTAAGTGAAATAAGTACCAAGTGCTAATGACCATATTGTACATGTTGACTCTATCCAAATATTGACCTTTACTACTATTGAATTTTGACTCTAAAGATAGCAGAATAAAATAATTGTATGCAAATAAATACATAACTATGGCCAGGGAAGTAGGATTTTGATTCCGGGTTAAATGTTGCAAGCCCTAATAGGTACAAATCCTTGTTCATAGGCCATAGAAACATACAATCCTAGACAAACATTGATATGGCTCAAAAAACCTAAAGCGGTTCCCCATGGCAAAAGTTTACTAGGCTTATGGCCTAGAAGCATATGTTATCAAAACAAATAGTTATGTAATTGATATAGATACTTAAGATATATTAACCAGTGATAGAATGTGCATGTTCAGTATGGCAACCAAAAGAAGTGAATTTTATATTCATATTACACATAAGAGTGTGCAACATATATATACAAATGAAAGAAAGGAGTACAACATAAATGATAACTTAAACCCTATTGTAATTCTTAACCAAGCTATAAGTTATTAAGGGAAAAAGAATCACAAAGTCACTTTTCTAACAAACCAAAGGAAAAGATCCAAATTTCTAATGCTACATGTCTTAGATTCAATTTTTATAACAAAACAAGAAACACTCATTGGGGTATTCATATTAAAACTACCATACACAAGAAATTTTATAGAATAAAATGTGACAACTGACCTAGAATTGTAAAGAGGGGAGTTTATAGTCACAACCAAATAGTTTTTTCCGATACAATAAAATTATAAATAAAAAATATGAAAGCTAACTTGAGGGGAAAACCTTCATCATAAAAATGATATAACTTAAATATTGTTGAAATTCAATTACAGGGACTCGGAATTTCCCAGGGATTTTAATACAACTTCTAGGAACGAAGTAACACAAAAGAATATGTAACTATGGCCAATATGGGGCTTTTTTAATAAAACCCCAACATAATAAAAATTCCGTGCGGCTCACAGGCATGACGACAACCGGCATGAGAAATTAAGGAAAAATGAGCACCTATTTCCGTCGTAATGAAATGAAGCATAATTGTAAAAAAATTACTTATGGAAAAAATGCCAGCATGAACCCCACGTGTAGCCGGAACTAACTTCTAGAGAACAGAGTTAAATTTCATATTTGTAAGAAACACCATAAGAAAAGAGGGAGGAAATTTCCATGGCAACAAAAAATCATATTTACCTTAGGAAAATGCAACGAAGTCTCCACTTAAATTCTTGTCACGAAAGAGGAATACTCGGTATCAAGCCTAAATTGTTGAATAGATGATTCCTTGAAAATACCAGGGTTAGTGTTTTAAAGAAAATCACCCACGAGGAATTAATGCCATCAAAAGCCCTGGTGAAGATTGAACATGGACAAATCCTTGAAATAATGACTCGCTGCATCCAAATCCTTGAAGAAGAGTTAGGGTTTTATTCGCAGAAAAGAAAAATCACCATTAACAATCAAAATCCATGAAGAATATTGTGGAGGAGAGTAAACATATAAAAATAACCAAAACGAAGTAGGAAAATTAGAGTTTCTAGGTCATATTTTAAACCTAGTATGTGAAATTGCTCTATGTTCGTAGGCCTATTAAATTTGGACTATCATGATATCAAGGCAAACTCGATTAAGACAAAAAAAATATCTCAAGAACATTATGAGAAACCCATTTCTTAACAGTCATCTATGTTGTAGTTTCAGAGTTAGACTCTCAACTTGAACAAACAACAAATGAGATTAAATCGATGGAGGCAAAGGGTAGATAGTTACCTTAAAGAAATACAAATGATAATTACTATTAATAAACCTTTGTGTTAATGGTGTTGGACCCGCAAACACTCAAGGGGTCCACCCAATATGTAGTCCCAATTAGACCTCACATTGTTTGGGATAGGAGCCACATCTAGAATATGGCTCAGTGGTTGGTTATCTTAAAGATATGCCTTGGATTTAACTGTTAGCAAGAGAGAGGAGTGTGAATGAACTTTTGAAAAGAAAGGGGGTTTTTTTAATGAGTGTTCAATCATATGTGTGGCAAATTTATTTCACTACAAAGGGGAGGAAAAATGAGCCTCTAAGAGATAGGTAGTAGTACCACCCTAGTAAAGACACACATGAAGAAGGGAAAGCCATATAACATCAAGTGGAATATTCCACATAGATGTGATGTTCATTACAACCAATGTAATGAGGAAGATATGTCTAATGTCCGATGGAGTAGTTGTTGGTTTGAGGGGGCTTGGTCCCAAGTTTAGATTTAGCTACGCTAACCAACAAAACCCTATATTGCCATCCCTTTCCACAATAGTCTGCTTAGCACAGATAATATTCTCACCCGAGGTTGTATTGGGGGATGTTAGAACCAAGTTTCTACATCGAGAAGGCTATGTGATGTAGTAGTAAGGCGTTTCTTTAATCTAGGGCCTGATCTGACCTTCGCGAACCCTTATCTTTAGAATCATAGACTTAAAGCGATTTCTACTTAAATAGATCTATGAGCTTTGCCTAATTTTTCTAACATGCATAAGTTATCATACAAAAGTAGATCTGGACCTTCACAATGCAATTAAAAAATATTACAGAGAATCAAATCATAATTGAGCATAAACAAAGAAACATATAAATATACAAAGAACACATGGAATTGCTTCAAATATGCTTTATTACTTCAGATATTCAATGAATACACTTCTTTTGACCTTTTGCACACAACTGTAGGGGCCTGTGCACTCAGCTGCAAACTTGCCAAGGTCTCCATGCACTTAGCTGGATGAGCCTTCCTTTTAGCCATCATACAAAATTACAGATAAAATAGACTCAAATTCCCATTCATGCACTTAACTTCACTTTCTAATGACTCCTAGATGACTTCCTTTTATAGCTTTTACATTATATTACCATGGAGTGTGAACCATGGACGAAGCTCTTTAATTAATTAAAACAACCCATCCCTTTACAAATTAAGGGGCTTTGACCTACCTAAAATCCCCTTCGACTCTTAACATTTTTCTCTATTCGTGCTCCACTTCTCAAAATGCGAAGACTTTACTAGATTACATGAAAATTGATTCAAAATTTAGACAAAACTTACACTTGGGGGACCCCATCACAATAGACCCCCAACACAAAGGAGTGACTCTTCCCAAGTCACTCTTTCGATACATCCTCCACATGCACTTTGAAGCTGCTAAACTTTGTTTTCAATGATTGAAGATCTACTGTGCACTGCGCAATGGCCTGTCAAACCTCCTCGACCAATTTCTCAGTGGTTGCTACCTCTACTACTAAGCCAATGGTCCTTTAAGTCTGTTGCATACCTTTCAGTTTATGCTCTACAGTCTGAGAGAGTTGACTAGCTTGGTTGGCCCAAGGCTACATTCTCACTAAAATAATTGATTCTTTGATCGCTTTGATCAATGTCCCCCTTAGTGAGGACCATCGACTTAGTGCTAGAGGTCTTTTCAAACTTCTTCTTCTTGCGTGCACCTCCAATGGTGGTTTTCTTCATTTCTTTATTATCAAAGGAGAATCAATATCTTCAGTCTCCATAAAAGGGTCTGCTCCATCCTTCTCTGGTTCCTCCATTTCCAGCTCCTCTTCTTCTACACGTTCTGGCTCCTGCGCAGTATTCTTCTCAATGTCCATACTGACCTTTTGAGGCACCTTCTTTGGGTCTTCCTTTTGCGCATATTTCATAGTTGGCATACCTCTTGTGGCCTTCATTGTTTTACTGGTACCTGCCTGGTCTCCTTTGGTTTTCTTGCTACGATCTAGCCACACGCTTGACTAGTTAGATATTACCGAAATAATGTTCTACTCTGTGACCAAATAGGGAAACTCATAGCATATTCCCTATGCATCTTTCTTCACTTGTATGTATATGTTGTGGAAATATGCTTTGAAGTTCACAACTTTGTGATATTTGTCAAGTAACACTGGTGATAGTCATGGCTTCTCGTTGATCACGGTGCACAAATCCATCTCAAATAGCACCCAAAATAATTTATTCTCAACCATGTTGAGACCTAATCATAGGGATTGGGTGAAAAACTGTAAATAGTGTAAATAAATAATAGAGAAAATGGAGTCGTCGGGAGATGAAACTCAACATTCACTCCCTCATGTATATAATATTGAATAGGTTGAATGAATAACATAACATCATTTTGAGGAGTTACCTCCTGGCCTGATATAATCTTATTTTGAGCTAGCTCTATTCTTGGCTTCCCTCTTTGCCCTTGTAACTCTCTCCTACCTATGTTTTGCCTATTTTGCAAAGCTGACACCTTTTTCATGCTCCTGAGGCTTGAACCCACCTTACTTACACTGTCATATGTGTTTTCTATTCCCTTCCTAAACGACTCGTCTCCCCATACCACTCCACCGTTGAGCACCAAGACCTGTCAATCCCCTGTTGGTCGCGTGGAAACCGAGACCTCATTTTGGTGATGGAGACTCGGACATGGTGTATGATACATGGTTTGTTGGAAGCACATTCAACATAAAAGTGGAATGGTATTAGAGTGAAGCCGCAGAATGTCATATGGCTCAATGGTATTCAATTCCTTTTTTTACATGCAATATGAGTCAACTGTTTAATAACACCACTCGACTCCTCCAACGCCGCTTCCATAGAGTTGTAGAAATCTGCCTTGTCTGCCTCCATATGCACAGTGCTCGGCATCGATTGACTGTGTTACCACTGCCATACGTAGCCCCAACACTCAGCCTCCATACTCATGCATTTTTTGTCTCATTATTTATTGTTGTAGCGCATAGGTTATGGACTCTGTAAGTTGCATTTTGTTGGGTTTGGTTTATTCCTTTTCTGCAATTGTGGGCGATGAATTTTTTATTGGGATATTGATTTAATTCTTGGAGCATTGCTTTGGAAGTCAGTATTTTCCAAGGATCAATTGCATGAATTTTTTCTGTCTACACAGCTTGTTGTAGATCATGGATTTTTAAGTGGACTTAATTAGATTCTATGATAGCGGTATAACAATACGTTCAAAGCTAGTATTTGCCTGCCACGTGAGCCTTTTTTCTGCAATAATTATTGTGGACCAGCGCCTTGAATCAAATTTTAGGACATGAATTTTGTCTTGGATCTTAACCACACATTAATTGTATATAAAATTGGTATATACCCCTCCATACTGCTTCAATTACCACCAAATATACCTCTACCATATATATATTAGAATTAGATTTTTTTACCATCAGGAGTAAAATTTTGTAGCTGAAGTATATTTTTTTACAGTACACAATTTTTTTAAAATGCATTCATTGATATGTATTGTGGGAGTGGTTCTCACTGGCAAGGAGAACTATCCATAATGGTCACGGCAAATCAAAGACACTCTCATTTTTAATGAGCTGTGGAAAGGAGTGTGTGTTAGAGACGGAGACAAAGAGTGAGAACAACGTACCTCAGACAAGGAATTTTCCATTTGGGAAAATAAGAACAGAAAGTCTTATGCATTGATTGCAACATCAATAAATGAAGAGGTGAGTCACCATATTTTGGCATTTTCAAATGCTTTCAAAGTCTTACAAAAAATGAAGGAACTCTATGACTCACACTCTGGACTTGAAGTTGTTCAACTCATGATTAAATTGTTCACCCTTGAATTACAAAATGATGATCCTCTTTCTCTTGCATCAGAAGTAAAATCTATTATGCATGATATCAAAGTCACTAATGTTGAACTAGACATTTCTCTGATAGCTTTTCTCAAGGCAGTTTATCCCACTTACTCAAATTATTTTGAGTCATTGCAAGCAAATGGAAACCTCAAAGATATTACCTTTGACTCCCTTGTGAAAAGAATTGCTGAAAGAGAGAAAGCTTTTTGGAAGAAGACAACTCCTTAGTCTTCTGAAGAGATTGTGTGTCTTGCACATAGAGAGAAGAATCTTGCTCAAGATTCTTCCAGAGGAAGAGGAAGAAATTTTAGAGGTAGGGGGGCAGACACTCTCAAGGAGAAAAGTCAGATTTTCATTGCATACGTTGCAAAAGAGATGGATCACATCATGCATCCACATGCAAGTTTCCTTGGTACAGAATTGAGTAGGAAAGAAACAAAACCAAAGGTAAAAATAATGACAAAGAGAAAGGTAAAGCACCTAAATCCACTCACTATGTTGTTGCACACTATAATATTGGAGTAAATGAAGACTTATTTAATGCTTCACTTGCTTCTTGAAAAAAAGATTGGTTGCTCGATTCAGGAGCAACTTGCCACATGACTTTTAGAAGAGATTTTTTTGAAGAATTTACTGACAATATTGATGGAGGAGTATAATTTGCAGAAAAATCAAAACTCAAGCCATCAGGGCTTGGCACAATTAGACTTAAATTGCCTGGTCTTCCAAACTTTCTTCTACATCATGTTTTATATGTCCCATAGCTTAGGAGAATATTGTTGTCCTTGGTCCACATCCGCCAGCAAGGACAATCCATTCATATGTTTGATGTAAAATTTGAGGTGAGAAAATCATCACACCACTCACTTGTCATGATGGGGATAGAAGAAGAAAGGCTTCTCAAGTTGCAGGGTACCTCTGCTCGTGCACAAAATTTCTCATACAATTCTCATTATGAAGAAGGTACATTTCCATCAAGTTTATTATGGCATGCTAGATATGGAAACTTAAACTATGACAGCCTTCACTTGTTGAAGAAAAATGGTGTTACTGATTTGCTTATAATTCCTAGAAAACTTAAGCAATATGATGCTTGCATTCTAGGAAAGCATAACAAACAGTCTTTTCATGATTCACATTCCAGAGCACATAGAAAAGTTGAACTCATTCATTTAGATTTATGTGGTCCAATGCCTATTCCTTCTGCAAATGGAAATAAATGTATGATGACATTTATTGATGACTACATTAGAATGTGTCGGGTTTATTTATTGAAGAAAAAATTTGATTCTTTTCAAAAATTCAATAACTTTATGACATTGATTGAAAATGATGCACAATCTCCTATTGGCTCTATTTGCACTAATAATGGAAAATAATATACTTCAAATGAATTTGAAAATTATCTTTGCCAAAATGGGATCAAACATGAAACAGGTGTGCCTTCTAATCCCCAGTAGAATGAAGTAGCTGAAAGAATGAATAGGACAATCTTAAATATGGTGTGCTCCATGATGTTTTTCAAAAATGTAAAAATTGATGTTTTGCGCTGATGCAGTTCTATGTGTTGTATATGTAAAGAATAGATGTCCATCTAATGCTATTAGAAACAAGACTCCTTATGAAATGTGGTATGGACACATTCCTTCGCTAAAGCATCTCAAGGTCTTTGGTTCCACATGTTTTGCCATGATACCAAACGTACATAGAAACAAACTTGGTGAAAGGAGTCGTAAATGTATCTTCCTGGGGTAGTCAAACACCTCCAAAGCGTATCATGTCTATGATGAAGTCAATAAAATGATTGTTGTATCTAGAGATGTAATTGTTCTTAAATCATCTAAAGCTGACTATGTTGTTGAGCGACAACTTCATCGCTTGGATAGATTTGGAAATGAAAAATCATTTCAAGAATTTGATAAGCAAATTCCACATCTTGAAGGGGGGATTCCTATATTAGATAAACTTGTGGAATATTCTTTTGAAGCACTCTCTCCCCCGCATGAAACTCCAACAACGGATGATACTTTGGGTGATGTGATTGGCAAAATTGGGAGACTCAATCTTGATTCAGTCCCATCTCAATCAACTCAGCAGCCTAGACCATCTCATAAAGGTTCCCCAAAGTGGCTGATAAAGACACTTGAAAGTGTTCATCTTAATGAGGTTGGAAAGACAGGAACTAGAAATTCAACCTGACAAAATGGAGGTGATGTAGATGACTCTGATCCACTTGTTGATATGGATGTTTCTTATGATTGTGAATTGAATTTGTCGACAGATTTTGAACCAACTTCCTTCAATGAAGCTTCTTCTCATGATGAATGGAAAGAATCAATACAAAAGGAGTATGATGCCTTGATAAAGAATGGCACTTGGAAGCTGGTTGATCATCCATTGGGTACCAAACCAATTGGTTGCAATTGGGTCTACAAGAACAAGTATAAAGCTGATGTCTCACTTGACAAGCACAAAGCCAGACTTGTGGAAAAAGGTTTTGCACAGAAGGAAGGGGTTGATTATGAGAAGACTTTTTCCCCCACAACAAAATGGGCTACCATTTAGACACTCCTTGCCCTAGCAACTCAAAACGGTTGGAAAGTCCATCAAATGGATGTAAAAATTACTTTATTGAATGGAGATCTAAAAGAGAATGTTTTTATGTCTAATCCTAAAGGATTTTCTGTGAAAGGACATGAACATAAAGTATCCAAACATGTGAGATCCTTATATGGCTTCAAACAAGCACCGCGAACCTAATATGAAAAACTGACTGAGCATCTTTTGAAACTCAATTTCTAACATTATGATCTTGATGATGAAACTTTGTTTGTTAAGAAAGTTGGAAAAACAATTGTATATCTTGTGGTATATCTAGATGATCTTTTGATGATAGGGAACAATGAGAGCTACATTGCATCCATAAAGAAGGAATCGAGGAAAGGTTTTGAAATGACTGATTTGGGCTATGTTCATTACTATCTTGGTATTGAAGTAACTCAACATCTAAAGCCCATATTCCTTTCTTAAAAGAAGTACATTGGGGATTTCTTGGACAGGTTTGACATGGCTAAATGTAATCCTATGACTACTCCAATGGAGCAAAACTTAAAGCTCACATCCATTTAAGGAAAAGAATTTGAGGATGCAACAAAGTATAGACAGCTTGTAGGAAGTCTCAACTACTTGACTAGTACCAGACTAGTCATTTTGTTTGATGTTGGAATCCTCTCCAGGTTTATGAAAAAGCCTTGTGAGGGACATTGGTCTTCTTTAAAAAGAGTTCTAAAGTACTTGAAGGGAACTCAAGACTTTGGACTCAAGTATACACAGGTGGGTGACTTCAGCTTGATTGGATACCCTAATTCATACTTTGATGGAGACAAAGAAACTGGGGTATCTACTTTAGGTTATGCTATGAGTCTTGGATCAGGAGCTGTCTCCTAGAGATCACGCAAACAATCAGTTCCAGCAGATTCCACAATAGAGGAAGAATATGTGGCAGCAGCTGAGGCAATGAAAGAAATTGTGTGGATCAAGAAAATTCTGGAACATTTGCAGGAAAAACAAGTACATTCGACTCCACTCATGATTCACAATACCTCGGCAATAAAGTTGGCCAAGAACCCAAAGTTCCATGATCGAAAAAAGCATATCAATACAAAATATCAACTAATTCAACATCATGTTGAGGCAAAAACAATCCATCTTCACCATTGTTCCACTAATGAGTAGATTGCAGACATCTTCACCAAAGTGATTGGAAGAGAAAAGCTTGAAAGATT